>JBBBDQ010000900.1:5617500-5955000 GCA_037127315.1 Ascarosepion bandense
AAAGAATTCAACATTGAATAAACTAACAAGGGTTGACATGTCATAAAATCGACGAATCTAAACATTACTACTGAGGAATGAGTTTGTTCGTTACTAGGTGCCCCAAAAGAATTCAACATTGAATAAACTAACAAGGTTGACATGTCATAAAATCGACGAATCTAAACATTACTACTGAGGAATGAGTTTGATCGTTACTGGGTACCCAAAAAAGAATTCAACATTGAATAAACTAACAAGGGTTGACATGTCATAAAATCGACGAATCTAAACATTACTACTGAGGAATGAGTTTGAGTCGTTACTGGGTGCAAAAATTCAACATTGAATAAACTAACAAGGGTTGACATGTCATAAAATCGACGAATCTAAACATTACTACTGAGGAATGAGTTTGATCGTTACTGGGTGCCCAAAAAGGAATTCAACATTGAATAAACTAACAAGGGTTGACATGTCATAAAATCGACGAATCTAAACATTACTACTGAGGAATGAGTTTGATCGTTACTGGGTGCCCCAAAAAGAATTCAACATTGAATAAACTAACAAGGGTTGACATGTAAAATCGACGAATCTAAACATTACTACTGAGGAATGAGTTTGATCGTTGCTAGATTTAACCCCAAAAGAATTCAACATTGAATAAACTAACAAGAAGGTTGACATGTCATAAAATCGACGAATCTAAACATTACTACTGAGGAATGAGTTTGATCGTTACCAGATTGCCCCAAAAAGAATTCAACATTATGAATAAACTAACAAAGGGTTGACATGTCATAAAATCGACGAATCTAAACACTACTGGGGAATGAGTTTGATCGTTACCAAAGATTAACCCCAAAAAGAATTCAGCATTGAATAAGCTAACAAGGGTTGACATGTCATAAAATCGACGAATCTAAACATTACTACTGAGGGTGGGTTTTGATCTCGTTACTGGGTACCCAAAAAAGAATTCAACATTGAATAAACTAACAAGGGTTGACATGTCATAAAATCGACGAATCTAAACGTACTACTGAGGAATGAGTTTGATCGTTACCGGGTGTACAAAAAGAATTCAACATTGGAATAAACTAACAAAAGTTGACATGTAAAATCGACGAATCTAAACTATTACTACTGAGGGAATGAGTTTGATCGTTACGGGTGCCCAAAGAATTCAACATTGAATAAACTAACAAAGGGGTTGACATGTAGCAAATCGACGAATCTAAACATTACTACTGAGAGATGGTTGATCGTTACTGGAATTACTACAAGAATTCAACGTTAGATAAACTAACAAGGAGTTGACATGTCATAAAATCGACGAATCTAAACATTACTACTGAGAATGAGTTTGATGTTCACAGTGCCCAAAAGAGTCAACATTGAATAAACTAACCAAAGAGGTTGACATGTCATAAAATCGTGTGAATCTAAACATTACTACTGAAGGAATGAGTTTGATCGTTACTGGGTGCCCCAAAAAGAATTCAACATTGAATAAACTAACAAGGGTTGACATGTCCATAAAATCGACGAATCTAAACATTACTACTGAGGAATGGTTTGATTATGGGTGCCCAAAAAAGAAATTGTATTGAATAAACTAACAAGGTTGACGTAGCTCATAAAATCCCGACGAATCTAAACATTACTACTGAGGAATAGGTTTGATCGTTACTGGGTGTACCCCAAAAAGGAATTCAACATTGAATAAACTAACAAGGGTTGACATGTCATAAAATCGACGAATCTAAACATTACTACTGAGGGAATGAGTTTGATCGTTACTGGAGTGCCCCAAAAAAGAATTCAACATTGAATAAACTAACAAGGTTGACATGTCATAAAATCGACGAATCTAAACATTACTACTGTACGAGGAATGAGTTTGATCGTTACCGGGTGCCCCAAAAAGAATTCAACGTGAATAAACTAACAAGGGTTGACATGTATACGCCGTCGACGAATCTAAACATTACTACTGAGGAATGAGTTTGATCGTTACCGGAGTGCCCAAAGAATTCAACATTGAATAAACTAACAAGGGTTGACATGTTAAAATCGACGAATCTAAACATTACTACTGAGGAGAAGTGAGTTTGATCGTTACTGAGTGCCCCAAAAGAATTCAACATTGAATAAACCTCCGAGAGGTTGACATCATAAAATCGACGAATCTAAACGACACTACTGAGAATGAGTTTGATCGTTACCGGAGTGCCCCAAAAAAAGAATTCAACATTGAATAAACTAACAAGGGTTGACATGTCATAAAATCGACAAATCGACAGTACTACTGAGGAATGAGTTTGATCGTTACCGAATTCTTCAAAAAGAATTCAACATTGAATAAACTAACAAGGGTTGACATGTCATAAAATCGACGAATCTAAACATTACTACTGAGGAATGAGTTTGATCGTTATGAGTGCCCAAAAAGAATTCAACATTGAATAAACTAACAGGGTTGACATATTCTTAAAATCACGACGAATCTAAACATTACTACTGAGGAATGAGTTTGATCATTACTGGGTACCCAAAAAGAATTCAACATTGAATAAACTAGCAAAGGTTGACATGTCATAAAATCGACGAATCTAAACGTACTACTGAGGAATGAGTTTGATCGTACCGGGTGCCCAAAGGAATTGACAACATTGAATAAACTAACAGGGGTTGACATGTCATAAAATCGACGAAATCTAAACATTACTACTGAGGAATGAGTTTGATCGTTAGGTGCCCAAAAAGGAATTTCAACATTGAATAAACTAACAAGGGTTGACATGTCATAAAATCGACGAATCTAAACATTACTACTGAGGAATGAGTTTGATCGTTATGAGTGCCCAAAAAGGGAATTCAACATTGAATAAACTAACAAGGTTGACATGTCATAAAATCGACGAATCTAAACATTATACTGAGGAATGGAGTTTGATCGTTACTGGGTGCCCCAAAAGAATTCAACATTGAATAAACTAACAAGGGTTGACATGTCATAAAATCGACGAATCTAAACATTACTACTGAGGAATGAGTTTGATCGTTACCGGAGTGCCCAAAAGAATTCAACATTGAATAAACTAACAAGGGTTGACATGTCATAAAATCGACGAATCTAAACATTACTACTGAGGGAATGAGTTTTGATCGTTACAAAATTTAAAAAGGAATTCAACATTGAATAAACTAACAAGGGTTGACATGTCATAAAATCGACGAATCTAAACATTACTACTGAGGAATAAGGTTTGATCGTTACTGGGTGCCCCAAAAAGAATTCAACATTGAATAAACTAACCAAGGGTTGACATGTCATAAAATCGACGAATCTAAACATTACTGAGGAATGAGTTTGATCGTTAGGTGCCCCAAAAAAGAATTCAACATTGAATAAACTAACAAGGGTTGACATGTCGCAAAATCGACGAATCTCTAAACATTACTACTGAGGAATGAGTTTGATCGTTACCGGAGTGCCCAAAAGAATTCAACATTGAATAAACTAACAAGGGTTGACATGTCATAAAATCGACCGAATCTAAACATTACTACTGAGGAATGAGTTTGATCGTTACTGGAGTGCCCCAAAGAATTCGAAAAATTGAATAAACTAACAAGGGGACGACATGTCGCAAAATCGACAGATCTAAACATTACTACTGAGGAATGAGTTTGGTCGTTACTGGGTGTAAAAAGAATTCAACATTGAATAAACTAACAAGGGTTGACATGTCATAAAATCGACGAATCTAAACATTTTCTGAGGAATGAGTTTGATCGTTACCGGAGTACTGAGAATTCAACATTGAATAAACTAACAAAGGGTTGACATGTCATAAAATCGACGAATCTAAACATTACTACTGAGGAATGAGTTTGATCGTTATACTGGGTGCCCAAAAAATTCAACATTGAATAAACTAACGAGGTTGACATATAAAATCGACGAATCTAAACATTACTACTGAGGAATGAGTTTGATCGTTACTGGGTGCCCAAAAGAATTCAACATTGAATAAACTAACAAAGGTTGACATGTCATAAAATCGACGAATCAAAACATTACTACTGAGGAATGAGTTTGATCGTTACAGGTGCCATATAAAATTCAACATAATAAAGCTAATAAGGCTTGATAAATCTTAAACTCAACCAAACCAAGAAATGGTGCGCAGATCAAAAAGAAGATTATCAGTGGTCAGGATTTAAAGTAATCCCGATTAGGATTTTAGTACTGCTAAGTGGTTCTACAGAAGGATGCTGCGAATATCATGGACCGAGCATATGATCAATGATGAGGTTTTGGAAATGATGGAAACAAAAACGAAATTAATACTGAGCATCAGGAAGAGACAGCTGAAGTTCCTTGGATATGCAATGAGGAAAGAGGGCTTGGAGAACCTGACACTAACAGGCAAGATAGAGGGGAAAAAGAAACAGCGGATACCATATTTGAAAGGACCTAATCAGGTGGATGATGGAACGAGGGTTGCATGGAGTAACAGGAGAAGGCGTGCTAAGAGCCTTGGGGATAGGAAGACGTGGAAAGACATGATCGCCTACGTCCTGAAAGGACAGGGCACATAGAAGAAGAAAAAGCTGCTGCTATCTCCATGGGTTCGCATATACCGTCCCAGTAATTGAAATCACACTTAACCCCGTATACGAACCGACGTTTTAATCCGCTTGGCTCGTGGACTGGGGTAAGAAATGGCTCGTAAATTTTAATGCTTCTAAAACGAAGCTACTATCAATTAGCCATCATAGACAACCGCACCTACCTCCCATTAGCATGGACCAGGCTTGCCTCCCAGAGAGTAAAACACTACGCTCCTTGGTCTCACACTTTCAGCGGACCTCAAGTGGAATGACTATATCAAATCTATTGCTATGAAAGACGGTTCTCTGTGCAGGGCCCGGAGGTTTTTTTCCGTCTGAATCTATCCTGCACATTTATAAATCTACCATCTGCCCGTGCATTGAATACTGTTGCCATATCTGGTCGGGTGTCCCTGCTATTCTCCTTGGGCTTCTAGACAAGGTACAGCGGAGGATCTGTAATGTGATCGATATTGACTTGGCAGACCGCCTGCAGTCTCTCTCTCACCGGCGCGACGTGGCTTCCCTGTGTCTCTTCTATAAATACTTTCATTGCTTCTGCTCCGATGAACTTAGATCACTGGTGCCCCCTAGGTTCGAATTTGCACGAGATACTAGATTAGCAACTAGATCCCACCCTTTTACAGTGAAACCGATAAAATGCAACCGCAACTTCTACTCCAACAGTTTCTTTTCTCGTACTTCCCGACTGTGGAATTCCCTTCCACGTGACTGCTTCCCCGACAGCTACAATCTCCAGGAGTTTAAATGTAAGGTAAATAGACACCTCCTAACACACTAACTCGCTTCCATTCTTTCAAACACTCTTCCTATCCTCCAAACTATCTATCACCCCCCTTCTGACATTCCCTATATCTAACCACTCTTTCTATTTACCTTCCCCTATGTAGCCCCAAGCGCAATAGTGGCAGTGGAATGCCTTGCTTGGGGTGAAATGATTAAAAAAAAATTCTTCTAAACGTTTTGTCTTTGAGGATTCAAATGCAAGGATATACTTTGAAAAATTCTTACATTTTTTATGAGACGTCTCTTCTTCATGGCTCATGTCTCTTCAAGGCTTGAGCGATTATGTCTCCCTACAATTTGATGTACGGTGTGATGCAGAGATGTGTGTTGTGGTGCAGTGAATATCGGCACAGAACGAGAAATCGGGGAACCGAGTTCGAATTCTAGTTGAATTTCTTGAATTCACTTACACATAAATACCATTGGGAAAGGTCTCACCCATCCATTTATGGATTAAATAACAGGACAGAGGGGGGAAAGTGAAATACCAAGAATATGTACCAATGAGTGGAATTCGAACTCGGTTCTCCAGATTCTTCAATCTGAGTCGCTATCATTCCACCGTACTTTTGGACGTGCGAAATTGTATAAAAAGGAAAATAAGAAATAAAATAAAAACTAAAATAGTAGAAATACAAATAAAAAAGAAAAATTCAGCAAATTAAAACAAAGGAAGAAAAATTAATTAAAACATAAATTAATTTAGAGATAAAGGTTTAAAAAACCCTTTGCTAATCCTTTTTTCTAATTTTACTAAAGGTATTATTATAGAAATAAGAACCATTGATGAAAATATAATAAATAAATATTCCTAGAACTGAAACGAAAAAAAAAACGTTCAAACAGAAGTTTTTAAAAACTAATACTTATTTTTGGTAGATTGTTAAATTTTTGGAGTCAAAAGCCAAAGTTAGTAGTGTGGAGGATTTGCCTATGCCAGAAAAACTTCTTTGATCTTTTCCAGTTCCAGAAGTTTCTCTCGCCACGTCTCTCGCCATTCCCTACAATTTTCCGCTCCTCTTTACTCAGCGGATAATACCGACGTTATCTCCTTGGGAGGGCATTCCAGTGTCTTTTGGCAAACACTGAAATGCCCTTCTCACCTCTCTACATCGCTTTACTTGTTTTGTATACATTTGATGGGCTTTTCTTTCCTTCTTCTCTTAAAATTGCTTTTTGTACGTTTTCTCTCTTTACTTTCACTTTCTTCCTTTTTTCTTTTTTTCTTGTTCTTTTACTCTTTCTTTTTTTCTTTCTTTTTCTCTTTCTTTCTTCCTCTCTTTTTTTTTTTTTTACTTGTTTTGTATACATTTGCTGGTCTTTTCTTTTCCTTCTTATCATACGTTGCTTTTTGCACGTTTTCTCTCTTGACTTTCACTTTCTTCCTTTTTCTTATTTTTCTTGTTCTTTTTCTCTTTATTTTTTCTTTCTTTTTCTCTTTCTTTCTTCCTCTCTTTTTTTTTTACTTGTTTTGTATATATTTGATGGGCTTTTCTTTTTCTTCTTATCATACCGTTGCTTTTTGTGCGTTTTCTCTCTCCCTCTCTCTCTCTCTCTCTCTTTCTTTTTACTTTCTTTCTCTTGTTCTTTCTCTCTTTCATTTTCTTTTTTCCCTCTTTCTTTTTTATTTTCTTTTTTCTTTCTTTTCTTTCTCCATATTCCACACTCTTTTTGATTCCGTTATTTCCATTTCCTTTTTTTGTTGCTTTCTTTTCTTTTCTGTTTTCACCCTCACTTTTTTACCACATTGGATTTCCATTTTTATCAAGCATGTTGACGTTTTTTTTTTTTCTTTCATTGATTCCTTCCTTCGATTTTTTCTTCCTGTATTTTCAAATTTTGTTTTAACTCACTCCTTAACCTCGTTAAAAAAGAATTTAACAGTTTCTTTCTGTTTGCTTCCATTATTCCTTTTATTCATTCATTGCTCTTTTTTCTTTCCTATATTCACTGGATTTTCATTCATATTTTCTTTTCCGTCTCTTTTCCATTTTTCTTCTTTCTTTTCTATTTTCTATTTCTTTTTTTTATGCCATCGTTTTTCTTTTTTATTTTATTTCCTTTCTCTTTTTCCTTTTTCTTCTTTTTCTTCTATTTTTCTATTTCTTTTTTACTTTATGCTATCAGTTTTCTTTCTATTTTGTTTCTTTTCTCTTTTTTCATTTTTTTCTTCTTTCTCTTCTATTTTCTGTGTTTTTTTTATGCCTTCGGCTTTCTTTCTGTTTTATTTCTTTCCATTTTTTTTCCTTTTTCCTTCTTTCTCGTCTATTTTCTATTTCTTTTTACTTTATGCTATCGACTTTCTTTCTATTTTATTTTCTTTCTCTTTTCCTGTTTCTTCTTTTCTTCTATTTTCAATTTCTTTTTTATGCCCTTGTTTTTCTTTTTATTTTATTTTATTTTATTTTATTTTATTTTTATTTTCTCTTTAGTTTTTCTTCTTTCTCTTCTTTTCTTTTTCTATTTCTTTTTACCTTTGGCCTATCGATTTTCTTCTCTTTTTTCTTTTTTTCTTCTTTCTCTTTTCATTTTTTATTTTGTGCTCTCGGTTTTCAATTTTTTTTTCTTTTTTTCTCTTCTCTTCATTTATCCATTTCTTTTTTCCTTTGTGCTAACGGTTTTCTTTATATTTTATTTTCCTTTTTTTTTCTTCTTTCTCTTTTCTTTTTCATTTCTCTTTTCCTTTATGCTTTCAGTTTTCTTACTGATTTCTTTTGTCTTCTTTTCTCTTTGTCCTTTTCTGTCATTTTTTTCATTTCTTTTTTATTTACAGTCTCATTTTTCTTCCTGTTTTCTTTTTATTTTCACCTTTTTTGTTTTTTCTCTAATTTTTTTATTCCTTTCTATCATGCACAGGTTTTCTTTCTGCTGTCTTTGACTTTTTTTTCTATTATATTTTCTTTTTACTTTTTTTCTTCCTTATGAAGCCCATCTTTTTCTTTGGTTTTTCTTTTGCTTTTTTCTTTTCTCTTTTCTTTTTCATTTCTTTTATACACCATTTCATGATCCATTTTTTCTTTGCCTCTGTTTTTTTCTTTTGTATTATTCTTATCTTTTCTTTTCCCCATTTTTCGGAACCCTTTTCTCGTTTCCTTTGCTTCTCTTCCCTCTTATTATCTTCTTCGTATCTTTTTCCTTTTCTTATTTCATGAAATCATTTTACCTTTTTTTTTTTTTTGGCTTCGTTTTTCCTTTTCATTTCACTTTTCCTTTCTTATTTCACATTTGATTTTTCGTTCTTTTTTTAGTTATTTCTTCTTTTATTCTTTTAATCGCCTTCTTCTTTTTTATATCCCTATTTTTCAAAATCTATAATCTTTTTATATCAAGTTTTCCTTCCGTTTTCCATGGGGCCAGATCAAATTATTTTATCGATCTTGTTTTTTTTTTCTAACCTATCTCGCTTCCTTTCTTAAGTTTTTATCTTATATTCGGTTCTTTTAAAAAAAGAATTCTTTTTGTTTTTGTACTTGCTAAATAATCATTCTTTCATTTGTTTGTGTGTTTCTTATTCTGTATTTCTTTAAGCTTTTCTTTCTTTTCTTTCTTTTGTTCTTTCTTTTGTGTCTTTTACGCTGTCCTATTCTATATAAATGCTGTCTTTTTTCGTCGCTTCTCGTTTGCATTAATTTTTCATCTCAAATTTTAATTTTTTTCGGAAATTTTCCAGACAACCAGAGATATCTCTTCACTTTTTCAAAAAAAATTTGGGAGGTCAAAAGTGGTAGATTACCCAGCACTAGGGATGGAATCTACTACTTCTGACCACCCAA
Organism: Ascarosepion bandense; assembly: GCA_037127315.1. Taxonomy (NCBI): domain Eukaryota; kingdom Metazoa; phylum Mollusca; class Cephalopoda; order Sepiida; family Sepiidae; genus Ascarosepion; species Ascarosepion bandense. The sequence goes on from JBBBDQ010000900.1 coordinate 5,626,686, forward strand.
CTTTTTTTAGTGCAAGGACAGCACCAAATGGCATAAAAAGAAAGATATTGAAAATTATTTCTACAGATATTCTGTATCAGAAGTTTATATTTATTGACGTAGCTAATATATATATATATATATATATATATATATATGTATATATATACGATACCTAAGGTTTAAAATGACTTTTTATAAATGATGAATGATTATTAAAACTTTTATCTTAGTTTTAATTTCAAGTTAATGGATTACATTTAGTACTTTTAATAAGCAAAATATTTTGTTCGACTACAAATCTAATTTAAATACACTTGATTTTAGTGGGATTTTCGCCCCTGTTTATTGCATGTAATTCTTTTTATTAAAATCTTCCCCAAAAGGGTCTACTTTGCTGTATGAGGAACATTATCTAATTAATGCATAATTAATATTATTTTAAACAAATAAACTGAAATTCTTGTAGAAATGCATTTTTAACCTCACACTATCTGTTAATTTAATGTGTGAACGTGATTACGGCGTGATGACAGATCCAATGTTGTTCTACGGGGGCATTATCTGTAAGACATAATTGAAGAAAATAATGTGCTGCCCTGGACAAAATGCCGAAAAACATCTTGATTTAGACAGCCAGTTTAAACTCAAATTCGCAAGAACACACAGATGAATTTCATTAAAAAACGACAGATTTTATTATTCGAACACAGTAAAAAATCAAATGTTATATGAAACGTGTGGATACAGGGACCAACAGGAAGAATCTGAAGATTTCGCCAAATGACAATCTTGCTCACGTGGCCTTATCATGTTGCCGAGAGTGGATAAAAACGGTAGGGTGTGATAAAGGACAGGAAATTAAAATAAAAGGAAGCAAAATCTATGCTAGAAAGCACAAGAATGAAAGAGAAGGGAAAACAAAATAAAATAGAATAAAAAACAGTAACAAGAAAGACTTCGCAACGAGACGAGAGGTAAAGGTAAACAAACAAAAAACGGTGTCCGAATGAATTTGTCCTTGCTTACGGAAGGTCCGAGTTACAAACGTGACACTCCCCGCCTGAGAGTGTGAAATCTCAAAAGGTTTAGGTGGAAGTCTGTTTTCTGTTTGCGTTGTGAGTGTGATGGGCATGCATTTGGCAGGGAAGTTGTAGTGGGTTTGGCTGGGAACATTGCAGGAGAGAAAGAAAGGAGGATAACGAAACGAGTGGTAACAGTTCTGTGAAAAATAAGTTGTGGAAAGGGGCGAGCAAAGCGACAAGGGAAGTTGTTATACAGATAAGATGATGGGGGAGGAAGATGGTGTGTTTTAATTGATAGGCTCAGCTGCAAGTGGTGAGAGGAGAAGTTCTGTCTCTGTTACAGGTCTCAGGAACAATTTTGCACGGTCATTTTTGTGAATTTTCACTTCTTGTCGCACTCCTCCGTCTCTGCTCGGAATGACACGGGTAATCAGGCCCAAGGGCCATTTTTTAAGTAAAAATGAAGTCTCGTGCCAAATGCGGCTTTCTTCTGAATTGGCGAGCAAGTAGGTTGAGCTGACTGACTGCTTGCTGTCGGTTTTTCGGGTATCGAAGTTTAGGTGGCTTGAGTGAAAGAGGCGCCACCCAGCTGCGGCGACTATTTTTCTTCGTGCCCTTTTCCATGATATCGAGGAAGATTCTGTCTTCTATGGAGTAGGCCAATCGGTCATCTTCCTTAGTAAGCTGGAAAACTGAGTTACTCAGTTCTTTTCGATGGTATTTTTTCTTGGCCTAGAACGTGTTGGGACGAGGTTCAAGGTTTGTCGGGCGGCCTCCTTTTTGAGTTCTGGTGAAGACGGTGTCGACAGTAAATGATTTATGTGTTCCTCCAAGGCATACATTCCCCACTATCACCCAGCCCATGTCCAGTTTCTGAGCGTACGGGGCGTTGTGAGGGCCGTTGATCTGAGCGTGGTCCTTGTGTAAGTCGATGATGTCACAACCTAGGAGTAGCAGAATGGGGGCCTTGTCATCCAAGTTGGGAATCTTCGTCACTATGCTATCCAAATGCTTGTGGTGAAGGACTGCTTCTGGCGTTGGAATTTCCGACCGATTATCCGGCACATCGGCGCACTTGATTAGTGTTGAATGTGGAAGGCTGATGCGTCTATCTATGGATTCGGTTCTGTACCCATAGGCTCTCCTCCCAACAATTTCTATTACCCCAGCGCAGGTCCTAAGTGAATAAGAATAGGTGGGGCCGCAGTCACTGAACAACTCAAAGAACTCTGGGCGAGCAAGGGACTTGTTGCTGTGTTCATCGATCACAGCATACATCCTGACCGCAATGTTTCTTTGGCCTTGGGTATGTACCTTCACCAGGCAAATTTTCGAACAGGATTTGTCGAATAGGTTGTCACTACAAACCTATGTGCAGTGGGCTGCAACGTTGTTGTTCTCCCCGCCATGGTTTGGCATGGCCCTGAGTGGTATAGTTTGTGGTGCAAGTCCGGGATGAAGGGTGGTGTTGTGGCTATCTTCAGTTGGGCAACTCCTCCGACGGTCGCCAGCTGGATCGGGCTTGGGATCAGGGAAGAGGCAAAAGGAGGCTTCCGAGTTGATAGGCCGATCGGATTGTGACTCAGGAGATTATAAGTTTTGCCAAGCAGAAGGTTGTCCTGGTTGCAGAGCGGCAAGTGGTATGGGTTGTAACTTGAGTTGCGCAGTCTGTTCGGCTACATACTCTCTTGTGCGTTGCATGGGATCAGTAGGAGTCTGGTCAAGATGGACACTAGATTTTTCTTCATTGAGGGAGACACACTCTTCAAAGGCCTTTAGTGCAGCTTCTTTGATTGCTACCTCCTTTCAGCCTCTAGAACCTTCTTTTCGGACTCAATCTTAGCCTTAGCTTCACGCAGTTTATTTTCTCTCTCCACGAAGAGCAGGACTTCTTTAGCCACCTCCAGTTCAGCACGGATAGCCAATACCTTAGATGAAGCAGAGGATAACTTGGAGCGTATTCGGTTCGACACGAGAGATTTTCGCTCCATGGCGTTTGTGGATGCGTATTGGAACCTGTTGCAGAAAAGAGTCGACCAAGAGTACTGGTGCGTGACAGGTTGTTGAGAGATTGAAAGCTGTCACATTAAATGCCGGCGGCGGTCTGGTAGGGAAATCCACAAGGAGCCATGGGAGGGGAAGCTGATCTTACTGCATCAAGTAAGCCTTCGTTCCACGTGCGAATAACATTTGATTTTTTACTGTGTTTCGAGAAATATAATGTTTCGTTTTTCAATGAAATTCGTCTGTGTGTTCTTGCAAATTTGAGTTGAAACTGGATGTCTACAGCAAGATGCTTTTCGGCATTTTGTCCAGGGTAGCACAGTAAAAAATGAAAGTTATATCGAACGACGGAGAGGCGACACGTGCGTGTGAATACAGGGACCAACAGGAAGAATCTGAAGATCCCGCCAAAGGACAATCTCGCTCACGTGGCCTTATCATGTTGCCGAGAGTGGATAAAAAACGGTAGGGTGTGATAAAGGACAGGAAATTAAAATAAAAGGAAGCAAAATCTATGCTAGAAAGCACAAGAATGAAAGAGAAGGGAAAACAAAATAAAATAGAATAAAAAACAGTAACAAGAAAGACGTTGCAGCGAGACGAGAGGTAAAGGTAAACAAACAAACAAAAAAAAACGGTGTCCGAATGAATTTGTCCTTTTTTGACGGAAGGTCCGAGTTACAAACGTGACAAATAACATTAGTGCTTTTTCTATATAATTTTTTAGTACTCAGTAAGCTTTAAAAATTAGGAAGATATTCTCCGTAATCTAATATTTTTTGTATTTTAAAATGTTTGTAACATTGTTGAAACGTTTCTATGTTCTTTACGACTGTGAAAAAATATGCGACCAAACTGCCTGCATTTTTCAACTACAACTTTTACTAAAGATCTTGTCCCTTAACAACGGGACAAGATTTTTATTTAAAGTTTTTCAGATGGGCGTTCAAATTTGTATTCACAAATATCCAACACAATCCACATATTTTTGTGTTTCAGAATTAAAAATATTAACTATATGCGAACAACATACACACAATTTGCAACAGAACAACCATAATGGCTAACAGATTGATCGAGGTCACTTTGAAGTAATAATCATTTGGACAATTTCAAAATAAAATATGTGCAAAAAGGGGACTTCTTCTCACGCAAGAAAATATCTTAAAAATAAGAAAAGTGCTTCATCACTTATTTTCAATGAAAACCTGTGTTAAAGGTGGATTTTTTTTTTAATCATTTCACCCCGAGCAAGGCAGAAACGCCACTGATGTGCAGGGGGTTACATAAATGTAGAAAGATTAATTAGAAAAGAGTGAGGAGTACAAGCTAGTTAGAAAGGAACAATAGAAAGCTGAGAAAGCAGGTGCAATGACAGATACATGGGCGGAGAGAAAGTGAAGATTATACAGGGGAGGGTGAAGATTATACAGGGGAGGGGAGAGAGCTAGAGTCCAGTGGTTAGTAGGTGAGTATTAACTTTGCTTTTAAATTTCTGGAGGTCGTAGCCGTCAGGAAAGCAAGAATACGGGAGTGAGTTCCACAGGCGGGAAGTGCAGGAGTAGAATTGTCGTCTGCATTTGGCTAACCTGACTGTGAATGGGTGGGACCCAGTTGCCAGTCTGGTTGCACGGGTAAACACCTGTTGAGGAGGCATCAGACTGCCAAAATGAACTTTTTCTTCTTCTAAGTGCCGTGTCCCTTCAGGACGTAGGCGATCATGGTTTTCCACGTTTCCCTATCGCTGGTGGCTCTGAGCATGCCTTCTCCTGATACACCATGCAAGCCTCGCTCCATCATCCACCTGATTAGATCCTTCAAATATGTTATCCATTGATTTCCCTTGTCTCTTTTTCCTCTATCTGGCCTGTTAGTATCAGGTTCTCTAAGCCCTCCTTACACATTGCATGTCCCAGGAACTTCAGCTGTTTCTTCCTGATGCTCAGTATTAATTTCCTTTTTGTTTCCATAATTTCTAAGACCTCATCATTGCTCACATGCTCGATCCATGATATTCGCAGTATCCTTCTGTAGAACCACATTTCAGTTGCTTCAAGTTTTCCCTTCATCTTTGATGATATTGTCCAGCATTCACTGCCATATTGAAGGACGGATAGCACGTAGCAATCCAGTACTCTCTTCCTAGTTTCTAGCGAAATTGTCCTGTTTGTTAATACCTCACTCAATTTCTGGAATGCTTCCTTCGCCACGCCAATTCGCCTTCGGATCTCTGTGTCGCACTTTACGTCTTCGGTTATAACACTTCCCAGTGTTAAATAATTTTTGTACCTGCTTGATTCTAGTATCCCCAACCTGTATTTGGCATATTGGGTTGGCCTTTTTACTGATGACCATGCATTCGGTTTTCTTGCAGTTTATTTCTAGTCCTTTCTTGTTACTTTTTCAGCTCCCTTCTGTAGGAGGTATTGTAGTTTCCTTTCTATGTCTTCTATCAGCACTGCATCATCTGCGTATCTTAGCTTGTTTAAATTGTGGCCTCCGATTACGAATCCAGGTATAACTTCTAAGGTCCTCAAAATATTCTCGCTGTACAAGTTGAACAGATCCGGTGAAAAGACACATCCTTGTCTTGCGCCCCTTCCTATCATTGTATATCTACTCAATTCATTATCTGTCCATATGCAAGCGGTTTGCTGTCAGTAAAAATTCTTGATTACTCTCAAGTCTTTCCCAAATATGTCCAGGCTGCCGAGCATCTCCATCAATTCTTTGTGATATATTTTGTCAAACGCCTTCGCATAATCAATAAAGCACAGGTATAAGTCCTTCTTCATCTGTATTGCCCTTTCAGAGAGCATCCTAATCATAAATATGGCATTCCTTGTTCCTGTGTCTTTAACGAAACCACACTGTTCTGGTCCTATCTCTGGCTTGATTCTGCTTCTCGCTCTATTCATCAGGATTCGGACGATCAATTTTGTTATATGGCTCATTAAACTGATGGTTCTGTGGAGTTCGCACTCATTTGCTCCTGGCTTCTGAGGTAGTGCTATGAAGATAGACTTGCTGAGGTCATCTGGTATAACCCCACTATTATAAATTTCATTTATTATTTCAGTAATTTTCTCTATACCAAATTCTTCCAGGGGCTATCAGCAGCTCTATGACTATGCCGTCTGGTCCAGCTGCTTTGTTTCTATTCAGTTTGACTACTGCAGATTCCACTTCAGACTTTAATATTTCCGGTCCGTCCTCATCTTTGCGTATTATTGGTTGCTCTCTCTTGTCGTGGAAAAGATCTTTTATATATTCTTCCCATCGTTGGAGTATTTCCTCTTTCTCCAAAACGATTGTTCCATCCTTAGATTTTATACATCCTGTTGAAGAGCAGGTATTTTAAATCCTGTCAGTTCTTTTATTTCCTTAGGCATGTCTACTTTGTTATTCCTGCTCAATCTCTCTACTTCTGCGCATTTGTCATTGAGCCATTCCTCTTTAGCCTGTCTACATTTTCTTCTTATTTCCTTGTGTAGTTCCCTGTACTCCGTTCCATGTCTTGATATCATTTTCTGCCTCCTTTGCATCATGTCCAGAATCTCTTCAGTCATTCACTCATTTTTTTCTTTCTGCGCCTAATTTCTTTGGGGCAATGTTGTTTGCTGATGTCACTATTGCTTTCTTTTATCGCATCCCATTTCGAGTGTCCTTTCCCAATTTGTTCTTCGTATTTGGTTTTCATGCTGTTAGTGTATTCTTTCTGTAGGTTGAGGTCATTCACGAGTGCGTTGTATATCAGTTTTGGTGCTGCACTAGGCTTCTTTAATCTCCGGAGTTTCACTTTTAGTTTTCAGATGACTGGGACGTGATCGCTTCCACAGTCAGCGCCTGGATAGGCTTTGCTTTGAACCACTGCATTTCTGAATCTTCTGTTTATGGTTATGTAGTCTATCTGGTTTTTCGTGTCGCCTCCTGGGCTTCTCCATGTTCACAGACGTCGTAGGTGTTCTTGAAACCACGTGTTAGTTATTACCTGGTCATTTGCTATGCACCATTGGGCCCATTTCTCTCCTCGTTCGTTGCGGATTCCGAAAACCAAAGTTGCCAGTTGTCATACCTTCCCTCTCTTTGTCTACTTTGGCATTCAAATCTCCTATGATGATCCTGATTTTTTGGTTTTTACATTGAGCCTTAGCCTTCTCTAGAATGGAGTAAAAAGATTCTATTTCTTCCTCGGTGCTTTGTACTACAATTATATATTACGTGGATATCCATTTATCTCTAGAAATAAAGAGTACCGGTCTGTATAATCAAAATCCTGTCCATTAGTGGTGAAACTCGAGTTAACTCTCCAGGACGCAGGCTTCAACTATGGTATATGAAGGCCGTGCGCTTGTCCAGATCACATAGATCACCTCTCGCTCGTACCCAAAAGATCTAAAAAAAATATATGGCATTAAATTTGGAACAAAATGAACTGCATGAGCTGCCGGAAGTGTGTCAGTGTCGACAGCCTCCTTAAGGGCTCTACTCTGGTTCTTCTATCTCTATTAAATAAATCCTATAGCCTTTTCAGGTAGCGGAGGTTTTAAATCAAGGTTATCTTTTCACTAGATGGACTGCTTCCCTGAGGTAATGCGCTCCATCTGCCTGAAATATATATATAGGGTACGATGGATGAATTGTCGTCTAAATTACGCAAAATCGAAAATACCACTGACATCTCATTTTAACAGATATATTTACCAAAATTACACAAAAATATCTTGAAACGCTAAAGAGTACATGTATTCAATACAATCTCACTGTTGACTTCAATCACGGCCACCAGACGACCGGAATCTCCAGCAACTTTTCTGGATTTTATTCTTGTTTGTTGGTGAATGCTGCCATAATCCTTGCTTTCATTTCATCTTTGGTGTTACGAGGAATTTTGTTGGTTTTCCAGTCAACTACGCCTCACACGTAATAATTAAGGGGGGGTTGTCTGGGAAGTTAGGTGGCTAGATATAAAGGGTGATGTGATCAAAGAAATTGTCAGACAGCCATGATTGGATTCTCCTGCTTGTGTGGCATCGTACAGGGTCCTTTTATCAGACATAATGTCTTTCATCAGCCACTATCTTGATCCAGGACAGAACAAATTCTTCAAGACACTTGATGTTGGTCTCCTTGTTGAGTCTGAGTCCCTTTTGGAAGATGAATGAAGAAATAACGTCGCCATTGAGACTCAAACACTCTGAAATGTTCAGATGGGAGCTTCCGGTGCAAATGCCAAGCAGTACGGCAGGCCGTTTTCAAATATCTAGCGGAGTGAATTGCGTTATGGTACTCAGCCATCCTACTATAATATGCACTCGACAAAATCTAAAATAAGCAAAGTGTATGCCCGAAATAAAAGATATAAAATGGCGACAATTTACCTATCGCACCTTGTGTGTGTGTGTGTGTGTGTGTGTGTGTGTGTGTGTGTGTGTGTGTGTGTGACAAAAGGAAACCTAAAGAGTTTTGTCCAAAGAGGGACTATATCAGGGTAAATGTAAGGATTTTAATTTGTATCGTATTTATAAACAGAATTAAAATGAACGAAAATTTGCATCTGAACTTTTGCATATATATATATGTGTGTGTGTGTGTGTGTGTGTGTGTGTAGGACAGATAGATAGATAGATAGATAGATAGATAGATAGATAGATAGATAGATAGATAGATACTGCACAAATGCAATCCTAGTGAACGGTCGATAGCTACTATAATTTATGTGATGTTTGATATTAAAAGAAATTGATAAGATTTTTAGCAACGAAAAAATCTACCCCAAAGTTCGAGATTACTGTAATGTATTTTTGGTAATTTTACTATGAATATGTATTGTCCGTTAGTTGATTTTGTTTAGCTGAATATCAACTTCTATGGGTTGTTTAATGCCGAAATCTACATATGTTGAACACAATTTTATGCTTTCAGTCAGTTTTTTTTATACATATAGTTTGTAGATTATAAAATGTATTGTTGGTAATTTTACAATAAAAATGTGTTTTTATATCTTTTTAGTGTTGCATTTATTGTCATTTTCCTATAGAAATCTATTGTTGTTCATTTTCTTACAAAAATGTAAGGTTGATTTTTATCATGGGTCAGGATGTAACTGGGAATAACAGCAAATAAAAGGCGGTTGCACGGGTAAATTTTAGTGGTAAGTCCCGACGCTTTTCCCCTTCAAATTTATCCAAAATAACATTATCTCTGTGCAAATGTATCTGCTGAACTCAAATCAACTGTTAGTTATTGAAGAAACTTACCTTTTTTTATCTAAATGTCCATAAAAAAAACGAACTATATCTTGCACTTTTTCTATACCGTAATTCTCACGAAGTCATGTAATTAACTGCAGAATGACGTACTGCGCATGTGAACGAATTTTGGCAGATTTTTCTTCATTTACCGATACTTCCTGCGATGTACTTCCGGTAATTAAAGTAATGCGCAATTGTATTTCTACGCTTATTATTCTCAAAACAGGAAGTACATTGCTGGAAGTTTCAGTAAAGGACGAAATTCGACCAAAATTGCTGCCTACGTAGAACGTCATTCTGCAGTTAATTACATGACTTCGTGAGAGTTACGGGAGAGAAAAAGTGCGAGATATAGTTCGTTTTTTTTTAATGGACTTTCAAAGCAAAAAAGGTAAGTTTCTTCAATATCTAATTGTTGATTTGAGTTCAGCATATACATTTGCACAGAAATAATGCTATTTTGGATAAATTTAAAGGGGGAAAAGCCGTCGGTACCTAAAACGAACATTTACCGTTGCACGCTCCTCAAAAGCTCCAATCTCCCAATCATAGACCTTGCTGCCGGATGTTGTTTACAGCGATGGTTTCATTAGTCTGTAATGTGAAAAATCGGGAAACAGAGAACGTTCCGGCATTAATGATAAACCGAATCGAATCACCGGGTAAAAATAATCCAGATCACACTACACCGCGGAGATATGTGTAGATAGTCTATATATCTCATAGAAGTGTTGTGAAGCATTTGAAAGCACTTTGATACGCGAATTGTCACGTTGTTTTGATGATTCACGATTTAACGTCTCAAAATTAATGGGCATCATTCTCGTCAAAGTTTCTTTGCTCAAACACAACAAAAAGTGACCTATTTGTTTTTAAAGAACGATCACGGGCGATGAAAAATGGATAGTTTACAACAGTGATTCTCAATTACAACTAGTATGCAGCGCGATTCTCTTAAGTGTGCTGCGAAATAGTGTCACAGCGCGCATATATATATATTTCATTCAGTAATGTATTAGAACACTTTAACTACTGGCATATCTATACATGGTATATCACACGCTAAAAGGCTACCATCTTCTACCGAGTGTCCATAGCTCATAGGTAGAATCGCCGACTGACGCTAATTCGGTCGGGTTTCAATCTTGACTAAAAGCAATCGGATGTCTAACCGTACTGATCAGCTGTGATACAGCAAAACAGATCTGTCTGCGGATGACTATATATATATATATATATATATATATATATTGTGTTTTTGGGAAAATAGAGCAATGTCGAGTAATTTTGATATGCTTCTTTCAAAGGGATGTGTGTTGTGGTGCAGTGGATATTGACTCGAGACGACAAATCGGGGAGCCGAGTTCGAATTCCAGTTGAATTCCTTACATTCACTTACGCACAAATACCCTTGAGAAAGGTATTAATCTGTATGGGTTAAATAATAGGACAGACTGGGTTCTATAGCCTTGACCGGCAACCAGTCTGCCGCGGAAAGCAAAATTACTGACCAGTCAGTCATGTCTCTTTCGAGACATGATTGCCCAAAGCGTGTATCACGTATGGCACTTTGTTTCTTTCAAAGCGTACTACCTGTATAAAAGAAATGAACCTTATTATGGTTATCCATTTGAAAAAGAATTGGCCACCATTTCTAGTGGTCAAAGGCTCAAAATACAACAATCGACGGTACCCGTTGATACATTCTGGATTTCAATACACACGGAATGACCCCACATTAGTAAAAAGGCTTTATCAGTTTTATTACCATTATCTACTTCTTATTTATTTGAATTAGGCTTCTCAACTGTAAATAACATAAAAAATAAAGAGCGAGAAATAGTAAGGCAGATTTACAATTGTCTCTTTCTACAACGAAAAATTACAGAATGTTAGCAAACTTCTAACCATAAAAAAGGACCAGGTGCCGAAAATATATTGAATCAGATCATATAGAGATGTTCACACAGGTAAACACAAGGTTAACGTACCCTGGTTTGAGAAGCTCTGACGAAGCCTCTCGATATGTAAGTAGCAGGATAGGCAGGAAAGGAACGAAGCGACACATGAACATTATCTATTCAAATTCAATGTTGTATTAAATGTTGTTTATCTAAACTAAGAAATATCGGACAGAATTTATAAAAAATTACACAATCTAGCTGTACTACATAAGGTGTTTCCAAAACACTGTCAAAAGATGTGATCGCGAATAAGAAACTGATTCGTTAGTAAATATCTCTTATCAATAACACACCATTAATTATTTTACGCCTGGTGTACTTAATATAGCGGAAATAGAGTAGGCCACTCTCTCTCTCTCTCTCTCTCTCTCTCTCTATATATATATATATATATATATATATATATATATTGTCATCCGCAGACAGATCTGTTTCGCCGCATCACAGCTCATCAGTACGGTTAGACTCCGATTGTTTTTTTACCCAGGACTGAAACCCGACCGAAATGGCGTCAGTCGGCGACTCTACCCCTGGGCTTATCATATCATCCCGAGCAAGGCGGTAACGCCACTGATCCGCAGGGGGCTACGTAAGAGTGAAAAGAGTGAAAAAGAGAAAGCCGGAAACCACATCCTAAACAGGGAACGAGGGATGAGCTTCTTCACCTCTTCAATAAACGTGGGTGGAGTGTGAACCGGGCGATAGTTTAACAAAAAAAAGGACTTACTTTTAACAATATTCAAGCCAGTTGATTCCATCCCAAAACACACATTGTTTCTGCCAGTGAGTTGAAAAAAATAATTTTTTAACTTTTTGGTCAGAGAATGATGGGGCATTGGAGAGTCAATAGCCAGTGTGACCTATACACCAAGGTAACTAAAATACAGCCAGTAGGGGAAAAGAAAGAAAGAGACTGACTGGCAGACTAGGGAAAAAATGATAAAGACAAAGAATTCACCAGTCAAAGAAATTTCTGCTAAAAACAAAACTAATCCTTCAATTATATATATGTGTGTGTGTGTGTGTGTGTGTGTGTGTGTGTGTGTGTGTGTGTGTGTGTGTGTGTGTGTGTGTGTGTGTGAAACCAACAACTCAAAAATACTTAATAGGGAAAACTGCAAGTATTTTTTTCTACCCCTCGTTGCTATAATCAAAAGCATTTCATTGTTCTTCGATTCCCTCGACCACACAGGAAAAAAAGAAGAAAAATTTATTTTCTGTTTTGCAGCGTGATTGTTTATGCAAATGTTTTTTCTCTCTTTCTTAGAGAAACAATTGTAACACCCGGACTGTTTTGGTAAAAGAAAAAAAAAGATTTTTTTTCACCAGCCAGAGCTGAAAGGTATTAAGAAAAAGAATTACTTTTCATTTTTTTTTCCCCGCTTATAGAAGAAAAATTGTCTAAATTACGTTTTTTTTCTCTGAAAACACGTATTTGAAGACAATATGGAGGACTTTAAAACAATCATTGTTCAGATGATGACGGTACAACTTGATCATCAACATAAGACTGAGAAACGTATGTTACAGCAGCAACAAAAAAGGGAGGAAAGACAACTACAACAACAACAAATGTTGGAAGAAAAATTACTCCTACAGCAAAAAGAACAACAGCAGAGAGAGCAACACCATCTTTTCCTTGAATTCCAAAAACAACAAGAAGAATTACTTCTAAAAACATTAAGCAAAAAGGAATTTAGTGAAGACAACACTGCATTTTCTCACAGCACAATTTGGAATTCGATAGAAACATTCAATTCTCTTCCTGACGAAAAGAAAACATCTGAAGATCTTTTTACGGTAAACTGTCAGTATTGGTCGAACGCTAAAAAAGTTCGCCTTCTTTTGAGAAAGTTGGGAACAGCGGGACATAGTAAGTTCGTCGATTACATTCTTCCGAAGAAAACGAGTGAATTAGGGTTCGATGAAGCAATAAAACTGTTGTCTGAGTTATTTAACCCTAATACAAAATTATTCCACAAAAGATGGAAGTGTTTCAACTTGTCAAAACGGGATGACGAGGATTATCTTACATTTGCGTCCATTGTAAATAAGCACCGTGAGGATTTTCGTTTGGCAGAATTGTCAGCCGACGTTTTCAAATACTTAATATTTTTGGCCAAGGCTTAATCTCCGCAAAAACTCGGAGATAAGACGGAGAGTTCTATCACGACTAGAAAGCGAACCAGGTCTCACACTGGCTGAAAACTGGCTGAAGACTGCCAGCGAGTAAAACTGGCTGAATATTGCCAGCGAGTAATCAGTGTTAAAAGCAATTCCAAAAAACATCGAGGAATCAGGTATATCGTATGTTAGGAGAATTAAGTACAAGCCAAAAAATTACTACCTTGGAAAAGGTAGAGAAAGCAAAGAGTATGTCCATTCACAATCTAAAAGTAGACGACCCTTTTGGAAACAAAAATTACTCACAAGTCTATGCGGACTTTGTGGTGGACAACATTGGGCGGCAGACTTCTTCTACCGAAACACGACATGTAATCATTGTGGCCAAATTGGACGCAAAGGGGCGCACTGTAAAAACAAAAGGAACAGCAGAAACAGAGTCAGACACCTTAGATCAAATGAAAAAGTAGATAAGAATCTACGAAAATACGTTGTAGTCAACATGCTAATTAAAACAGATAGGCTGCAACTAGATTCAGGCTCGGATCTCTCAATTATTAATCTTCACACTTGGAGGAAATTAAAAAAAAACAAAGATAAAAAAGCAAACAAAACAGCTCGTGCAGTAACAGGAGAGAGAATCACATTTGAAGGTGAGCTAACGCTACCTGTAACACCAAATGGCATCACAAAGAAACTAAAAGCTTTCGTCCATAAAAACTCGGATAATTTATTTGGACCTGATTGGATGGAGCGGTTTAAGTTGTGAGACCAACCAATCAACAATTTTTGCCAAAAGGTAGAAAATATGACAACGGATGCCCAAGACCTGAAAGACGAATTAAAAGGAAAATTTCCCGAAGTTTTCTCGACGGGGCTAAGAAAATATACTAAGACAAAAGCCAGATTCGAGCTGAAAGAAAACGCTGAACCCGTTTTCAAACAAAAAAGAAAGGAAACGTCCCATTTGCGTCAGTAGAAAAAATAAACGAAGAATTAGACCGAATAGAAAATGCCGGTATACTTTCCAAAGTGAGTTTTAGCAAATGGGCTGCTCCCGCTGTATATGTAAGAAAAAAAGTCCAACCAAATTAGCGTCTGTACGGATTTCTCAACAGGCCTCAACTCGGCTCTAAGAGATTACCATTACCCGCTCCCCAGACCGTATTTAATAAACTGAATGGTGGGGAAATATTTTCCAAATTGGACTTAAGCGATGCATACCTGCAAATCCCCTGTTGAGGAGGAGTGTGCAAAACTTCTATGTATTAACAGCCACAGGGGTTTATACAAGTTTGATAGATTGGCATTCGGAGTCAAGGTTGCAGCTGCAATATTCCAGCAGGTCATGGATACTATGCTGGGAGGTCTTGACTTCGCGTGTGCCTACCTGGATGACATTGCAATAGCAAGCAAATCTACCGAGGAACATCGCAAACTGATCCACAGGGTTTCTGAGAGAATTCAGGATTTCGGGTTCAAGATAAAAAAAATCGAAATGTGATTTTTATATAAATGAAATAAGGTATCTCGGGCATATCATAGACAAGAATGGAAGACAGTCTGACTCACAGAGGGCAGAAGCTATCAAAAATGTGCCTCATCCAAAAAATGTCAACGAACACCAAAGTTGTTTTGGACTTGCCAACTATTACCAAGTATTCATAAAAAAAACATGCACGATCTACGCGCTCCACTGAATGAATTGTTAAAAAAAGAAAAACTTTGGAACTGGACAACTGAGTGTCAGTAAGCTTTTGAAAAAATAAAAACGATATTAACATCAGAACTATTTCTGACTCAATTCAACCCCCAATTAGATATAATTGTGGCCTGCGATGCTAGCTCGTACGGTATCGGAGCGTGTATCCTACATCTTAGGCCAGACGGTGCAAAAAAAACTCATAGCACACGCGTCAAGAACGTTGCTACCCACAGAAAAAGCGTACAACCGAATTGAAAAAGAAGCCCTCAGTATCATTTTTGCGGTAACAAAATTTCAAAGATATCTGCATGGAAGGTTTTTCAATTCACAGACCGATCATAAACCATTATTAACGATATTTGGCTCAAAAAAAGGGATTACCGGTTTATACGGCAAATAGACTTTTGAGATGGGGTACCATCCTTTTCAACTATAATTTTAAATTAGAGTACTTACCAACTAATAAAATTGGACATGCAGTTCGTCTATCCAGACTAATCGCTAACCAAAGTCAACTTGAAGACTCAGTTATAGCAGATCTTCGTACAGGCTGTGATATAAAATCAAAAATAGCGAATACCGTCTCTAACATTGTCGGAAATAAAAAACGAAGCTCTTGAAGATTATTTTATTTGCGATATTTTAAAAGACTTCCACGGAGGATACCCCGGTAGAAATTCTATGAAGAGTCTCATGGGGAGTTATGTCTACTGGCCTGCGATGGACAAGGATATAATGGAAATGATTAACACATGCAGAGGATGCGCATTGGCGGCCAAAGCACCACCTACCACTTTCAAACCATGGCCGAAAACGGACCAGCCTTGGTCACGTATACATATTGACTTTGCTGGGTCGATTGACAATTATTATTACTTAATCGTTGTTGACAGTTACTCCAAGTGACCGGAGGTCTTAAGATGCAAGAGGCCGACAACGGCTGTAACAATCAGTTTCCTCCATGAACTGTTTGCGAGATTTGGAGTAGTGGACTGCGCTGTCAGCGACAATGGTACACAGTTTACGTCAGCAGAATTTAAGAGTTTTTGCGACATCTTTCAAGTCAAACACGCAACAATATCATCCTAGATCAAATAGTCAAGCAGGTTCGTGGACACCCCTAAAAGAGCTTTAATAAAGCTCAAGGAACTCCTACTGACATAGAATTAGAGCAGTTTTTACAAGTTCATCACATAACGCCGAACCCGAATACACCATCAACTGCGTCAGCGACAGAAACCATGTTTGCCAGAAAGGTGAGATCCGTGTTTGACAAATTAATTCCAAAACAGTAAAAAATACGTAAGATCAAAAAAGTACCAAAAAACGATTTCTCCCGGGTTAGAAAATCTTCTTTAAAAGTTTTCAAAAGAATATGCTGTACTGGGAGGAGGGCACGATCACTATAAGGATCGGCGAGACGGTGTATATAATACAGAGACCAAGACATACCCACAAAAGACACATTAATCAAATTAAAAAACAGCATGAAACGGATTCTAGCAGCACACAGGATGAAGTGGAAGAACCCATCGAGATCATTTACAACACATTTGACCTCGAGCCCCCGCAACATACGCCCGAACAACGAAGGTCGGGGTGAAAGAGGAAATTTACCGAGACTTTAACAATCAATGCCAAAAAGAAAGGGTATTAAATTTTAGGAAAATAATAAACCCTTTTACAGAGTAAAAAGCTTGGGAGGGGGTATTGTGGGAACCTACCTACAAATGGACTTTTTCACACCTTTATAATATGGCTACCAACTCTGAGTGATGGACACTGAGGAGTCACTGAATAATAGCCACAGAGTGAGTGAGTGAGTGATTCAGGACGCCTGCGAGAGAAAGTACTCTCCAATCCTCATTTACCTTTGTACTAACTTTCCCGAGAATATACTATTCAACCTTATATCCGAGTCCGTGTTATCTTTCTATGGCCCTTCGGTCATAACACACACCCAGCGGACTGTAATATACTAATAAAAAAACTTGAAAAATTATCGAAGTGTAAAAAACTGGAAATCGAAATAGAAAAGTGTGTACACTGAAAACAAAAATAATACTAGCAATAGTAGATGTGCTTGGAATTATAAAAAAAAGATAACATAACAACTCATTAAATAATCCGTGCAAATCTCAACTTCAGAGAAATACAAAAATGTTTTAATTGGTACAGTCCACACAATAA
This sequence comes from Ascarosepion bandense, assembly GCA_037127315.1. NCBI lineage: Eukaryota > Metazoa > Mollusca > Cephalopoda > Sepiida > Sepiidae > Ascarosepion > Ascarosepion bandense. The sequence goes on from JBBBDQ010000900.1 coordinate 5,643,931, forward strand.
GAACTTTGTCTGTGTAAAGCTAGTGTTTTTATGAGAGAACACATCATGAAATGAAGCCATAGCAACACATTACTACCTCCCTTATGAAATATAATAATAATAATAATAGTAGGTGCACTTGGAATGATAAAAAATGGAACAAAACAACACATAGAAAGAATCCCTGGAAACCCCAGCTTAAGAGATATACAAAAAATTGTCTTGTTAAGTACAGCCTACACACGAAGGAGTACTTTGTCTATGTAACGCTAGGAATTTTGTGGGAAATAGAAAAAACATGAAATGAAGCCATAGCAACACACCACAACCTGCCTTAGATCTTTCCGCAAATTTGGTAGGTAGTGTGACCATAGCAGGAATCGAATTATGGTGAAAGTGACGTAATAATAATAATAATAATAATAATAATAATGGGAAGAAGATGATGATGAAATGAATAGAGAAGTAGAAAATGTAGAAGATGAGAATAAAAGAAGAAAAAAGGGAGAGGTGAATAATAATAATAATAATAATAATAATAATAATAATAATAATAATAATATACAAGATATCACCCGTCATCATCAATTTCATCAAACAATGCATGTCGATATGGAAAACAACCCTTTACCTCAATCACATAAATGGAACTTATAAGTCTGGTGAAATAAACATCAAAAGAGGTATATTTTAAGATGACTCTTTGTCTCCCTTACTATTCTGCATATCATTAATAGCACTAACCAGTCACCTTAACAAGACAGAATGTGGTTATAAAATAGCCCAAAAGAAAATAAGCCATCTATTTTACATGGATGACTTGAAGTTGTATGCTAAGAATGATAATGAGCTGGAAGGTCTTCTGCAAAATGTAAAATGCTTCAGCGAAGACACTGGAATGAAATCCAATTTGAATAAATGTCCTAAAGCTACAGTTTTACGAGGATCGCTGCAACAAATATCCTCAATTAGCTTAGACCCTGCTGTAACAATAAAAAAATTAAGCCAGAAGAAGCTTATAAATACCTTGGTGTAAATGAGAATGAAAACATTCACCATAAAAATGAAAGAAATAGTGCATAAAGAGTACTATAGAAGGCTACGACTGATATTAAAAACTGAATTGAATTCTCAAAACAGAATTATGGCCATTAATAGCCTTGCAATTCCAATTCTCCAATATAGTTTAACATCTTAAACTGGACTCTAAACGACATCAGGCGAATGGATTCTAAAACAAGAAAGCTTCTTTCTAAGCATAAGATGTATCATCCAAAGGCTGATGTAGACCGTCTATACATACCCCGTAAAAAAGGTGGAAGAGGTCTTATTCAGCTAGTATTGTCATACAAGACAACAACTATTGGCTTACTAACATACACAGAAACAATAAAGGACTGGATGATACAATTAATCAAACAACATAAAAACAGAAAGAAAATATATTCTATAATAAAAGAAGGCAGTAAATACAAACAAGATTTCCATTTAGTAGATTCTGTAGATAAGCAAAACAGAAGCCAAAAACCAACTATTGCGGCAAAAATATGAAAATGAAAGCCAAAGATAAAGCTCTTGAACAGATGAAACAACGCTGGCAAGACAAACCTCTGCATGGCCAATATCCAGAACGTGCCAATAAAACCAATGTTGATAAAGTTAATACTCATCTGGATAAAAGTCTGAGACTGAAGGCTTTATTCTTGCAGCGCAAAACCAAAGTTTTTTCATTGAAACGTTCAGGCAAATATTATACATAATAATGTGAATCCAAAATGCAGGTTCCGTGATAAACACCAACAAACAATAGACCATCTAATCTCAGGCTGTTCTGTACTTGCCCCAAATGAATAGACAAATCGTCACGATAGAGTGGGGCAATATTTACATTGGACAATGTGCAAACACTATGGAAAATCTGTAAACAAACACTGGCATGAACATCACCCAGCACCGGTTACAGAAATAGAAGATGTAACCATTCTATGGGATTAAACCATCTACACAGACAGAAAAATTGAAGCAAACAGGCCAGACATTATTGTTAAAAAAACAAATAGAAAAACTTGCCTATTAATTGATATGGCTTGTCCAGCGGATTGTAACATAGCAACCAAGGAATTTGAAAAACTATCAAAATATAAAGACCTGGAAATTGAAATAGAAAAAATGTGGAAATTGAAAACAAGAATCATGCCAGTGATAATAGGTGCACTTGGAATGATAAAAAATGGAATAAAACAACACATTGAAAGAATCCCTGGAAACCCCAGCTTAAGAGATATACAAAACAATTGTCTTAAGTACAGCCCATATACTAAGGAGAACTTTGTCTATGTAACGCTAGGGATGATAGGGGAGATAAAAAAATGAAATGGAGCCATAAGGACACACCCCGACCTTCCTTAGGTCTTCCCGCAGACTTGGTAGGTAGTGCAACCATAGCAGAAATCGAAATATGATGAAAAATGACAACATAATAATAATACTCTCTTAAAATCTCTTTTTGCTGTTTTAAAAAGATGTCTGATTGAAGAACGTCTAAAAACACATCTACATTTTGAAATAATAGATTAATATTTAAAAACTCGTTCACTAAAGGAAATCTAAGATTTGTGGAATTTGCGTTGAAATGTTGATAGGTTATATAACCAGGATCGAACTTACTGCACAATGTACACACATGACACAATACATGGAACGTCAAAAACACGAACTGAACCATACCAAAAATAATCACCAAACTAGCGTCGCAAGCTATTTCCCTCCTCCGTGGCACCCTCATATGAAATGTGTATGATGCAGATCAATTACGCACCACTGTTATTTACTATATTTTAAAAATCAGCCATTAACACTAAAAGAAATAGAAAAAGGCAGGACGCCCACCAGTTACCAATTCGCCTTCTTTTTTATTATTATTTATCCTTTTTTATTATTTATCCTTTTTACCTGTGAGAATTGTGGTTTTTCAGTGTTCATCCTTGCGAGATTCTAATCTAATCTTTCAAGGATTGTGGTTTTCGAGGTTTGAACCTTTAGGGATTGTGATCTTTTGAAATTTCAAAATTTAGAATTATGACGTCCGGGATTTATTACCGGCCCAGGATAAAAAGAAATGAGAAAGGAAGAAAACAGAGTGGCAGAATTTCTAAAGTGAAACTGACTTTTCCGTTGTAGAGCAAATAATTGCAGTTCAATCTCACCTACGGTATCTAAAACTTGTGGCTTTCGGATCGTCAAAACATAGATTAGTAAACTCTCATTTAAGAGCCCGATTCACAGATATTAGTTGATTAATTCCTGCAGATGATATATTATGGAAATACTGGTGCAACACAATCTAGCTTCTATCATTAAATCAATTTGGTCTTACCAGAATCAAACAAGTACACAAATTTAAATAACTAAAGAAGTGTTCTAACAGGAGATGGAAAGTGCGACACAGAGATCCGAAGGCGAATTGGCATGGCAAAGGACGCGTTCCAGAAGCTGAGTAAAGTACAAACACACAGGAAAATTTCACTAGAAACAAGGAAAAGAATGCTGGATTGCGATGTGATGTCAGTTCTTCATTACGGCAGTGAATGCTGGACAATATCATCAAAAATGAGGACAAATCCTGACGCAGCGGAAATGTGGTTCTTCAGAAGGATGCTGCGGATATCGTGGACTGAGCATGCAAGCAACGATGAGGTGTTGGAAAGAATGACAACAAAAAGGAAATTAATACTCAGCATCAGGAAGAGACAACTGAAGTTCCTGGGACATGCAGTAAGGAAGGAGACCTTGGAGAACCTGATACTGACTTGCCAGATAGAAGGAAAGAGAGACAGAGGAAGGCAGCGGATAACATATTTGCAGAGCCTGATCAGGTGGATGACGGAACTGGGGTTGTGAGGTGTAACAGGAGAAAACATACTAAGAGCCACAAGGGATAGGGAGACGTGGAGAACCATGATCGCCTACGTACTGAAGGGACAGAGCACATAGAAGAAGAAGAAGAAGAAGAAGAAGAAGAAGAATCTAAACTTAGCGAGCTTCGAGATAGATAGATAGATAGATAGATAGATAGATAGATAGATAGATAGATAGATAGATAGATTTTCTGGGAGAGAGCGCGTTGGTTAGCGTGAACAACAGTCTAAACAAAGCCAGGACGCTCAAACCCTCGGTCAGAGAAGGCTTGGGACTCAACCATTGATGGCTTCTCAAAGAGAGCCATCTACCCAATTTCACACACAAGGCTTGGATCAACACGTAATATGGTTTTCAGGTACTTTCCAAAGGTGCCGCACACTGAAATCGACTTCTCCAAACGCATAACATAAAGAAGTTACCTTCCTGAAAAAATGACAATGGTGAGATTCGAACCCAGGCTTCATGGTGAGAAAGTAAACGTTCTAACCATTACATACATACATACATACATACATACATACATACATACATACATACATACATACATGCCACAGTTAATTTAGCATAATATATATATAATTTAATACATATATACATGGTAAATGTTCTAACCATTACATACATACATACATACAACATTTAATTTAGCATAATATATATAATTTAATACACACATCAATTAAGTGTCATACAGGATACACGCTTGTGTGATCATGTCTCGAAAGAGACATGACTGACTAGGCAGAAGATTATCCCGCAGTAGGTTGCCATTGCTTTCTGCGGTAGACTGGTTGCCAGCCAAGGCTATAGAACCCAATCTGTCCTGTTATTTGACCCATAACTGGAAGGAAGAGACGGATTAATACCTTTCCCAAGGGTATTTGCGCGTAAGTGAATACAATGAATTCGTCTGGAATTCGAACTCGGCCCCCCGATTTCTCACACATACATACATACATATGCTAAATTAACTGTGGTAGAGATAAGCAGCCCAGTTAGAGAGTAGGAATGAGAAGACTTCGATAGATTGATAAATCTGAAAAAATGACAATGGTGAGATTCGAACCCAGGCTTCATGGTGAGAAAGTAAACGTTTTAACCATTACATACATACATACATACATACATACATACATACATACATATGCTAAATTAACTGTGGTAGAGATAAGCAACCCAGTTAGAGAGTAGAAATGAAAAGACTTCGATAGATTGATAGATTTGTGCAAAACAAGACCGATTAAGGGAGAGATATCATACAGATCAGAGTAGATAGAATGTCTTATATATCGAGAGAGAGAGAGAGAGAGAGAGAGAGAGAGAGAGAGAACAAATAAGTGCCATGGAGGAAAATTTTGGCGCCTCGGTCTATTCCATCCGGGCATGGTTGTCGGTAGCGATGGCATATTTGCCGCTCGAGGAATTTTTATTACTGTTTAGGATCTGCCAAATTCAATATGGCAGTGCAAAGAAACGAAGGCGCTAAGCTCGTCTTTGTATTTACACCGAGCCGTCAGATGTGGTGTCGGGTGGCAATCCGGGTGGATGCTACGAAACCGCCCACCCGCTCCGGTGAGAGCCTTAATGGAAGCAGGGTGTGTTGCGAACCCATTCAAAGGTTTGCGTCGGAGTAAAGCGGTAGTAGCCATTAAACGCTTCGCGGTTTTTGACTTGCAGGCAGGTTCCATGATGGAGGCAGAATGAGAACCACCACATCTGAAGGTTTGGGAGGAGAACCGAAGGCTGAGGGCGAGCAACCGGAGATGTGGTGGCGGAGGTTGTGTGATGGGTTGGTGGTAAGTATTCAAAGTGGGAACTTTGGCTTTTTTATCTCTTTCTTTTTAAATTTTACTATATATATATATATATTTCGCTTTGATATAAAAAAGCGTAAATAAAATCGCGTATATAAATGTGCTTTGTGGTGTAATCGATATCGGCTAGGTCGGAGAAGTTAGAGACCCGAGTTCTATAGCCTTGGTTGGCAACCAGTCTACTGCAGAAAGAAATAGCAAAATAATGCGGGAAAATCTTCTGCCTGGTCAGTCATGAGTCGAAAAAACATGATCGCCGAAGTATTTATCATGTTTGGCACTTAACTGAATGATCTGGATAAAATAGGGGGCCTATCTTGATACCTTATCTCGTAAGCTTCAGCACTTAGCTTATATATAGACACTCTCAAACCAAATCATTTCTGCATATATATATATATATATATATATATATATATATATATATATATATATATATTGTCATCTGCAGACAGTTCTGTTTCGCTGTATCTCAGATCATAAGTACGGTTTGAGATCTGATTGCTTCCAGCTAGGATTGAAACCTGGCCTATCTGATAGCAGTCGGAGATTTTACCATTAAGCTGTCAGCGTACGGTGGAGGATGGCGGACTTTAGCGTTTTATATACATCATGTAAACACTCGCCAGTAATCGATAGTGTTTAAATCCATTACTGAATGTGAACGATGCGTTAACAGCGGTGAGTAACTACTGATTTTTAAAGTTTACCATTTCCCCCAGAGTGCTCAATATGCAGGTTTCATTAAAAAATGACAGACAAAGTATTGTGGTTAAGTTTTCTATGCAATTTTTCACGTGAAAAATGCTGAACTCAAACACCAACAGACAATCATAAAGAATTTCTATATCGAGGAAATATCCTACCTCCCAGCAATACCGATAAATACATAAACCTGTCCAATCATACATTAACGGATAACCAGAAAGAAATTCCTAAATCTAGGACCTAATAGTCATCTCCAACCCAAATTTAACCGAAAGCAAACCGAATAAGGATATTCTACGCCAACTGGAAAATAAAACTCAACCCGAATCTGAGAGACCTTCTCAGGGCTAAAGGTCTTGGGAACGTTCCCTACAGAACACCCACAAGAACATCCTAACAAATTTCGCAACTGCCGCTAAACAACGAAAACAATCCTAATATTGTCATCCAACGAGCCGATAAATCCAACACTTATATAATTTTAGATGAATTGGATTACCGCAAGAAATTACTGCACTTCCTCGATGATAAATCAAAATTCACACAACTAAAAATGAACACCACTAAATCTTTAATAATATGTTAATGAACTTATAACATTCAATGCCGTTGTATGATGCTTGAAAATCAACAAAATTATTGGAGATTACCAAACCCGGATACCCCTTACGACTTATTATTTCTCAGATCCCTACACCTAAAAACCAATTGTTAAATATCATGAATTGCAGCTAAAAAAAAAGCTACATCCAGATAGAAAAAGAAGCATTGGGTATCATATTTGCTATGAAAAAGTTTCATAAATTTATACATGATAGAAAATTCGTACTACATCGTCCATTATTTTCTATATATGGATCCAAAAAAGGTTTTCCCACACATGCAGTAAATAGACTGCAGCGCCGAGGAATTATTCTATTGAGCTATAATTATAAAATGGAGTTTCTATTATCTAAAACATTAAGTAATGCAGACGGATTATCTAGGCTAATACCAAACTTTTGTGAACCACTTGAGGATATGGCAATTGTGGCGATAAGGGCCGAAAATGAAATTGATAATGTATCATACAATACTGTAAAAGAACTGCCCATAACATTGGAGAAAATAAGAATTCACTTAGAAAAAGACGACTTTATAATGAAAATTGAGAATCAATTAAGATTTAAAGAAAAATATTACTAGAAGTAATGCATTTTCATTATAATGTATTTATGTACGCAGAAAAAAATCATTCAGAATTTTCGCTCTGGAAGCGAATTCACCGTCTATAAAATTTCAACCTTAACCGAAATCCGATATGCCATGGTCCAGAATACATCTACACTTCGCAGTACTGTTAAACAGAGCATCAAGTGGTAGTCAATAATTAAACTAAATGGCCAAAAATGTTAAAATGTAGAAGACAGACTACCGCGAAAACAAGAAATTTCCTACACGAGATTTTTGCAAGGTTTGGTGTACCTGGATCTATCGCTTTAGATAACGGGACAAAATTCACTTCTAGTAAATCTGTAAATCATTATCAATAGAACATATTGCAACTCCCTTTTATCACCCAAGATCAAACGGACAAGCGGAACGATTTGTCGATACGCTTAAAAGGGCACTAAAAAGTTGGAAGAAGAAAAGTCAGATGAAGTAGTGCCACAAAAATTTCTGGGTGTTTTTAGAATAACTCCAAACCCAAACAATGGATCTGGACTGTCGCCTGCAGAGTTGATGTTCGCATAAAAGATTAAGTCCGTTTTAATAAATTACTGCCAGAATGTAAGGCGTGAGCATCAAGAAATAACAATATAGGTAAATACTTTAAACCTGGAGATAATGTATTTTTAAAAATGTATCAGCGTAAAAAAGAATTCTATAAAAATGGCGTTATAAAAACGGATAGGCAAAATGGCATACATGATAAAAGGACAAAAGTGGGAAAACCTTAATCAGCACCTTAATCAGTTAAAACGCAGATCCACTGATTTAAAAAGTCCGAAAAAAAGTACCTATTGAAATTTTGCATTACACGTTTGACGTACACATGCAATCAAAAATTGTTGAACCAAGGTTTTATAGTAAGAGAAAAAAAATAGCAACAAAATTTCTAAATACTGAAACAAAATTCTGAACAAATGTTGACTCCAGAAAAAAGTCATCTTAAAGACGAGGTGTCATATAGGAATAAAGTGTCCCTACCGACACTCGGTTTTGAACACACATCGCCAGAAAGCAAACATAGTCGACCTCGTCTTGCAGTAATGAGAGGTATCGTGCTTCTGGGATCCCGTGACGTGTAAAAACAATATATATATATATATATATATATATATATATATATATATATATATGTCATCCACAAATAAGCCTGTTTTGCTGCATCACAGTTCATCAGTGTGGTTAGACATCTATTAGCTTCCGGTCGGGATCGAAACTAGACTGATTTGGTGTCAGTCGGAGTCTCTACTAAGCCATAGGCGCATAAAATGAGAAATGAGAAATCTTAGCGTATATAAACGGTGTATACACACGCCAGTTACCAGAAGAACTCAACTCATTGCTGAAGAGTACATATATATCCACTACCGGCCATAATTATTAGGCCATCCCAGTTTTTTTTTTTTGTAAGAACTGATATATTTAATATTATTTTTAGTATTTGTTGCCAAATGAAAATAAAATGGTTCTGTTGTTATTATTAATTTGCAAAATTTTACAAGGCAAGAAAGCAAAGATGAACTCATCCGAATCACCCTAAATTTTCTTCATTCTTTCATTGATGAAACTGCAATAAAGGTAATTATTAGATATTTATAAATTCATTTGATGCACATGTTATTGTGCAATATTAACAAAAGAACCATTCTATTTTCATTTACAATTATTCACTTGGCAATAAATACTAGGGTGACCTAATAATTATGGCCGGTAGTGTATATATATATCATCATTTATCCATCACACTCAATGGTGCAGAGGGCAGCAACTTTTTGTTGCTGCTTCTGTAACAAACTGTTTCTTTACGGGGCAGAGTTGTTAGCCCAGCACCCAACCAACCAAACCTGGAGGAGCATTCTTGGTCCTTACGTTTACAGCACCTGGCATTCCCAAATGGTCACCCATTTAAGTACTGACTAGGCTCAATGTTGCTTAATTTCAGTGATCGGACGGAACCAGCACATTCAACGCGATATAGCCATATATATATATAAGCATTGGGTGATTAGACCTGTGAAGCGCTATTCTGACATGGTCGGACTCTCTGCTTCCGAGCGGAGAGGGCACCCAAATGACTCTTCGCCGAAGTATAGAGTCTCGTCTGGGGAAAAGTAGACAAAAACTTTTACCCGAGCTATATGGCTCGAATTACCACAATAAAAAGGCCTTGTGTCAAGTTGAAAGGCAGCTAAATATATGTAGCGCTGCGAATAGCTACTCTTGACATTGCCGGACTTTCCGCCGAAAGGTAGAGGATCGTCTGGGAAAAAAAAAGAACTAATTTTTGCTCGAGCTATATGGTTCGGATTCAGTCAGTTAAGTGCCATACGTGAAACGCGCTTGGGCGATCATGTCTCGAAAGAGACATGACTGACTGGGCAGAAGATTATCCCGCAGTAGGTGGATTGGTTGCCAGCCAATGCAATAAAACGCAAACTGTCCTGTTATTTAACCCATAACTGGAAGGAAGAGACGGATTAATACTTTTCCAAGGGTATTTGCGCGTAAGTGAATGCAATGAATTCAACTGGAATTTGAACTCGGCTTCCCGATTTCTCGTTCCACAACGCACATCCATGGTTCTTATTGCTCCCGTTTTTTTTTTACTCACACTGAAAAGGCATTGTGCCACATTTTACCTCAAGAGGTGAGGCAGCTGCATATTTTAGCGTTAAGAAAAATAAATTTATGTCACAGTATTGTTCAGGAAGCGAAAGCTAAAGTTCCTGGGACATACATGAGGAAGGAGGGCTTGGAGAACCTGATACTAACAGTCCAGATAGAGGGGAAAAGAGACAGGGGAAACAGCGGATAACATATTTGAAGGGCCTGGTCAGCTGGATGACAGAATGAGAGTTGTGTGGTGTAGCAGCAGGCAGCGTGCTTAGAGCCACCAGAGATAGAGAGACATGGAACCATGATTACCTATGTCCTGAAAGGACAGGGCACATAGAAGAAGAAGATAGTTTGAAGACGTTATTATTATTATTGCTTCTGTGACTTTACAAACTGACTTTACAAAATTATTATACAAAGCTACTGCACTCTCATAGATGTTCCCTGACGACTGACCCAACCTTGCCTCTGGGGTTTAAACAGCCTCCGTGCATACGCGTCATCAAATAGTGCGATCACCAGCCATTTTTTCGAATTGTCCAGAAAAGATATTACAGGTGTTCAGGATGGCCTTGATATGGCCACTGAATCACTTTTACTGATTTTTTTTTTTTTTTGGAATGATAATTATTTTTTGGAATGATAATTATTTTTTGGAATGATAATTATTTTTCCTGATACCTGTCCTGTTATTTAACCCTTTGCTGAAGGTTTGAATGAAACATCAATTGCCATCTTCTATCTCTTTGTCTCTTACCTCTCTCTTACCCTTTCTTTAATATCCCATGTACAGATTTTTTTTCTTTTCTCTCTTCTTTCTCTCCTCACACTATAACCCTTTGCGCACCAATGGCAGTACTGCCTTGCTGGGGGTGAAAAAATTATTTTTAAAAAGTGTGAAGAATATTTGAGCGTAAGTGAATGTAAAAAATGCGATTGGAACTCGAATTCTCTGATTTCTTGTACCGAACCGTTTTCAATTATGTAACGCGAATATTCATTACCGTTTTTGGGGGTGGCATTTGACTAACTGTTTTCATTAAAGAACTTCCTAGCTGATAATTGTGGTTCTATTCTCAATTCGAGTTATAGCTGTTGGCCAACCATACCAGAACATAATTTCTCAAGCAATTTTCCTTAAACTGACCATGTGCTGAATTTACTTTCAAAAGTTCAATCGTTAAAACGCACGATGCTCACAACTTTTTTTTTAATCATTTCACCCCCAAGCAAGGTATTCCACTGCCACTATAGCTCAGGGGGTTACATAAGGGAAAGTGCTGAGAGAGCGATTGGATATAGGAAAGGTCAGAAGGATGGTGATAGACGAGTAAGGAGGTACATAAGAAGAGTGTTTGAGAGAATGGGTGCGAGTTAGTGTGTTAGGAGGTGTCTATTGGCCTTACATTTAAACTTCTGGAGATTGTAGCTCGGGGTAGCAAGTATGCGGAAGGGAATTCCACAGGCGGGAAGTGCGAGAAAAGAAGCTGTTGGAGTAGAAATTGCGGTTACATCTTATCGGTTTCACTGTAAAAGGGTGGGACCTTCAAACTTCTGCTACAAGCTTTAAGGATATTCTTCTTGTCTCCAATAAGAGGCTTCTCATGACACGTAAAATCACCGAAAGCCCTGTGAAATCTTTGTTCGTAGAGTCATCCATAATAACGTGTATACATTTTGTGTTTAATATATGACTATTCATTCTTATCCCAATTAATCATTTGTTTACTCGTATCAACAAAGTAAAGTCTCACCCCCAAGTGTCTTTTAGGTTTTATTGTTATATTGTAAGGGTGTCCAAACTTGATTAATGTAAGAGTCACATACAATAAAGTTCAAATGTTTGAAAGCAGCAAGAGAAGAACAAAACTGAATTTTTCATTATTTACCTTTTATATTGACTGTGATGAAAAAGGGAACTCAGCCAAAATTTTGTCACAAGGCGCACATTACAGTTCAAAAACCCACGTGTGGCTCGCGAGCCACAGTTTGACCAGCCTCTATTAAAGTGTATAACATCCTGATTGGTGTATTTTGTTTGTTTCAACTAAAAGCTAACGTTCACAGTGTTAAAGTACGGAAGCCTAAAAAGAAGAAAAACATTAAGTTGTACTTTTTTTTTACTGAAAAAGACCAAAAAGACAGAGTCGTTTTTTTTTGTTTTGTTTTGTTTTTTGCTAATACCCATCAGAAATATTAAAGACCTAATTCCCAGACCATTATTAGCCGAGGACTAAAGAATAAACTTAACATATCAATTATTTATTAAAATATAGTCTTGTAAGGACGCTCAAATAAGTTCCAGAATGCTATACTCTATATGTTTTTTCTTATTTTAAAATTTTGACAGCTTTATTCTCTCACTTCTGACACAGCTGTTAAGTAAGACAAGTAAATGGTTTAGAATCCAATTTAAAATGATTCAAAACTGACCGTTAAAAAGAATGATTGAAATGTTTCTATTCTCCAAGATAAAACTAATAAATAATTCAAATATTAACATTTGATTCAAAGGAACATCGCAAATTGAGTTTCTAGTCATCGAAATAAAGAAAGTGCAATTTAATCTTCTTTTTTTATTTAAGATTTCGATTTGTTAAAATTATGTGCGTTAATTTTTAATGCGAACTGCAAAAAAGACCCTAGATACTAAACATGAACACAAGCCCACTGAAATGGAGGATAGCAAAAAATCCCAGCGGACTTTTAATTCAAATTTTAATATCGAACAACAACAACAACAACAACAACAACAATAATAATAATAATAATAATAATAATAATAATAATAATAATAATAATAATAATAAGGATGATACAATTAGTAAGGCAACATGAAGAAAGAAAGAAAAAATATTCAATAATAAAAGAAGGCAGTAAATACAAACAAGATTTACAGTTAGTAGATTCTGTAGAAAAGCAAAACAGAAGCCAAGAACCAACTATTGCGGCAAAAAATATGAAAATGAAAGCCAAAGATAAAGCTCTTGAAAAGATGAAACAGCGCTGGCAAGACAAACCTCTGCATGGCCAATATCCAGTACGTGCCAATAAATCCAATGTTGACAAAGTTAATACTCATCGATGGTTACGTGCATCTGGATTAAAGTCTGAAACTGAAGGATTTATACTTGCAGCACAAGACCAAAGTCTTTTCACGAGAAACTTTCAGGCAAATATTATGCATAATAATATGGATCAAAAATGCAGGTTTTGTGATAAACACCAAGAAACAATAGACCACCTAATCTCAGGCTGTTCTGTGCTTGCCCCAAACGAATATAAAAATCGCCACGATAGAGTTGGGCAATATTTACATTGGACAATGTGCAAACATTATGGAAAAGCTGTAAACAAACACTGGTATGAACATCATCCAGCACCGGTTACAGAAATAGAAGATGTAACCATTCTATGGGATTAAACCATCTACACAGACAGAAAAATTGAAGCAAACAGGCCAGACATTATTGTTAAAAACCAGAAGGAGAAAACTTGTCTATTAATTGATATGGCTTGTCCAGCGGATTGTAACATAGCAATCAAGGAATTTGAAAAACTGTCAAAATATAAAGACCTGGAAATTGAAATAGAAAAAATGTGGAAATTGAAAACAAGAGTTGTGCCAGTGATAGTAGGTGCACTTGGAATGATAAAAAATGGAACAAAACAACACATTGAAAGAATCCCTGGAAACCCCAGCTTAAGAGACATACAAAAAATTGTCTTATTAAGTACAGCCCACACACTAAGGAAAACTTTATCTATGTAATGCTGAGGATGATAGGGAAGATAGAAAAACATGAAATGGAGCCATAACAACACGCCACTACCTGCCTTATGTCTCCCCGCAGACTTGGTTGGTAGTGAGACCAAAGCAGAAATCGAAATATGATGAAAAATGACATAATAATAATAATAATCCTCTCTATTATAATAAAAGCCGTTGGGTATTTATTTGTATATATATATAAAATTTTATATATATATAAAATTTGTATATATATATATAAATTTATATATATATATATATAATTTGAATATATTTTTAACGGTACAAAATTAAATTATGGCGTTAAAGACAAAAATTTCCTATTAAAATCGGCCATGCCAAATTTTAAAATAAAAACACCAGTCGACCGGTTTCGTCCCCTCTCTTCAGAACTGTAAACGGGAAAAAATTATGAGAAAAGAATATCTGTTAAGCGTCAAATTAATGAACGAAAGGGGGGGAAAAATTTTTTATATCTGATAAAAGTTATTACATCTAAAGATGCTAGAGAACTAGCAGAGCAAGCCCAAGCAAACCCTCTCTTTTTTTACAATGTGGGGGCTGCCTGGGCGTAATAGATAGATAGATAGATAGATAGATAGATAGATAGATAGATAGATAGATAGATAGATAAGAAACAGACTGAGATAGATGAGATAGATAGATAGATAGATAGATAGATAGATAGATAGATAGATAGATAGATAGAAAAGAAACAGACTGAGATAGATAGATAGATAGATAGATAGATAGATAGATAGATAGATAGATAGAAAGAAAGAAAGAAAGAAAGAAAAGAAACAGACTGAGATAGATAGATAGATAGATAGATAGATAGATAGATAGATAGATAGATAGATAGATAGATAGATGTTGTTATTGTTATAATAGGAACATACTGCGATCAACACGGGTGTATTCATCAGGCAGTGAAAAAATGTTCACTGCCTGATGGTGTATTGTACACCGAAATTATATATCCATAAATGCTCTAATTCTTTATTAAGCACTTCTTATTTTTTTTAAAAAAAAAAAAAAAGGCAAATATATATATATATATATATATATATATATATATATATATATAGTCATCCGCAGACAGATCTGTTTCGCCGTATCACAGCTCATCAGTTCGGGTAAACTCGATTGCTTTTTTACCCAAGATTGAAACCCGACCGAAATGGCGTCAGTTGGCGACTATATATATATATAAGACAGTTGTAATTTGCTTGAAGCATTGTGTATATTAGGTGCATGGGTAGATCTTGGAGGCTATCACAATGTGTTTAGTAAAATAAAGGAAGGTAAAGAAGGTGTTGCTTATTACCTATTTATTATTCACAAATATTTCGAGATTAAACCTGACGTGAAATTAAGCTCTCCTATCGTTCTAAAGATAAGACTTTGATCTCGAAATATTAATGAATAATAAATAGGTAATACCCAACACCATCTTTACCTTCCTTTATTTTGCTAAATGCATGATGATAGACTTCAAAAGCTAGCCATATATATATATATTCCTACTGTCACGCTCAGGGGGTGTATTATTTTCTCTGGGTTTTTTTTTATGTCTCAGTGCAAGATACTCAATAGTAGGTACATCAATATATATTATTTTACACGGCATATCGATATAAATATTTTACCGCTATTTTTGACGACACGGGCCCACACGTTATAATCTAAACTTATTTATAAATGGAATTTTGTCTCTGCGTGTGTGTATGTGTCTGTGTGTGTGTGTCCGTTACCTATAGACACCGAAACGGCTGAACCGATTTTCTTGAAAATTTACACAGTTGTACTATAAGCGTCTACGAGTGTTCTTAGCTATGTTTTGTGTCGAGGTACCCTCGATAAATATCGAAAATCGATAATCGAAAAAATCGGGTTATAGATGGAGTGGTCTGATTTTAATCAAATTTCATACGCTCATAGACAAAGACATAAGAAACGATATTCAGAAGTTTCAATGTTGCAGTTCTTACAATAGTGCAGAAAATCGATAATATATATGTATATAAAAGGCAAGATGTTTGTGTATGTGTCTGTTTATCTGTCTGTATGTCCTTTATACAAATCCACAATTTTTATCCGATTCTCATCAAACTTCACACAAATATTCTTTAGGCTGAGTTTGAGCTCCAGGACCATGGATTAGTTTTAAAGCTTTCATTACACCCGAGCAATGCCGGGCTATACTGCTAGTGTAACATAAGACTGCATTTAATGATCAGATTAATCTTTTCTCTTTATGAACAGGAAGCTTCTGAAAGACTTCGAGATATCCTTGCCAGAGAACTCAATCCAAAAGGTTATACGTTGGTCAGAATGAATTTGCAGGTACTTCACCGATTGATGGTAAGTTTTGTCTGACTTTCTGGGATGAGGAGTTGTTATTTACATGGGGACTGTTGTCTTCATCTTTGTTGTTGTTATCAAAATGTTTTGGTTGTTGTGCTCTCTGGAGTTATTAAATTACATGAACCGGCAGCCAACAAGGAAAGCAAAAAGTTACTAACCTAAAATATACGTCTGCAGTGTAGCTGAAAGCGAAAATGGAATTTGTAATCTCAAATCTATATTTACGAAAAGTTATCCTTACTTATGAAGCTATTTAGAGATTTTTTATACTCTTTATGCCCAGAAAAGAAAAAAGTTATACGAACACAGAAAAAATTAAATAAAAGGTTTAAACGTAGTACCTTGTCAGTTGTCTTTAATGAAATTTATATAAAAAAGGATTGATGCACAAATTCACAATTATATATATATATATATATATAAACATTATATATATATATATATATATATATATATAATTTAAACTAATTTATAAATGGAACTTTGTCTGTGTGTATGTGTATGTGTGCCTCTGTGTGTGTGTGTGTGTGTGTGTGTGTGTGTGTGTGTGTGTGTGTGGCCGTTACCTATAGACTCCGAAACGGCTGAACCGATTTTCTTGAAAATTTACACAGTTGTACTATAAGCGTCTGCGAGTGTTCTTAGCTAGGTTTTGTGTCAAGGTACTCCCGATAAATATCGAAAATCGATAATCGAAAAAATCGGGTTATTGAAGGATTGGTCCGATCTTAATCAAATTTGATACACTCATAGACAAAGACATAAGAAACGATATTCAGAAGTTTCAAGGTTGTAGTTCTTACAATAATGCAGAAAATCGATAATATATATATATATATATATATATATATATATATATATATAAGGCAATATGTTTGTGTGTGTGTCTGTTTATCTGTCTGTATGTCCTTTATACAGATCCACAATTTTTATCCGATTCTCACCAAACTTCACACAAATATTCTTTAGGCTGAGTCTGATCTCCAGGATTATTGATTAGTTTTAAAGCTTTCATTACACCCAAGCAACGCCGGGCTGTACAGCTAGTAATAATATAAACACTTAGATCTATAGAAAATTTATTTCGCGAATAAAGGCTTTAACGAAAGAGATGGAATACAGTAGACCCAAACGAAGGAGACAGTAAGAAGAGAACAGTACTGGTGTGTGCCTCTGATGTTACATACCGAGTCGAATTCCGAAAACAGAATATAAGGATTAAACACTTTGGCTGTCGCTGTGATACTATTCAGTTTCAACGTCCTTAGCGCTTGTAGTGCAGTAAATATCAGCTCGGAACAAAAAATTGGAGAGCCGAGTTCAAATTCCAGTCGAATTCCTTGAATTCACTTACGCGCAAATATCTTTAAGAAAGGTATTAATCCGCCTCTTCTCCCTCCAGCTATGGGTTAAATATCAGAACAGATTGGGTTCTATATCCTTGGTTGGCAACCAGTGTACCGCAGAAATTAAAAGCAACCTATTGCATGAAACTCTTCTGCCCAGTCAGCCATGTTTTTTTTTTTTTCGCTCAAGCGTGTAACATGTATAGCACTTAACTGAACTGACTTAGACGGTAACTGATGTCCGTTGTGGTGCATTGAATATCGGCTCAGAACGAGAAATTGGGGAGTCGAGTTCGAATTCCGGATGAATTCATTGCATTCACTTACGCGCAAATACCCTTGGGAAAAGTATTAATCCGTCTATTCCGTCCAGTTATGGGTTAAATAACAGGACAGATTGGGTTCTATGGCCTTGGTCGGCAACCGGTCTACCGCAGAAAGCAATGGCAACCTCCTGCGGGATAATATTCTGATAATAATAATAATTATTCCTGTTGTAGGATTGATTGGAAAATGTTCCGACAGACTCATTGAAGAGATTCCTCGTAGGCTGTGCCTTAAAGAAATACAAAAATTGTTCTCACAGGTACAACTCAAACACTACAAAGAGTTTTATCTATATAAAACTAGCAGTATAGCTCGGCGTTGCTCGGGTGTAATGGAAGCTTTAAAACTAATCCATGGTCCTGGAACTCAGACTCTTTGGACGTTGGCACGAAAGACTAAAAAGCAATAGTTGTTTCCAGTTAAAGTGAAACCGTAGACTGAAAGAAATATGAATGGGTGTAAGTCCAATTTTGATTTCCTGGTATCGATATCAAATAAGTTGTTTTCGTCGTAAACTGAATTTTGAAGGCTAAATAAGTTCTCTGAGTAAATGGTATCATGGCTGAGACTAAGAACGACAATTATACCTATTAGAGCCAAACCCGAAGCAAAGACTAAAATAAAAGGGCTGAAAATAATACAGACATACAGGCAGATAAACAGACACACACACAAACATCTTGCCTTTTATATATATATATATATATATATATATATATATATTATTGATTTTCTGCACTATTGTAAGAACTGCAACCTTGAAACTTCTGAAGATCGTTTCTTATGGCTTTGTCTATGAGTGTATCAAATTTGATTAAAATTGGACCACTCCTTCTATAACCCGATTTTTTCGATTATCGATTTTCGATATTTATCGGGGGTACCTCGACACAAAACCTAGCTAAAAACACTCGCAGACGCTTATAGTATAGTATTTTTAAGAAAATCGGTTCAGCCGTTTCGGAGTCTATAGGTAACGGATACACACACACAGACGTACACACAGACAAAGTCCCATTTATAAATAAGTTTAGATAGATAGATGTGTGTGGTCTTCTTTTTTTGTTTGTTTGTTTGTTTGTTTGTTTGTTTACAAAAATGATCAGTGGAATTGTCATGAAGCCATTTCTTACAGTAGGTATCTGATTAGAAGAAAATGTGCATGCAACAAAAATCAAAGGAAATAATAATAATAATAATAATAATAATAATAATAATAATATCCAATTTATGCACTTATATGTTTAAGAATGTTATCATGAGAATCAATACCTTATTTAAGACCTTAATTTAGAATAATATGTATTCGATGTAAAACCTAGAAATCTTGGATGTGCATTGTGGTGCAGTGTATATCGGCTCAGAACGAGAAATCGGAGAGACGAGATCGAATTCCATTTGAATGTCTTCATTCACTTACACACAAATACCCTTGGGAAATGTATTAATCCTTACCTTCCTTACAGTTATGGGTTAAATAACAGGACAGATTGGGTTCTACAGCCTTGGCTGACAACCTGCCTACCGCAGAAAGTAATGGCAACCTACTGTGGGAAAATCTTCTGCCCAGTCAGTCAGGTCTCTTTAGAGACATGATTACCCAAGTGTGTATCATGTATGGCACTTAACTGATGCAAAAATGAGAATGGCACTGACATTTCATCTTAATTTATTAATTAATTTTTTAAAAAAACACATTGGCTTCAACAAAAGCGTTTAAAAGATTTCAGAATCTCCTGCAACTCTTCTGGATGGTCTCCTTATTGAAGTTGGTGAATGCTGCTATAATCTTTGTCTTCAGTTCATTTTGATGTTAGAAGTTTTGTTGGTCTCTCGCTCAACTGCACCCCACAATAATAATCATAATAATCAAGGGAATTGCAGTCTAGGGAGATATTTGGCCAGATATAAAGGGTGATGTGATCGTAGAAATTGTCTGACAGCCACCATGACTGGGTTCTTTTGTGGCATGGTACAAAGTCGTCTTGCCCGAAATAGGGTCTTACAGCAGACACCCTCTTGACCCTACCTTGTCAAGGTACTTGCTATCCATTTTAGTTGTTACTGCTGTCGAAAGTCCTCAGATGATGTGATTTCTGCTTATTTGGGTTTTGTATGTGATTCTGTAGCGTCAGTCTATTAGTAGGTTAGTCTTCATTTTGGACTTCAGGATTTATTTAATTTAAACCATTTTTAAGCATTCATATGAGAATACGGTTGTGTATAGTTGATAGCTTAGGCATTTTTGAACGAGTTTAGCACCATGGATGATATGCATCCATAGGGTGCGATGGATAAATTGTTGCAATTTTAAATATTAATTTTGCGCATGCGAGTTTATTTTTAATATTTTGTTGACTGCACAGTATAGTGGGGTCAGTTGGGTAACGTCTGTGATAAAAAGAGCGCCATGAAGCAATTCACTCTGGCAGAAATTTGGAAACAGCATGATGTACTGTTTGGCATTTGCACCGGAAGCTCAAATATAAACATTTCAGTGTTTGGATATCAATCTGAGTACAGTACTAAGGATTTGGAACATCATGGTGATTGATGTGATCACTACTGATGGTGATGTTATGTCTCCATTCACTTTCCCACAGAGCCTCACACTAAACACGGAGGCCTACATCAAGTACCTTGAGGAGGTACTGCTGCCCTGGATCAAGACGGTGGCTTCTGGAAAACTCTATATCTGAAAACAGGACTCTGCACCATGCCACACAAGCAGGAGAACCTAGTCATTTCTGTCAGATTATTTCTTCGACCACATCACCTAATTCCTCAAGATGCAATCCACTTAATTTTTACGTGTAGGGCGCAGTTGAAAGAGAGAGACAGACAGACAGACAGAGAGAGAGAGAGAGAGAGAGAGAGAGAGAGAGAAAATGACCAACAAGACTTCTTGCAACACTAAAGATGAGCTGAAGATAAGGATTATGGCAGTATTCACCAATTAACTGTCCGGAAGAGTTGCAGTAGATTCCGAAGTCGTCTTGAGGTTAGGGTTGAAACCAAAGGCGATTTTATTAAATAAAGTATTTTATTATTTTAATTTTTAATTTTATTAAATAAAGTATTTTACTATTTCAAGATATTTTTGGTAAATATATATTAAAATGAGATGTCAGTGATATTTTCATTTTTTGCCTAATTTAGACGACAAATTATCCATTGCAACCTGATGAGGCTATTTAATAACACGACTCGAGTTCTTCTATCTATATATAAAATTTTGTGACTTCCGTTAGTCCGTCGGTCCATCAATCACGCCCTCTAAAATAGCCGTACATTGACAGATCGAAAACAAACTTAGGAGAGAAGTGCAAACATGTAAGCGGGTATTAAGCACAGTTGGTTTTATTTGGGTGTGTAGCTTAGTACGATAGATTTTCATTACTTTTTGGGAAAAATTAAAAGTTTTATTATTCAACATACTTTTTCTTAATTTATTTGTTTGAACATTATTTTTAATAGATTCTCGTATTTCATTATTTTTTTCAACTGGTCTGAATATTTTTTAGAAATTTTGTTAGGAAAATATGTTTTTAGGTAGGATTCGAACATACGCCCCCCCCCCCCCAACGACACCGGGCAAGGTGTCAATTGATATGATGAGTCTTAGAACGCCCGACCACAAATGATTTCGATTTCGCAGTCTAGACGAATCAAGCCTTATAAACACAAATTTTCGAAAGCGTATCTTAATGTAAACAAATGTAAGCAGACAATGTTCCGAAGGTTTACGAAATGGATTAGCAACCGACATATTTTAATTTAATTGTTTGAACATTATTTTCAATAGATACTCGTATTTGAGTAGATACTTTGTTTTTAATTAAACAGTATATATATATATATAAGTCATCCACATACAAGAGAAGGGAAATTTTAACGTCTTGTATGTAAGCAGTGTATACAGACGCCAGTCACCGAGAGAACTCAATTCATTTCTGAAGAGTCACGCATTATAGCCGAAGTGGAAACTGTTTTTAAAATTTTCTTCTCCAGAGAGCTCAATCGTAATGAGAGCATAATATATATATATATATATATATATATATATATATTAGCGGTCTGTATAATTTTGAGAAATTTTGTTTGAAAAATATGTGCCATTCGGCAGGATTCAAGCCTGACACCAAAATATTCCCACTATTTTGAAAACATAAAAATGAGAAAATGATTAAATTATTAAAATAACAAATAATTATTTAATAAAAATGCAATATTGTTTTTTGCATATCATTAGTTCAAGTCTTTATATTTCATCAATTCATTTGCAAAATTGAACGAAACGTAAAGTTTATAAATATCGAAAAAAATGTCAGTGACAACTTCAACAGTACTATGTACTGTGAGGATTTCAACATACAAAACATTATAGTAATTAATATTTTGGTCTTGTAGCAATTTGTTGTGTTGGACAAAACCACCCCTAACGCAGCCAATTCTATATTCAGTTTCCTTATCTACTACATTTGTTGTAACTGATCCATACACCGAGACGTTTGAAGTGTATAGAGCTTATTAATTACACACTCCGAATTATCGCGAAGTGCATGGCCGTGCTCAGGGGCCCCGCAGACACTGCAGTTGCGCTGGGGGGTGCAAGTTCCCTAGGGGCCGCAAATTCCCTAGAGGCCACAAGGCCCCCGAAAGCCACAAGACTTCTTGGCTCCGCAGATCTATTGTAATGAACAAAAATAACAAAATAATTACGAAAATTAACTGGAAATTATTATCATACTTGTATGTTGAATTAGACATTTATCAACCCGTCTCGATCTCTCTCTCTTTATAAATATGTATATACTAGCATCATAGCCCGGCGTTGCCCGTACAACTCAGAACATTTTAGTAGTAACTCAGTCATATAAAAAATAAACATATAAAAAATTGTTGTTTAAAAATTGTTAAAAAATTCCATTAAAAAAATCTATTTTCTTTTGTTTTGTGTAAACGTGATTTGATGTTTTGTGTGACATTGTAAACAACATTGCGTTTGTTTTTGTTTCGAAATTACGGGGGAAAATATTTACATTTTCTGTTGACCAAATGAATTTAGCATCAAAATAAAAACTATTACGCTCTCAGTTCAGAGATTTTCGAAGAATATTTAAAAATGTAGACATTTAAAGGAAAAAGTTACATTAATGCTACACGAATTACAGACAGTTGATATCCTGCATAAAATATTTGGCGAAAAAAAAGCTTTATTGTTTTTAATTTTATTTTCTAAAGCCTGAAATATTAAATCTGAAAAAAAAATATAAAGGTTCATTTTTTTTAATAAAAAAATATTTTAGTCGCGTTTGACACGTGTGATTTGATTTCTGTGACGTAATTTAGCAACCATCTTAGATCTTAGATGTTTTACGGAATAAATGTAAACAATCGGCTCCATTAGCCAAAAAGAACGCATGGGAAAATTGTTGAACTTAAGCTCAAAAAGTATGTGTCGACCTGGCTTCCCTGTAGATATGTGTCCCTAGAAAGTTTGAATGGCGTAGCTTAAAAAATGTAGGCGTGCATAAGGAACAGTTACACGCAGACTTACAGATTGCCTTATATATATATATATATATATATATATATATATATATATAATTTTTTGAAAAGCTTGAGGAAGATTGAGAGCCGAAACGCACTGAAATGGCTGTAAAATTAGCGAGGAAATCACCGAAAAAAGTAGCTAAAATTTGTGAAAACGTTCGTAATGTATAGCTTCAAAACGCCAATTCCACGATTTCTTTCGTTTTTTTCATGATCACGGAATATCTGCGTACCGAGAGTATGTTATTTTGTTTAAAAGTACAGTTTATTGTGGGTTCCGTACGTTAGGGGGCGCAAATTGCATTCTGCGGGTAGAGGGGCCGCAAGGCACATTCTGCGGGGGTTGCGATGTTACTAAGCACGGCACTGGCGAAGTGAAAGCAGTTTCCGCTAAAATTTGAACTAAGTTCGTCGATTTTATTTACTGTGTCGGTAACTGTTGCGGAGCTCTGAACCTCCAGACTTGGTGTTAAGGAGGATGATAAACTATCGTAATTTTATTCGCGAATTTCTGCTATGTGTTTTTCATGTTTTATAAGGAACGCTTAAAAGAACAGTAGGATTTGTCGCGAAGATCTTTTGAACTTACGCCAAAATTCCTTCTTTTTTTTTTTTCTTTTCTAATTCTTCTGTATGTTTTTAGTCATTCCTATTTCCAGGATTCCATCGCCCACATTCCGAGTCGGTTGTTTATAAATGCAATCACTTCATTGTTTCTATTTCCAAAAGCTTTATCATTGAGAACATTCTTCGCATTCCTTAAGGGAGATATTTTGTCTGAGGCTATTGTCGTATCAATCAAGTAGCACTTGAAGACGTTATCTTCATGGTGCGTAACATTTGGCCCTGTGTATAAGCTCATTTTCAGAGATGGTGCTATCAGAAGAATAGATGGCAAAACTTCAGATAGGAATGGTGATGCCACGCAAGCGCAGACTACTACAGGCACTACGATAATTAATATCGTTTTTTTATTATTTTGTTTGAAATGTTTTTGTTTATTTAGAAGTTTTCTTCTCTTTCTCTTTCTCTTTCTCTTTCTCTTTATTATCTTTTTTCTTTTCTTTACTTCTCGCCACCATCATGTTTTATTTGGGTTTCTCTTCTTTTTTTTTTCACTCATTCTTCAGTTCATATACGCAAAACGAATACTACAAATGTTTTTTATTACACGCTATTACTCAAACAGACTTACGTAGACAAATACATACTTTCACGTGATCAAACACCAAAGTGTATATATATATATATATATATATATATATATATATATATATATATATATATATATATATAGTATGATAGATGAATTGTCGTCTAAATTACGAAAAAATAGAAAATAACAATCCCATCTCATTTTAAGATATATGCAAAATTACAAAAAATATATTGATACTAAAAATATAATATAATATTATATAAATATAATACTAAAGAGTAAATTTATTCAATAAAATCGCCATTAGCTTCAACCACTATCTCCAAACGACTTCGGAATCCCCTGCAACTTTTCTGGACGGTCACTTTGTTTAAGTTGATGAACGCTGCCATATACCTTGCCTTGGTGTTACCAGAAGTTTTGTTGGTCTCTCGCTCAACTGCGTCTTGCACATAATAATCAAGCTGGTTGTAGTCTGAAGAGGTTAGGTGGCCAGATGTACGAGATAATGTCGTCGCAGAAATTGTCTGACAGTCATGTCTGGGTTCTCTTGCGTGTGTGGCATGGTGCAGAGTCCTGTTGCAAAATATAAGGTCTTCCAGCAGCAGCTCTATTGTGACAGGTCAGCGCCACTTTCTTAAGGCATTTGATGTAGGCCTCTGTGTTAAGTCTGAGAACCTCTGGGATTATTAATGGAGGTACAACGTCTCCCTCACACGTGATCCCTCCAAACACCTTCGTAATCATGATCAGGCTCATCCAACTCCTTCTGAATCCTCTGCACTGTCTTCAGATTGACACACAAACTTTCTGAAATGTTCGTATTGGAGCTTTTGGAGGGAATGCCAAGCAGTACAGCATGCCGTTTCCAAATTCCTGACAGAGAGAATTGCATCATGGTGCTCTTCGCAGACTCGCAGACGGTTCCTAACTCATCCTCAGCGCACAAACGCAAAAATACAAATTTAAAATGCTGAGAATTTACTAATCAACCCTATATATATATATATATATATATATATATATATATATATATATCAACCCTATATATATATATATATATATATATATATTTATTAAATATAAAGACTTTAATCCAAAAGGAAAAGCAGGAAGGTAAATCCCAAAGACCCGATCCTAATTAATATTAATTACATAAATAGTAAAAATGATCAGGGTGGAGGGCTCAATGTAATTAATAATCAAATTACAGAGCCAATTATAAAATAAAATAAAGTTTCGAAGTTCAAAAGCGTTGTTCTGATCATTTCTACATGAAATCCCTAAGAGAGATTTTCACATTATCGGCAACTTTTATACTAAAAAATATTGAGTATAAAAGTTGCCGATGAAATGTGAAATGTGGGATTTCATGTAGAAATGATCAGACAACGGTTTTGAACTTCGAAATTTATTTTATTTTATTTTATATATATATATATATATATATATATACTGTTAAATATAAGAGACAATGAATGTCTATTATGTTTAATCATGAGCCGTTCTAAACGTCGTATTTAATGTGCCATTTGGATAATTATTTATTGGTTTTCTTCTAAGCTTTCGGCTCTCATGAGCCATCTTCAGAGAGGTAGTTTATAAAATCCACCATCACCGACGATTTTATTTTGTGTTGACATAAAACTCCGCTTGGCAACGGCAATAGTTACCAAAAATAATAAACGCAGTTCTTAAGTTTGAGATGTGGTTTTATGACGTCACACTGCGGGATAGCGCGAAATGACAACAAAACCATCTAGTCAAATGCAATGTAATATGTTATTTCCTGTTTTAAAGTTGATTTTATTGAGTGTTGGTTGTTTTGATTTGATGTACATGGCCTCCAATATCTGCAGGTTCCTCTTACTGTGTGTATGAGCAAGGATCACCGTATTGTTGACCAAAATCTGTCTGATATTACCTACATGTTTATGTTTTTCAGAGAAATGTTGTTTAATAGTACTCTGATCAGAAAGATGACATGTAAGTCTACGGGGGAGCGTGGTTGTGGTAAAACCAATATATGTACTAGGTTTTTGATTAGTATCAGAGATGCAATCTCTGAATGGGCATGTAAATTGGTACACTACATTGGTTTTTTGTAAAGAATTTAGTTTAGTGCTTGTTGGGTTATTATAGACTATGAGGTCAATTGTTTTAAACTTTTTATAATATACAATGAGTTTAATTTGATTATTACTTTCGACTGGTTTAACATTTCTACGTATTATGTTTTTGAGAGTTTTTCATCTTGTTTATAATTATTATGTATTTGGTTGCAATAGTATAAGTTAATAGTGTTATATTTATTTTGATGTAAACCATTATTATTAATATTATCATTATTGTTAGAGCTATTGTTAAGTTTGTTGAGATACATTTTAATTTTTTGATCAATAACGGAGTTAGGAAATCCATTATTGACTAGTGTTTGCTTAATGTTGTGTAATTCTTTATAAAATATAGATTTGGAAGAAGATATCATTTGTGTGCGTTGAAGTAAGTTTTTTATAACAGCTAACTTATATCGCGAAAATGTTTCTAATTTAAATTTTAAAATCATTTGTTTCTGATGAAAAGCCGAGGGCGGTCTGAAATATCAAATATAATAATATAAATAAATAAATACTGTTAAAAAAATACATTTTTAAACTTACAACTTTTTAGTTGTTTTTCATATATATATATATATTATAATCTTGTCGCCCCAAGTAAGGCATTTTACTGCCACTGTTGAGCAGGGGTTACATAGAAGATAAGTTATGAGAAAGAGTGAGAGGTTACATCAGGTCACGTGATGATTGCGCTTAGCATGAAAGTCTATCGCCCTTGAGTGTTGACTTCAATATTCACTCTTTTATATTTACATACGCTCTATCTCTGATATTGAGCACTTTATCCTATAAATATAGTACACCTTGAAACTATATTTATTCTATATATATATATATATATATATATATATATATATATATATATATATATAACCTCGACTCTTGTTTCTAAGCTTAACCTCCATAAGGCAAACGAAGGTTATGAAATTCCAGTTATCGTCCTAAAGAAATGTGCCTCTGAACTGGCTCCAGTCCTCTCCAAACTCTATAACTATTGCCTCACTGCTTCTTGCTTTCCTGCTTGTTTGGAAGTCCTTCTCTTTAGTTCTTTTTAAAGAACTCTTGGGAACCTTCTGGCTCTTCTAATTATTGCACTATTAGCTTCTTTCTTCATTTTGGCAAAGTTTTCGAGGATATTATCAATGCTGTTAGGCATCTCGCATCTTACAACCTTCTCTCTGACAAATAATATGGCTTCCGCTTCGCCAGGCCTACCGCTGGTGTGCTAACGACCATCACTGAATATATATACCAAACGCTTGATAAGAACGGAAAAACTTGAGCTGTTGCTCTTGATATCTCGAAAGCATTTGACAGGGTTTGCCATACTTGCCCCTTGTCCAAGTTCTAGAGCTACGGTATTTCTGGACGCTTGTTTGATTTAATCCAATCGTTTCTATCAAATCATGAAATGATAGTTGTTTTGAACAGGCAAGCTTCCAGATCCATTCATAAGAACACGGGCGAACCTCAAAGCTCTTTTCTACGTTTCTTTTTTTTATCAATGATCTTCTTGATGTCATTTTTCCTAAGTAGGCATCTATGCAAATGACACCACCATTTACTCCCGTCTCAATAGAAAATCTGCCAAGATTGACAAAGTAACTTGGGTGCTACCCTTCAAAAGGGCCTCTAATCTGTGATTGAATGGGGTAGGAAATGACTCGTACATTTTAATGTCTCCAAAACGAAGCTGCTCTCCTTTAACTATCATATAGAAACTTTCTTACCTACCATCAAAAAGGATTAAGCTAATCTCCTAGAAAGCAACACACTATGACTCTTTGATATCACTCTCTCAAACGACCTCAAATGGAATGACTACATCGAATCTATAGCTGCATCTACTGCTAGAAAGTTTGGGTCACTGTATCAAGCCAGGAAGTTTTTCTCGTCAGAATCTATTTTTCACATTTATAAATCTATCATGCATCCGTTTATTGAATACTCTTTCCATGTCTGGTCAGGTGCTCCTGCTATTCATTTTAAGGTTCTCAACAAATCCAGAGGATCTGCATTATAAGAAATCCTGACGTGGCAGCTTGCCTTGAGTGAGTTTCTCACCGATGGGGTGTGGCTTTCCTCTGTCCTTTCTACAAGAATATTCATGGCAACTGCTCTGACGAGCTTTTTTCTTTAGTTTCCCGACCACATGTACTTATGCGGGCTACTAGATTGGCATCAAGGTTCCTCCCTTTTACCGGCAAAATAATTAAATGTAACCGCTTCTTCTACTCTAACAGCTTCTTTTCTCACACTTCCTTTAGTTTTCATGCTTCTCTGGTAGCAACAATCTCCAAAAGTTTCAATGCAATGTCAATTGTCAACTTCTATCCTCTTGATTCCAATCCTTCTCTTATCCTTTCTTCGACATCCCCTGTACTTTTTTTTTCTTACCGTTACCCCCTATGCACTAGTGGATGTCCTGTTTGGTTGGGGTGAAATGATAAAAAAGGTTCACCATTGGCCGGGAGGAAGCTACTTAAGTTAAAGCATTAGAGTAAGAGGTACTGATTATGCAGATAAGTGAGGAAGACAATGATTAAACCTAGACCCTTACAAGCGTAGTTATTTTTAGAAAAAAACATGGAAAATTTAATATGAATCCGATCAATCTATGTAATTTTTTCAATGCTTCATTCTAAATATTACAGAGATATTTAGATTCAGAGCATGAGATCTAGATCAGCGTGACTGCGAAATAGAATTTTAGTATCATGTCATATTTTCTGCGCATAGATTGAAAAAATATTGATAATAGATTGATTTCTTTTGATGTAAAAGATTTCTACACTTAGTAATTCTTTTTTAATGGCGTGGCGGACTACTTTTAATTTGTTTATCAAAATCAAGTAAAATTAGATGTCGTGATGTTTTATAGGTCAGCTTATTGCAAGTTTTAATTACAACTCTGGTTCTGTTCTATATTTATCATAAAAATTTCGTAAATACCCCTGAAAAACTACGTTTAATGAAGTCCAGAGTTATTAGAACAATCATTCGCCAACCTTTTGGTCATGTAATATTTAGTCATTTAGTATTTCACTAGCATCATAGCCCGGTGTTGCCCGTGCAAATCAGAACATTTTAGTAGTAGGAGAAGGTACCAATGAGAGGAGAAGATGGAAATCATTTATTGAAATTTGGAGAGCTGAGAATTACAGACAGTTGGTTTCCTGCATTAAATATTTAGCGAAAAAGAAAGCTTTATTTTTTTTTAATTTTATTTTCTGAATTATGAAATATTAAATCTGAAAAAAAAAGACTCAAATAATTAAATTAACCATTGGCACCTTTTTTTTTTTTACATATTTTGTTTTTGTTTGAAAAAACACTTTTCTTAATGTTTCTTTTGTTTCAAAATTACAGGGGAAAATATTCACATTTTTTTGTTGACCAAATGAATTTTTAAATACAAAGACTCATTTTTTTAATAAAAAAAATATTCTAATCGCGTTTGACACGTGTGATTTGGTTTTTGTGACGTAATTTAGCAACCATCTTAGATCTTAGATGTTTTACGGAGCAAATGTAAACAATCGGCTTCATTGGCCAAAAAGGTGCGAAAGGGAAAATTGCTGAACCTAAACTCAAAAAGTATGTGTCGACCTGGCTTCCCTGTAGATATGTGTCACTGGAAAGTTTGAATGGCGTAGCTTATAAAATGTAGGCGCACATAGGGAACAGTCACACACAGACTCACAGATTGCCTTTTATATATATAGATTTCTGAGATGAGAATTTGTTAATGTACTTTTTTATTATTCTGGACTATTGTTCTCATCTTGATTGATATAAACGTTGTTATAGACACAACGTTTCGGTCAAGTACCCACTGGTCATCATCAGGTATGCATTGTTTGGCTGCATTTGTTAGTAAACACTGTATTTGTTACTGAAATATATTCACATAGATATTAACACACTGATTGCTAACTACGAAATAACTAGTAGTTACCAGATAACTCGCGGTTGGCAGTTTTGATTATGACGCCGACTGCGAGTTATCTCGTGTCGACTACGAGCTATCTCGTGTCGACTACGAGTTATTTCGTGCCTGGCATTTTCTGATGCATTTTCATCTGACGGCGCCGACAACGAGTTTGTTCAGTTAATTTGCAGTGATACTTCTAGTGTGAAAAAATGTTACGACTTCACTTGAAGCTATAAATCAACTCATAAAGTTTTTATTGCCAAAGATGATTATTATGAAGTTGGCATTTGAACACAGATTTCCTAATTGACCTCCGGCAGATAAAATTAAGCAGACGTTGTTGTTTTTTGATTGGGAAAAAATATTCTAACAATAAAAAGGTCTTCGAAAAATGCCAAAACTGCTTACAATAACTAGTTTTTTTATTTTATTTTTTTATTTTGTTTTTGTTGTTTTTGTTTTTCTTTGTTTTTTTTTACAGCTTACCAACCTTTTGTTTTATTTTGTTTGGTTTATTTTTTTACGCTATATCAACCTCTCAACCTCAATAGGTTATTTAATGTTGACAAAATTTTTAAGATAGATTCTTATGAGTAGAATATGTATTTAATTTTTTTAATGTATTATTGGCAGTTTTTGTTTCTTTTTTGTCTTTGTGTATTTCGGGGAGTGGTCAAAAATGTATTGCTGGGACTTTTACAATAAAATAAATTTCTTCACTTTTATAATATTTTTACCCGTTTAGAGGTTAACTATTTTCCCATAGCTGAGACCCTAACAGATACTACCACCCCGGGATAGGATGGACATGGGAACAGCAGCAATTAAGAGGTGGATCCACGGTCCTCAAAACCTCCCAATCAGAGGCCCTGTTGCGTGATCTAGTTTATAGTCATACCCAGGAAACCTCACTAGGGTGTTTTACCACTCTGCATAAGTGCAGTCACCGTATTCTGAA
Source organism: Ascarosepion bandense (assembly GCA_037127315.1). Classification (NCBI taxonomy): domain Eukaryota; kingdom Metazoa; phylum Mollusca; class Cephalopoda; order Sepiida; family Sepiidae; genus Ascarosepion; species Ascarosepion bandense. The sequence goes on from JBBBDQ010000900.1 coordinate 5,675,714, forward strand.
GACCCAACCGACAGGGCGGGCCAGTTGGTTAAAGCCAGAAAATAATTTTACATTGTAAAAATATTTTTAGAAATAATAATGTTTTTACTTATATAAGTCCTACTAATTAACTTATAGGTAGAGGAGAAGAGGTGGATTCATACCTTTTCCAAGTGTATTTGCGTGGAAGTGAATATAACGGACCCAACTTGAATTTCTCTGATTTCCAATTTGGAGCCATTATCCATTATGAATTATACATGCAAGCTCATAGAACCTAGTATTCTTAAGCGGTCACCCATCTAGCCAGTCTTGACGTTACTTAACTTCGGTGATAGTATAGGAATCAATATTTTAACGAGATATGGTCATAAGCCTACAGTAACTATTAATAATATCCGTTGTTAATTTTTTTTAGATAAATTGAGCATTTTCAGCGTTTACAATATCAAAATGCATTTTGTTAAACCATTTCTATTAGTGCAACGGCTGACACCGATCTTTTTCTATATACCGTGTTTCTTTAGGATGTGTGTGATTCTTGCCCTTTATTGCTGTTAGTTAATTCTGTTTGTTTGTTTGTTTGTTTGTTTGTTTGTTTGTTTGTTTGTTTGTTTGTTTGTTTGTTTGGGGGGGTTTTTTTTGGGGGGGGGTATTTTTGTTTGTTTGTTTTTTTGTTTTGTTTTTGTTTTGTTTTTGTTTTGTTTTTGTTTTTTTGTTTTTGTTTTTTGTTTTATTTTATTTCTCCTAATCTCTGTTACGGTATCCATTTGCAAAAGCTTCTTCTTCTATGTGCCCTGTCTCTTCAGAACGTAAACGATCACAGCTGTTCAGGTCAATCGTTAACTTTTATCTTTCCCATATATCCTTATAAACTATACGAGAGCGATCGTGGTTCTCCCCAATTGTACACATAAAACGCGACCCTCGCCCAAGCTTTCTATTGACCGGTTGATGATTACCCCACGTTATATTCTGATTCGCAATCCCGTACTTGTTTTGATTTTGATATCTGCAATCCATAGTTCGTATCTTGGGTTATTCCTCTTGATGATAGCCAAAGATTCTATCTTTCTGCAAAATTCATGGTGAGTCCTTTCTTATTCGCTTTCCTTTACTATCTTGTTTAGAGTTCCTGAAATTTCTTTTCTATCTGTCATCAACACAAGAAATCTGAAAGCTTTTAAAATATAAACTTCATTGGTACCACAAATAAATCCGTTTACTTTTTTCTGCCTTGTTTTATTTATTATTTTTTTAATCTACTTGGTTATTTTAGTTTTTTTAAAGGATAAAGCCAATGTCCTACCTGAAAAATAGGCCTATTATAACTACGGGGAAAAAACTCAAAGCCTTGTTCAAACAATTAATTTCCTTATAGTATAAGTTTGAGGAGAGTTATTAACATTCCAATCTTTGTTCAGACAAGTGAACTCTTTTTTTGTATATCAATTTGAAAAGAATCGTTAACATTTCAAGCTTTGTTAAGACAACTGAACTATTTTTTTCGATAAGTTTAAGAAAAGTTATTAACATTCCAATCTCTGTTTTCAGACAACTAAAATTTACTTTAACCAAAAATTTAAGAACTATCCTGTAGTGGTAGTAGCTAAAAGAAGCGTTGGTTATACGTGTGTCACTGACATCCAGTGGCAGTGCGTTCAATCCCCGGACCAGATAGTGAAACGCTGCTTTAGCAAGAACGGACAAAATCTGACACCACAGGAACAAACAATGCATTAATGAAAAGATATCCAGTAACAAAACAATGAACATTTAATGATGGCTTGAGGGCAATTGGTCTAAACATTACGTCTCTAATAGCATCCATACCAACCAAGATGAAAGACGTCTCACGATGTGATTAAGTAGCAAAAATAATAATAATATATCTATGAAACTCAGAATTTTAAAAATATCAATACTCTTGTCATTTTTTTTCAGTAAATTTTCACCAAGCATAAGGCCCAAGAGTCACTCAAGGTAAAAGATTACTCAATCGTATGAATGGGGGAGGATGAAGGATACGTACGATAAGTAACGGTTGATCCTAGATTTGAAACAGTTAAAACTGTAGTATTTGGGAAAGCATCCTCTCAGGAGCTTTTCATACAGAGCTGGAACTTCCTTCTTCTCAATTGAATACGAAGTAAATGATGATGGTTCATCCCTGTAAATATAGCATGGTGGGTTTTAGCTTTAAACGTTTGGACTGATGGAATTATAACATTTAGCTTGTTAGAACAAATTCTATGGAAATAGCGATAGAATAACGAACAGCTTGCAATGTTCTCGCTCATCCTTTAAATCCTGGTGTCAGCAAAACTTTATTTGGTATCTATCAAAGAAGAGGCTTTATGAAGTAGAAAATTTTTCATGACTATCATATAGGTTCTTCATGATTGCAATGTCGAATCTAGAAGATATTATTAAAAATCTAGAAAAATATATCTATTAGAGACTATGCAGTGGAAAGTAGAGAATTGTCAGAACTTTCATTGTCGTTTTGTGCCAGACTATTATTTCCTCATGAGTTGTTTCCGTGAACAAAATTTTCAAAAATAGCTTACGAACCAACGATTTCATTCCCTAGGCTACTACGACTTAGAAAAATTCTCAGTAGTGGACCTGGAGCCTTAAACCTAACCTGACTGCTGTTCGTGAATCAAAACATTGATTGGTAAATTTGGTAACATAAAAAATTGTGAGCTCAATCCCCGAGCCTGGCAGTGTGTAGTTAGACTCAATAGAAACGGGAGAGCAATAACTGAGCAGTACTAAAAATAAGAACTAGACGAGATATTCCTAGGCATAGGCAGTGAAATGAGAACAGTCTACCTCCGTCAGTCAGTTAAGTACCATGCGCGATACACGCTTTGGGCGATCATGTCTCCAAAGAGACATGACTGACTGGGCAGAACATTATCCCGCAGTAGGTTGCCATTGCTTTCTGCGGTAGACTGGTTGCCGACCAAGGCTATAGAACCCAATCTGTCCTGTTATTTAACCCATAACTGGAAGGAAGAGACGGATTAATACCTTTCCCAAGGGTATTTGCGCGTAAGTGAATGCGAGGAATTCAACTGGAATTCGAACTCGGTTCCCCGATTTCTCATTCCGAGCCAATATCCACTGCGCCACAACGCACCTCCGTAAACTGAATAAAGGGTTCAATTCAAAATTCTTTGTAGGTTAACTAAATTAAGATAAACCTGATGAAGGCCGGACGGCGCAGTGGCCGAAACGTTGTGAAAACAACAACAAAAACGAGAACAAATAGTATATATAACAATACCTCTTCAGGCATAAGTCATTCACGAAACTGAGAATTTTAACAGTAGATGGAAAATGCGAAACCTGAATATGAAGGTCCGTTGGAATGACGAAAGATGCATTCCAAAAGCTAAGTAAAATACAAGAAACATAAAAATTTCGTTAGAAACACACAAAAAAAATCTGAAGTGTTGCATAATATCAATTCTCTTAGTGCATACTGGATCATCTTCGCACAGAGGGTAAAAAGACTAAAGGCAATGAAAATGTGGTTCTAAAGAAGGAGGCTGTGAATATCATGAACCAAGCAAGTAAATGAGGACATTTTAAGAAAGATATAAACAAAACGGATAATTACGCTTAAAATGAGATAGCTAAAATTTTAGGGGGGTGGCTTAGAGAATTCGACATTCACAGGACATATTGAAAACAAATGGGACGAGGTGTGCAGTATAAATGGATGGAGGAAGAGTAGATGAGATTTTAAAAGCAAAAACGTTGTTAAGAGTTACATGAATACGAGGTTAAGAGTCCTGGTTACCCACGTCCTGAAGAGAAGCGGTACATAGAAAAAGTACAATTTGAATAACACATATCTGGAGTTATCTGCTAAACCAGAAAAATATTGGTAAATATGTGGAACTCCGTTAAAAAATTGTGGAAAAATTCAATAGATTAAAGTAATATCACTTAGAATCTCAAATGACCCATTTTATTCACATTATTTAACCAATCAGTGACGTTATGTTAAACGTTCGTGTTACTTTGAAATATTTGTTGTCTGCTACGATTTTTGCGTGATCACTTCAAAAAATTATCAATAATATTTTCCCTGCTAAAAATAGATACTTGAAAAATGTGAAAAATATTTATTAACCTATAAATTTCTGAGATTAGTAAATCTAACTTTCATTTTACTGGAGCTTATATTCTGCTATATATTTTCCGTAAAACCTTTGACCAGAGTTTGTTGTTTTGTGCACGGCTGAATTCTCGCCCCTTTCGTATAATTCCTCAGCCTTTCACGTATTTTATCGAGCATTCTGAAATACTTGAAAAATACGAACGAAGTTCTTCTTTTATGTGTCGTGTCTATTCAGAACATAGGCGATCATGGCATTCCACATCTTCCTGTCCCTTATAGTTCTTAATAAGTTTTAACGTTATTTATCCCAAACCCTGTTCATCCATCCACTTGCTCAAACAGATCAAATATGACACGCGCCGCTTCCACATAACTCTCTTTACCCGCTATCTGCCCTGTGAGTATTAGATTCTCCAAACCCTTCTTCCTCGTTGCGTGTCCCAAAAATTTCAACTGTCTGTTCCTGATGTTAATTATAAGTTTCTTTCTTGTTTTCATTTATTCCAAAATCTTGTCGTTGTACAGATGTTCGCTTGCTGTATCCTCATCATCCTTCTGTAGAACCACATTTCTGTTGCTTCGAGTCACTTCTTCATCTTTGAGGAAATTGTCCAACATTCTCTGTCATACAGGACAGATATCACGTAACAGTTTTTGTAAACAAAATGTTAGTAATAATTATAATACTACTTAACCCTCTGCTGACTTCAACTACTGGAAATTTACACGCATTCATAAAGCAACTTAAATACGTGACACTCTCCTTCTATAGACACAATCTGTTTCTTCTATCATACTAACGCAACTGATTCTGTATGTTGCAAAGAACAAAAACAAAATATCTTTGTGGGACTTTATTTCATGAGGATCTTTGCAAATACTCAATAATAAAATTTACTTAAAATTGGTAAAGTTGTGTTTGAAGATTACTTCTTTCTTCGCTTCCCGCACGCTTTTTCTTCTGGGAATATCTTTTAAAGATTATACCCAAGAATTTGCAAAAGAACGTATTAAAACTTGCAGAATCAAAATCAAAACTTTTCTTGATCTTTCAGGTCGTTCGCGTTGTAATTTTAATCGATTATAACATTTCTCAGAGTAAAATGGCTATTTTAGCAGCGCCTATCTCCTCTCTAAGAGACAAGTGACAGTTGAATCTTACTCTATGCCTCTTTACTCTGTAGCTCTTTAACTCGAGTAGTCCTTGAACCTTGTACAGGGTGAACATTATTGTAAAAAATGGGTTTGGTTATTATTTATAAGCAAAGGTAAAAAGAAAGAAATAAATACAAATACAAATAAGCTTACGTGACAACATTCACATCCCTCAAAATTATTCCAAAGTCTATTTAAAGTCGGCCTCATCTTTGTCTTTATTATCAAGACACGACGTCTCCAGCCTTCTTCTGTGAATTGCGAACTGGACACTTTATATAATCTACAGTTATAGATTGTTCACATCTTGCTGTCCGTGTATAGGGATCTCTCCTTTTGGTCTTATTCAGTACTTGCTCAGTTACTGCTCGCCCCGTTTCCACAAAGTACAACCCAGCTCAGGGATTGAACTCGAAATGGCTATATTACCAAATTCGCGAACAAATGCACTAGGCTATTGTCCACGGTATAACAACGCTACCTTTGAATGACAATATATGAAGCACTTAAGGCACATTCATTTATACAATGTCCGCAAAAAATTGGTTGAAATGGTGATATACTGATTTGATATTTTACGGTTTATCTTCCCTTTGTCGGTTATTTAAAACCAAAATATACCTTGGACTGTAAGAATAATTATCTTCATGTTTTTATCGGGTGAATATTACATTACCAATTTCTTTTACAAACTATGCTATTTAACCCATAGCTGGCGGAAGAGATGGATTCATACATTTCGCAAGGGTATTTGTGCGCACAAATCGCTAATTTGTTGAACCGTCTCACAAGAGGATACTATATCGATCACTACAATCTTAACGTGTTTTCTATTCCATATATCATCATAAACTGTGGCTCTTACCTCTTACTTCACGGAAATGACTCCCAGGAGGATGCTTCCCCGATCACTACAATCTTAACCTGTTCAAGTCTGGGGTTAACTGTTTTCTATTCCACATTACAAACTGTGCCTCTTACTTCTTACTTCGTAAAACCGACTCCCAGGAAGATGCTTCTCCGATCATTACAATCTTGTTTAAGTCTAGGGTTAACCATTATCTTCCCTACATATTCTTACAAACTGTATCTTTTACCACTTATTTTGTAACAATCTAGTTCGAGTGACTATTGTACAGTGTGAACATTACTGTAAAAAAGTAAATGTGATGAACCCGACTTTAATTTGAAGTCGGCTATCCGATTTCTCATTACTAGCAGTTATCTGTTACACCACCCGCACATTCATTTGGTTGAAAAGCACCCTGCGCTCGTCAATAGGAAAAATTTTGTTCTTCTCCATGGCAACACACAAAATTTGTATGCTTTTATGAGGTTGCGTGAGAGTTTAGATGTACATAATTTTGTTCACATCTTTCTACCATTTTTTATATAATATAATGTATAATGGCTGACAGCTCCTGTCAGATTATACCTATCTATTAGGGTAACCAGCCAATTCCTCTTGCAGACGCCTACTCAGACACATTTGGGAATTTTTTAACGCCCATAGAGCCCATCTACGGTTTATACTGCAACTATGCCAAGCCTACCTTAGTTGTAGTTTCTGGGAGCAGCGTCATATATTTTATCTTGCTTTATACTGGTTTTTTTTTGTTTTTTGTTTTTTTTACACCTAACGTTTTATTCTTTTATATATTTAAGAAACTGTTAATTTGTGGAGGATCTTCTAAATCACGAAATATATGCAATGTTTATTTACGTAGGTTAGATATTTTTTTAATCATATCGCCCTGAGCAAGGCGGTAACGCGACTGATGTGCAGGGGGGTACGTAAGAGTGAAAAGATATAAATAAATAAAGAAAAGAGTGAAAAGGTTGGAAAAGAGAAAGCCGGAGACCACATCCTAAACAGGGAACAAGGGATGAGCCTCTACACCTGTTCAATAGACGTGGGTGGAGTGTCAAACCGGGCGATAGTTTAGTCTATCTACTCCAATTGAAAAAATAAAAAAGAGTGAAAAGATTGGAAAAGAGAAAGCTGGAGACCACATCCTAAACAGGGAACAAGGGATGAGCCTCTACACCTGTTCAATAGACGTGGGTGGAGTGTCAAACCGGGCGATAGTTTAGTCTATCTACTCCAATTGAAAAAATAAAAAAGAAAAGAGTGAAAAGATTGGAAAAGAGAAAGCCGGAGACCACATCCTAAACAGGGAACAAGGGGTGAGCCTCTACACCTGTTCAATAGACGTTCAATAGATATGTTCCACAGGTTGTCAAAGCCACAGAAAATACTGGGAATAAGTTCCCATTGTCAATAAAATGCTTCCGTCTCAAGCGTCTCAAATAGCCTCTAACAAAAAAAATGTCCAGCTCCAAATCGGAGAATGGGAAAAGTCGGACAACTGGTGCCTCATAACCAGCAGCTTCGGATAAATGGAGCTCGACAAACCAAGAAGGCAATACAACTAAGGGAATTAAAACCCTGATTTCTAAGCTTTGCTATGGAAGCAAATCAAGACATTAAACCCGGAGAGGAGCCCCGAAGGCGGTTAGCTGTGAACATTGACAACTTTCTGGCAAATCCTGCAGCCAAGTCTGCCCCAAACGTAATGACCTGTATTACTTTGGATCTTGTCAGTACTACCAAAAGATGTGGGGGCATGCTGTCTGGGTAAAGCACTGCTTCCGTATGCCATCGGCCAAGACCATGAAGAAATCACACCAGTCTCACCACCATAGAACAATTTTTTATCATACAGAGCACTACTTTTATCTCACGATTTATGGACTTTTGTACGTGACTGAATAAGAGAATTGAAGAAATAATTATTGAAAGATAGCAACTATATGTCTGTACGCGCTTGTGTATATATGTTTACATATCTGCGTGATATATATACAACTTACCTCCCAGCTTAGACACCCCCGTTTTAAAAAAAAATTAAAAATCTAAATTCCGTCTGATTCAAATTCAAGAGAAAAAAAAACAACTTCATTTTATCTCTCCACACCATCCCGTCCACATTTGACGACGCTCGCTGTAAATAAATAAGAGTTTTCTCTATTTTGAATGCCATTGCGTGGTAACTTTCTAGTTTTAGACAATTATTTTCCTATTTTTAAACCCATATCCGGTCTTTGTTTAAAGATGATTTTATTTCTACCATCTTGCTTAAATTTTTTTTTCTCTGCCAAGAAAATAAATATCAGTGCAGCTGTGGCATTTATAATAATTGCAACATATCTTCCAACACACTCTCTCTCTCTCTCTTTCTTTCTCTCTCTCTTTCTCTCTCTCTCTCTTTCTCTCTCTCCCTCTCTCTTTCTCTCTCTCTCTTTCTCTCTCTCTCTCCGACACACACATATATAAAATATATACACCTCTGTCTATTATTTTCTATACATATCTATCTATTTATCTATCTACTTATATATCTAAACTTATTTATAAATGGAAACTTTGTCTGTGTGTCTGTGTCTGTGTGTCTGTTTGTCTGTGTGTCTGTGTTACCTATAGACTCCGAAACGACTAAACCGATTTTCTTGAAAATTTACACAGTTGTACTATAAGCGTCTACGAGTGTTCTTAGCTAGGTTTTGTGTCGAGGTACCACGAATAAATATTGAAAATCGATAATCGAAAAAATCGAGTTATACAAGGAGTGGTCCGATTTTAATCAAATTTGATACACTCATAGACAAAGACATAAGAAATGATATCCAGAAGTTTCAAGGTTGCAGCTCTTACAATAGTGCAGAAAATCGATAATATATATATATATATATATATATATATATATATATATATATATATATATATATATATATAAAAGGCAAGATGTTTGTGTGTGTGTGTCTCTTTATCTGCCTGTATGTCTGTATTTTTTCAGCTCTTTTATTTTAGTTTTTGCTTCGGGTTTGGCTCTAAGTAGATATAATTGTAGTTCTTAGTCTCAGCCATGATAACCATTTACTCAGAGGACTTATTTAGCCTTCAAAATTCAGTTTACGACGAAAAAAACCTATTTGATATCGATACCAGGAAATCAAAATTTGACTTACATCCATTCATTTTTCTTTCAGTCTACGGTTTCGCTTTAATTGGAAACAACTGTTGGTTTTTAGTCTTTCGTGCCAACGTCCAAAGAGTCTGAGCTCCAAGACCATGGATTAGTTTTAAAGCTTTCATTACACCCGAGCAACGCCGGGCTATACGGCTAGTAAAATATAATCATCGCTATCAGTTTTATCAGTTTTATGGCCTGTATATAAATTGGTGCGATAGGTAAATTGCCGCTATTTATATTTTTCATTTCACGCATGCACATTGTTTGGTTTTTATTCTGTCAACCACACGGTATATTAGGGACAGTTGGTCACTGTCAGCGAGAAAAAGAGCACTATGACGCAATTCACTCCGCTAGAAATTTGGAAATGGCATGCTGTACTGTTTGGCATAGGCGCTGGAAGCTCCAATACAAACATTCGAACTCGGCTCCCCGATTTGACGTTCCGAGCCGATATCCAATGCACCACAACGCACATCCTACCTTGATTATGTGTGGGACACAGTTGAGCGAAGTACCAACAAAACTCCTTAGTAACACCAAAGTTAAACTGAAGCCAAGGTCACCCAGAAAAGTTGCAGGAGATTCTGAAGTCAATGACTATTTTATTGAACAAATTTACTCTTTAGTATTTCAATATATTTTTGTGTAATGTTTGTAAATATATTTATCAAAATGAGATGTCATTTTTTTTTCTTTCTTTTTTTTTTTCGTAAATTTAGACGACAATTTATCCATCGCACCATCTATCTATCTATCTATCTATCTATCTATCTATCTATCTATCTATCTATCTATCTATCTCCACTCATATATATAAAATATATTCATCTCTATTTGTGATATCTGTTCGATTCGAAATTCCAACGAATATTATTTGAAGAAGGCTGGAGCGTACAACAGCTGAAACGTTAGAAATATGACATCAATCTGAACAATGTAAATAAGATTAATTATTTGTTGTTGATTATTATTATCAAAATTACTTGTGTTTATGTCGTAATTTATATATTTGTTTATTTTCTACTTAATTTGTTAATATTTTTATTTGTTTGATTTTTTATTATTTGTTTAATTAAAATATTGATTTTGTTTTAAGAAAATTATATTATTTGCGTTATATTTTCCTACTGATGTTTTACAATGTATTCATTTTTGTTTTCTATTTTAAATTAAATTTAACTCTCACAACAGACCTCAAGTGGAATGACTATATAGAATCCATAGCTAAATCCGCTGCTAAGAAGATCGGTTTTCTGTCTAGGGCTAGGAAGTTTTCCCCATCTGAAACAATCCTGCACATATATAAATCTACCATCCGCCCGCTGCCATATCTCGTCGGGTCTCCCTGCTATCCACCTAGGAGTCCTTGACAAAATCCAAAGGAGAATTTGTAATGTGATCGATCCCGACTTGACAGCTCAGATACAGTCACTTTCTCACCGGCGCAATGTGTCTCTTCTAGAAATCCTTTCACGGCTTCTGCTCCGATGAACTTAGCACCCTGGTGCCCCCTATATATATAAATTTACTCGAGCCACAAGATTAGCAACTAAGTCTCGCGCTTTTATTGTGAAACCAATAAAATGTATACACAAATTCTACTCCAACAGTTTCTTTTCTCGCACTTCCCGCCTGAGGAATTCCCTTCCATTTACTTGCTTCCCCGACAGCTACAACCTCTAAGAATTTAAATGCAAAGTCAATAGTCATCTTTTAGCTCACTAACTTGCATTCTCTCTTTCATGCTCCTTTCTCCGTCCACTCCACTTTCATACTTCTCTTACCCACTTCCTGACACCCCCTATAATCTGTCACTCTTTCTCATAAATTTCCTCCTATGTAACTCCCTGCACAACAGTGGCAGTAAACTGCCTTGCTTGGGGCGATATGATTATAAAAAAAGATGTCGTACAAATTTGTTTAATATTTGTTGTTTCCTTATGAGGAAACATTCGACATCCTTTGATCAAGCAGTCAGAACTACATTCGGTTAAAATTTATAAAAAAGCATTTCCATTAAAACCAGAAAATAGGTTTCTCAAGTCCAGTAGCTGTTATCACTCTTCGCAGTATTGACAGGAGATTCCTTCCTAACCATTTTTTTTTAGTTAGTTAGTTTGAAAGGCCAGCATCTTATGTTATTATTTTCTCTTCAAGTTACATGTAAAATCCATTTTAGTTGTTGTTGCTATTAAAAGTCCTCAACTGATGTGGTTCATGTTATTTGCAGCCATTCTCTGCGATTCTTTAGCACCAGTCTACGGGATTCGAAGATGGATTGTCCGTGCTAATATCTACAGATTTCATTCGCTGAATGGTATTTTTAATCGTCGATCTGAGAATGCACCTGTATAAAGCTTATAGTTTAAGTATTTTTCAACGAGTTATATGACATCCATAAGAAAGTAGCGATAAGCTGACACTATTTAAGAAAATGACTTGAGTTTGGGTTTTTCTAGCATTTCTATTCTAATGTTCAATTTCCTTATCTTCTGACGTACAAAAATCTGGTTAAATTATCAGGACTCAGTTCTTTGTTTGTATAAATATTATTAGTGGCTGGCTACTGGTATTCGAGGATGCCCGTCTACCAGGGCGGATAGTTAATCCCTATTGCAGACTCCTGATCAAGCACACTTGTGTTTGTTCAACATCCACAGAGCCCACCTGTGGTTTATACTGCTACTATACTGAGTGGACCTTAGTTACAGTTTCTGGGAGAGAGAGCGCGTTATCTAGCTTGAAAAACAGGCTGAACAAAGCCAGGACGCTTAAACCCTATCCCTGAACTGCCTACCCGCCCCCTTGTGGCCGGGAGCAAAGTGCAGTATCTGTTCTCAGATACTCACTTCCTGCCCGCCGGCCGGGTTTGAAAGCAATGACCATCTAAAACTAGCTTTTGACCAGCTTTTGACCAAGCAATTGACCAGATTAAGACCAGCTTTGTACCCAGTTACTGCGTAAGCGGGGACTGGGTAATCTTTGACCAATAGCCTGAGCGTATGCGCTCAGGTTCCCCATATTGTACCCAGTTACCGCATAGGCGGGGACAGGGTAATCTTTGACCAATGGCCTGAGCGTATTTTTCCCACTTTAAAAACTGACACTTGTGTCACAACTCGCTCCAGTGGAGGAGTAGGTTAAATCAAAAGTGTAGTATCTGTTCTCAGATACTCACTTCCTGCCCGCCGGCCGGGTTTGAAAGCAATGACCATCTAAAACTAGCTTTTGACCAGCTTTGATAAGCAATGACCAGATTAAAACCAGCTTTGTACCCAGTTACCGCGTAAGCGGGGGCTGACTTGTGATTTTGAGCTAACAAAGCCATCGACGGCTTCTCAAAGTGAGCTCTCTAACCCAATTTCACTCACAAGGCTTGGGTCAACCCAGAGCGTAAAACAACCGAAACGTCAGGATCGTTCCAAAGGTGCAGCACGTTGGGATTGCCTCCTCCAGACCGATAATATCAAGAAGCCACCTCCCTGACAAATCGACTATGGTGAGATTCGAACCCGGGTTCATGGTCAGAAAACGAACGTTCCAACCACTCGGCCATGCGCCCATTATAAATATTTTTAATGTCTACAGAAAGGCCTTAATGTTGATGGAGCTAATATCTAGAAATGAAGCCCATTCTTAAACTTGTCCATAGCTCCCAAGAATGTTCTGACCCAAATGGTCGATAAATCTATCATGAAACAAATATTTCACAACAATCAAGTTTCCACCGTCTTCTTATAACTATGTGTTACATCAACACAAACCACAAGAAAATAAATCTCTATAAATTACAAAACCATATATTGCGACTCGTTTCAGATACCATTTCGAGATTAAACTGAAATCATCAACTTGCATAGTAGTGGCTGGCAAAGTCTGTAATTAACCAGGGTTCAATGCAAAATATTAATCTTCTACTGAATAAACTTGTTATGAGTCACGATTTCTAGATTAATATCAGTCCGTTGTGTTATACGTTATACACTTGGGCGATCATGTCTCAAAAGAGACATGACTGACTGGGAAGAAGTCCTATTTAACTCATAGCTGAAGGGATAAGAGATGGATTAATACCTTTCTAAAGAGCATTTGCGCGTAAGTGGAATGCAACGAATTCAACTGGAATTCGAACTCCGCTCTCCGATTTCTCATTCATTTAATCTTGAAATGGTATCTGAAACGAGTCACAATATATGGTGCTGTAATTTATAGAGATTTATCTACTGCAATACAACGCACATTATATATACAGATAACAAATAATTAACAAGTGCTAGTGAAACCAATAATTAAACAATTAGGTAAATAAGGTTGACGCCTCAGTAAACGAGAGAAAAATTGTCAAAACATCATATTTTCCTCTTCTATGTACAACGTCCCTTCATGGCGTTGGCGATGATGGCCTCTCCACAATTTCCTGTCCTTTTTGTCTTTTTGCTATCTTTTTAAATCTTGCTCCAATATCCATTTACTCAAGCTCGCTAGGTAGCCTATGCATTGTTTCCCTTTGTCCCTCTTGCCTTCCAATCTGTCCTGCGAGTATCAAATTTTCCAAGACCTCTTTCCTCATTATGTTCCCTAGAAGTTCCAACTACCTCGTTCTGATGTTAGCTATATTTTGTTTCCATTTTTTTTCGTTGATACTCACATGTTCAGTCCATGGTATTCTCAGCATCCCCCCCCCCGTAGAAATACATTTCTGTTGCTTCACGTCTCTTCTTCATTTCTGGGCAAATTGTTCAATTCACTCTCTCAAAACTGCCTCGCTATATAGATAAGAAAAAGTCTGGTGAAAAGATTCATCTTTGTCTTACACCCATTTTTATCTTGGTACATTTACTGGACCCATTTCCTATCTATCCACACTCAGGTTTGGTGCCAGTATTAGTCCATGGTATTCTTAGCATCCTTCTGTAGAACCATCATCTATAAGGAGATTATCTAGTATTCACTGCCATATAGGAAGACTGATATTAGATAATAGTTCAATCCCCTTTTCTTTGTTTCCAACGAAGTTTTTTTGTTTCTTAATATTTTGTTTGGCTTTTGAAAGATATTTTTCACTATCCTAATGCGACTTCGGATTTCAGTGTCATACTTTCCGTCCACTGTTAAAACACTTCCAAAATATTCAAATTATTGTACTTGTTTTATTTGGATATCTCCAGTTTGTAATTTGCATACTGACCTAGTCCTTTTCTAACAACCAGGCATCCCTAAACTGCCTACCCGCCCCCTGTAGCCGGGACCAAAGTGCAGTATCTGTTCTCAGTATCTGTTTGAAAGCAATGACCATCTAAAACTAACTTTTGACCAGCTTTGACAAGCAATGACCAGATTAAAACCAGCTTTGTACCCAGTTACCGCGTAAGCGCTCAGGGTCCCCACGTTAAAAACTGACCTTGTGTCACATTTCGCTCCAGGCATCCTGTCTTCTTACAGTTGATGTTTCGTTTTATCTTCTCACTTTCCTTCGCTACCTTCTGTAGGAGTTCTCGTATTTTCTGTTCTGTGTCTGCTGTAAAGATTGTGAGTTCGATCCTCAATGGGTAACCCTTACTTTCGGCCTTGTGTAACATTTAAAACATACTTAAAAAACCACCATATACGAACTTTGTGATTATTAAACAAGATTAAAATTATCATGATTTTCGATTTCTAGGTTAATCTAGAATCACTAGCAAAATTACCAATGTTTTGTGAGATCAATAGATTAGTAATCAGACATCCGGAGCTCACCTCCGACATATCAAATAAATTATCGTCATAATCACCGAATTCCTTAACAGTGGCCTGCGTGTTTAGTGTGTCAAACATTCTGTAATTAAAAACTCATCCCCTACTCATGGAACAATGCTAAATTTGTTGCTAGATACATTTCTAAAGTAATCTTTAATCTTTTTCTATGAGCCGTGCACCTTCAAGAAGTGGACAATCATGGCTCCCCACAGCCTCTTATTTTTTGAAATTCTAAGCAATATTCTGCCATATACTCGCACCAGCTGATTAAATCGGTTAGTCCGTTTCCTTCGGTATCTAATGTCTTCACTATAATTGTACGTATCAAATTCTCTAAACCCTCTTTTCTCATTATGAGTCCCAGAAATTTTGACTGATTTTAAGTAAAAATGTGCTTTTCGTTCACATTTTCCTGCAATCTTCCTTATTGCTCATATGCTTTGACTATGGTGTACTCTGTATCCTAATATAGAACCATATCTCTGTTGCTTCGTCCTTCTTCATCTGTGAAAAATTGCCCACAACTCACAACCTGCTGTTCATCTCGAGATTCTCGACAAAATCCAAAAAGTATCCGCAATGTAATCTATCCTTGACTTGGCATTTCGACGTGATGTGGATTCCCTCTGTCTCTTCTACAAATATTTTCTACCATATCTACTGTACCGACACAACCACATCAGTACCATATTTCTATTGAACAACTATCGCCCGGTTCACACTCCATACACGTCTATTAAACAGGTGAAGAGGCTCATCCCTTGTTCCCTGTTTAGGATGTGGTTTCCGGCTTTCTCTTTTCCAATCTTTTCACTCTTCTCTTTTTTTTTTTTTCAATTGGAGTAGATAGACTAAACTATAGCCCGGTTCACACTCCACCCACGTCTATTGAACAAGTGAAGAGGCTCATCCCTTGTTCCCTGTTTAGGATGTGGTTTCCAGCTTTCTCTTTTCCAATCTTTTCACTCTTCTCGTTTTTTTTTTTTTTTCAATTGGAGTAGATAGACTAAACTATCGCCCGGTTCACACTCCACACACGTCTATTGAACAGGTGAAGAGGCTCATCCCTTGTTCCCTGTTTAGGATGTGGTTTCCGGCTTTCTCTTTTCCAATCTTTTCTTTCTTACGTAGCCCCCTGCGCATCAGTGGCGTTACCGCCTTGCTCGGGGTGATATGATTTTAAAAAATATCTCTGTTGTTTTGTCGCTCTTTATTTGTGAAGAAATGGCCCATTATTCGTTACCATATAAAAGTATTGATATCACGTAGCAGTTGAGCACTCTAATCTTTGTTTTTAGCGAAATTGTCCTGTTTCTTAATACTTTTTTTGGAAGGGTTCTCGAAAAGTATCTTTCGCTATTGCAAAGTGCAACTTGTTAAATGAATAAGTTCACTATTGAACGATTTTATGCTTTTATATTTCTTAAACATTCTTAAGAATTTTGCCAGAAGTGGGTCTATTCATAGTTTGTTGAAAATAATAGCAGAACAGGAATCCATGGAATAGATATTGAGGCAACGAAAATTGCCAAGGTCTACAAATGATAGAAAGTTTTGGAGAGTCATGATCGTCTACATTCTGAAAAGAGACTGAACATAAAAAATAAGCAGATGACACAGCTGTTTACTCCTGTTTTATTAGCAATTTCGACAGGTCCGACAAAATAGAACTTTCGAAATGGATCTCCAATCAGTAGTTAAATCAGTCAGTTAAAAGAGACATGACTGACTGGACAGAAGATTTTCCCGCAGTAGGTTGCCAGTACTCTCTGTGGTAGACTGGTTCGAAACCAAGGCTATAGAACACAATCTGTCTTGTTGTTTAACCCATAGCTTGAGGGAGAAGAGATAGAATAATACCTTTTCCAATGATATTTGCGCGTAAGTGTAGCTGGAATTCGAACTCTGATTACTGATTTCTCGTTCCGAGCCGATATCCACTGCACCACCCACGTACATCCTGGGGTAAAAAATGGCTTGTAAATTTTAACGCTTCCAAAACAAAACTGCTTTCATTTAATCACCACAGTGAACCTTTATATTGAATCAATTGCTATGACTACCTTTAGGAAATTTGTTTCACTGGATCTTTCTAGACAATTTCCCTCGTCAGAATTCATCTTGCACATTTATAAATCTGTCATTTGTCCGTGCATTGAATATTACTGCCAGATTTGGTCTGGTCCCCGACTAAATATCTTCAGATTTGCGACAAAATTCAAAGTATCTGTAATGTCATCGATTCTGACCTGACATCACGACTTCAGTCACCTTTCCGCCGCCATGAGATAGTAAAGGCGAACAGGCGAAATGTTATCGATGAGTAGATTGTAGATTGTAGATTCGGATCACTGCTCTTTGTTACTCCTTGATGCACACTGCTATCGGAGTGACTATGATCACGCTTTATGAGCAAATGATAAGCACGCGTGAGTAAATGTCAGTGTGACAAACCTGAATTAAAAATAACTGAATAAAATCTTCAAAACATTTTCTTTGTTTACATTTAATGAAAGACGTATTTGACAAAATAAACCTAACAACTACACTTAAAAATGGCCTCCGATCAGTGGTTAACTGGGGCAAGAAACGGCTTGTAAATTTTAACTTCTCCAAAACAAAACTACTTTCATTTAATCACCGCAGAGAACTCTTTCTGTTTGCCACCAGAATGTCTGATGCTAAACGCCAGGAGAGCAATATTTTACGCTTTCTTGGACTTACGCTTCCCACTGGCATGAAATAGTTTACAGCCATATCACGTTGAAAACACCGGTTCTCGTTCGATCACCGAAGTTAAGCAACATTGAGCCTGGTCAGTACTTAGATGGGTGACCGCTTGGGAATACCAGGTACTGTAAGCGTTTATTGATGGATGTGCGTTGTGGTGCATTGGATATCGGCACGGAAAGAGAAATCGGTGAGCCGAGTTCGAATTCCAGTTGAATGCCCTGCATTCACTTACGCGTTAATACCCTTGGGAAAGGTATTAATCCGTCCCTTTTCTCCAGTTATGGGTTAAATAACAGGACAGATTGGGTTCTATAGCCTTGGATAGCAACCAGTCTACCACAGCAGGTATTGGCAACCTGTTGCGTGATAATTAAAAATACCTGAGATCTATACAGGGTAGGATTTGGGGCTCTGCCCTAAAACAAATCCCACTGAATCTTTATCCATCGCTTGGGAAGAAGCCGGCTCAACCCAACTAGGATGAATGCCAACAGGTAACAGCTACTGACATGAAATGGGGTGATTATACGGAATCAATTGCTAGATCTACTGCCAGAAATTTTGATTTGCTGTATCATATCGAAAATTCTTCTCGTCAAAATTCTTCTTAGATATTTACAAATCTACCATTCGTTTGTGCGTTGAATAATGCTACGATATCTGATCTGCTTCCCCTACTATTTATATCGAGATTATTGGCAAAATTCGAAGGAGGATCTGTTATGCTATCGTTTCTGACCTGGCATCTCGACTTCAAGCACTTTCTAACCAACGTGATG
Source organism: Ascarosepion bandense (assembly GCA_037127315.1). Lineage (NCBI taxonomy): Eukaryota > Metazoa > Mollusca > Cephalopoda > Sepiida > Sepiidae > Ascarosepion > Ascarosepion bandense. The sequence goes on from JBBBDQ010000900.1 coordinate 5,694,274, forward strand.
TGCGGTTCCTTTGTATTCTACAAATATTTTCATGCATTTGTTCTAATCAGCTTTCCTCCTGGGTATATCAACTACAGGAATTTAAGCGTGATACTAAATTGGCTATTAGGTCTCGATATTTTACTCTTGAACCTGCTAGATTTAACCGTATGCTCTATTCTAATAGTTTCTTTTCTCACACTTCTTGACCGTGGAACTCTTTTCCAATTTCTTGCTACCCTGCCGTCCACAATCTTCAAACCTTTAATTGCAACGTTAATCGACATCTTCTGTCTTCTTGAATCCTGTTCCTTTATTTTTCATTTACTCACTTCTCACTAACGTCTTCTCATGATCTTTCACTTTCCGTAACTCCCTGCATCCTAGTGGCATTGTCTCCTTGCTTGGGGACGAAAAGATATTTTTAAAAGTCTCTGTAAAATGTTCTAAGATAAACTCTCGTTTTCCACATAATATTAGCAACCAACTCTCTCTTGGCAACCAGGAAATTCAGTTTGAAGTTTTTAAATGTCTAGTCTGGGTATTTGTCTCTATTTCTGAGATGAGATAATGTCTACAGTATTTACATTATTCAAACTATTATCCTCATCTTTGTTACCATTTGTACAACGTTTCAGCCGTCCTTAAGAACACATGGCCCAGTGGATATAGACGTTGGTTAGTTCCTGTGACTTGACCCAAAGAGTTGTGAGTCCAATACCAGGTTACAGTAGTGGTGAAAAGTAACTTAAATGGTTAGAGGGAGATAACTCATGACTACCAAAAGAGGTTCTACGCAAGGAATGGAGATGATATACTCCAGTGATTATAATAAAGGGTTCGGAGCGTACAACGGCCGAAACGTCGTACAACTGACAACAAAGACGAGGACAATAGTCCGAATAATGCAAATACTGTCTAGTCTGGGTTTTCTTAAATATTTTTCTAGTTACCGCCTCTTTGACTTCCATGGCAGATCTCTGTGTTCCTCTCCTCTCCTCTCCTCTCCTCTCCTCTCCTCTGCTCAAATGAAAACACTTCTTTCTTGCTACAGGTTGAGTATCCTTTATCCTAAATTCTCAAATCCGAAAATCTCCAAAATCAAAAAGGTTTTCAGGTGCTGACATGACTTACTAAAAATGGAAAGTTCAGAAAGCACTGGAAAGATTCCTAGGTAATGTGCAGCTGTTGTAAGTGGCCTCATCTGCCCTAGGTGGCGGTTACCCAGCCTAGCTACGTAGCCTACGTTGGTGCCAGTTTTTTGTTAGCCATCGTCACAGTAATATCTTCGTTCATGGATTACTTACAAGGTGTTTCGGGCTCAGTAAAGATATTATTCAAAATGTCAATTTATATATTTTTGTAAGTAAGGATCATGTTCCTCGCACACGTACAGAAAGTACAAAACATTATTTTTGCGTAAAATCTTAATTTCACCACTTAAAAATCAGTGTGAGCTTTATACATGGTATCTGTATGCACACAAAATATATTAAATTTTATATTAAACTACTTTCGGGGTATATGTTATTCATATAAAAAATCTGTATATGTATATGTACAGGATGCGATGGAATAATTTTCGTCTAATTTACGCAAAAATGAAAATATCACTGACATCACATTTTATCAGATATATTTACCAAAATTACACAAAAATATCTTGAAATACTGAAGAGTACATTTATTAAATAAAATTGCCATTGGCTTCAAGCACAATTGCAAAACGATTTCAGAAACCACTGCCACTCTTCTGAACGGGATCTTGTTTACGCTGGTAAATGCTGCCATAACCCTTCCCTTCAGTTCACCTTTACATATAATAATCAAGGGATTGCAGTCTGAAGAGTTAAGTGGCCAGGTGTAAAGGATGACGTGGTGGCAGAAATTATCTGACAGTCATAACTGGATTCTTCTGCATGTGTGGCATGGTGCACAGTCTTGTTGTTAGATACAGGGTCTTCTAGCAGCTACTTTCTTGATCCAGGGCAGTACTAGCTTCTCAAGGCATTTGATGCTGGCCACTGTGTTTAGCCTTAGAAACTGTGGGAAGATAAATGGAGGCATAACGTCACCATCACTAGTGATCACTCAAACACCTTCGTAATCGCCGTTAGACTCATCCAACTTTTTCCAAATTCTATGCACTTTCTTCAGATTGACACCAAAACACTCTGAAATGTTCGTATTGGAGCTTCCAATGCGAAAATCAAGCACTACATCATGCAGTTGCTAAATTTCTGGCAGAGAGAATTGTGTCATACTGCACTTTTTCTCGCAAGCAGTGCCCAACTGACTCTACTATACTGTACAGTCGACAAAATCAAAATAAAAAAAAGATGCATGCGCAAAATAAGAAATATAAAATGGCGTTAATTCACCCATCGCACCCTATATAAGTTGTGTTATAAAATGTAAAGGGATATTGTGTTTCTACTTGGGAACCATTTCCAAGCCACTCCATTTTACAGATGTTAAATACAAATAAAATAGTCTGTATTCGAAAATAAAAATAAAAATATGAAAACTGAAGCACTTCCGGTCCCAAAAAATTTCAGGTAAAATATTCTCAACATGTATTATATGATTACAAATCTAAATGATAAAATATTTTTTAAAAAGCCACTTTTAAAATTCACCCTAGAACAATTGTTGGGTTACCAGTACAATACTAAAAGCTAAAAACCTCTGTTTTATTCTTTTATTCTCCTATAATTAAATATATATAATTATTGGCATGTGTTTTATACCGGGCATTATGCTAATTTAATTTGTTTATCTATTTTTGTCAGCAACGACGAAATTCTAGAGACAATGGAGACAAAAAGGACGCTTATCCTTAGTATCAAGAAGAGTTAAAATGAATAAGGCACATAATGAGGAAGGAAGGAAGGCTTGGAAAATTTGATACTAACAGGACAGATCGACGGCAAGGGGGTCAGAGAAAAGAGTTAAAATTGATAAGGCACATGATGAGGAAGGAAGGCTTGGAAAATTTGATACTAACAGGACAGATCGACGGCAAGGGGGTCAGAGAAAATAGTTAAAATTGATAAGGCACATGATGAGGAAGGAAGGCTTGGAAAATTTGATACTAACAGGACAGATCGACGGCAAGGGGGTCAGAGAAAAGAGTTAAAATTGATAAGGCACATGATGAGGAAGGAAGGCTTGGAAAATTTGATACTAACAGGACAGATCGACGGCAAGGGGGTCAGAGAAAAGAGTTAAAATTGATAAGGCACATGATGAGGAAGGAAGGCTTGGAAAATTTGATACTAACAGGACAGATCAACGGCAAGTGGGTCAGAGAAAAGAGTTAAAATTGATAAGGCACATAATGAGGAAAGAAGACTTGGAAAATTTGATACTAACAGGACAGCTTGACGGCAAGTTGGTCAGAGAAAAGAGTTAAAATTGATAAGGCACATAATGAGGAAAGAAGACTTGGAAAATTTGATACTAACAGGACAGATTGAAGGCAAGTTGGTCAGAGAAAAGAGTTAAAATTGATAAGGCACATAATGCGGAAGGAAGACTTGGAAAATTTGATACTAACAGGACAGATTGAAGGCAAGTAGGTCAGAGAAAAGAGCTAAAATTGATAAGGCACATAATGAGGAAAGAAGGTGTCTCAAAAAGACAAATTGAAAGCAAGTGGGACAAGGAAAAGCTAATGATTAACCTGATTGAGTAAATGGTGGGTGGAGCAGGGTTTGGGAGAGATGGCAAAAAGACAAGATTTAGTGAGAGTTACAAAGAACAGAAAGTTGTCGAGAGGGCTATAAACGGACACAGAACATGGAAGATTTTCACGTTGTGGGTAGAGAAAAGGTTGTATTTCTATTTTATTTATTGGGAAAGATTTACGGAATTTCATTTGGGGTGTTGGCATATATGAGGCCCATCCAGATTGCATGGATTTTTGATTTTGGGGCTTTTCGGATTTGGGAATTTAGGATAAAAGGATACCCAACCTGTAGGAAGAAAGAAGTGTTTTCATCTGAGCAGAGGAGAGGAGAGGAACACAGAGATCTGCCATGGAAGCCAAAGAGGCGGTAACTAGAAAATTTAATATTGGAACAACTCATCTAACACTGTAAACACACATGCATTTCGGCTTTTCTTATATGCCTTTAGGCAAAATGTTGCCAGACGAACAACTGTAACTATGTCGCTACACCTGAAAAGCTAGAGTATTCGTCCCTACGGACATCAGCTGCCTTTTCTAACTAGTATATCGTGCGTTCTTTCCAAATAATATCTGCAGGACACAAGCAAAAATTCACACATTCAACTTACAAGATAATGAAATAAAACCATACGTTAGTGCATAATTTGCATCTTGATTTTCTTTGTTAAGCATCTAAGCCACATCACGTTGAAACACCGGTTCTCGTACGTTCATCGAAGTTAAGCAACGTCGAGCCTGGTTAGCAACTAGATAGATGACCGCTTAGAAATACCAGGTGTTATAAACTTGTACATGCGAGTAGCGCAATGGTAAATCATTATAATCGCCACAAGATTCTTACAATATAAAAATGTTGTCTAGCTTTAACCAGTCTGCGAAAGGTTGATAATCCGTAAAAAGAAACAATTTAAGGGATTTACATTTTGCCTGAGATTTTAAAAAAATATGAAGAAATATATTTAGTCAGTTAAGGTTTATACTTGAGACACGCTTGGGGGATCATGTCTCGAAAAAGATATAAATGATTTTCTTGCAGTAGATTGCCATTACTTTCTGCGGTAGACTGTTTGTCAACCAAGGCTACACAACCCAATCTGTTCGCTATTTAACCCATAGCTATAGGGAGAAGAGCTACAGAACACAATCCGATCCGCTATTTATCCCATAACTGGAAAGAGAAGAAACGGGTTCATACATTTCAAAAGAGTATTTGCGCGTAAGTGAATGCAACGAATTCAAATGGAATACGAACTCGGCTCTCCAATTTCTCGTTCTGAGCTGATGTCCACTGCACCACAACGCACATCCATATATTCCGTCAGTTAAGTACCATACGTAATACACACTTGGACGATCATGTCTCGAAAGATACATGACTGACTGGGCAGAAGATTATCCCGCAGTAGATTGCCATTACTTTTTGCAGTAGACTGGTTGCCAGCCAAGGCTATAGAACCCAATCTGGTCCTGTTATATAACCCATAACTGGAGGGAAGAGACAGATTAATACCTTTCCCAAGGGTATTTGCACGTCAGTGAATGCAAGAAATTCAACTGGAATTCGAACTCGGCTCACCGATTTCTCGTTCCCAGCTGATATCCAATGCACCACAACGCACATCCCTATATTACTTAGTCTTAATACCATCCTGTCGCCCATCTATCACAGTACCACAACCCTTTTTTTCTCTGATCACCCCTGTATCATTTCAACGCTCCTAGTTTTGCGTTGGCCCCCTAATTTTTCAAATTCCAGCTTTATTCTGACTGAATTTTCATTAATACGACTTGTAGATATTAGTCGGCCAATGGGAGATAAAAAGAAAAATAAACTGAATAATTTTTATTCTATATTCGTAGGCCTTGAAACTAAATAGCAGCATGATGAGAAAAGATATTAAAAATCGGAAAATTTCAGACACACTTTTGTCCTATCTTAACCAGAAATCAAATGAAGTTGAACATTTCAGCAGAGATGTGTGTGTGTGTGTGTGTGTGTGTGTGTGTGTGTGTGTGTGTGTGTGTGTGTGTGTTCTCTCGCGCATGATTTTTGTAATCGTGTGGTTCAAAGTGCATAACCACTCCATAAACGCCAAATGAGGAGGGGGGGTCCTGTTAATGTTGTCCGATGTGTACTTGTTGCTTTTGTTGACGAGTGCATTGTTTTCCAACGGCTTTGCTGAATTCGCACTCCTCGACACGGCCAGGTTTTACTTGAAGCCATTGCGAGGCACTGAGTTAAAGGCGAAGTAAAAATTCCAGTTTTACTCAATGACACTGGAAGACGTCTATCTTCAACTGCTGTCATTGAAACACCGATCACCGCCTCTTGTATATGTTCAATTCTTTTCATTCAGTTTGCTTTTTCTTTTTTTCTTTTTCTTTTTCTTGAGTTTTTCATTTTTGTCTGGTTTTCTTTTATTTATTTCCATTTTTCCTTTTCTTTTTTACTATATTTTTGCATCTTTCCTCAAATTATTTGCGATTTATTTAATTTAATTTTTTTTTCAGCTATCTTTAACGTTTTTTTTTTATTCTGTTATTTTTCTTTCTTTGTATCATTCTTTTATTCGTTCGTTCGGCTTTTCTTCCGTTTCTCTTTCGTTTTCTTTTTTTTTTATGTAATAAGGCCTTTTTAATTTCTCTGCTTTTCTTCTTTCTTTCTCATTTTCTTTCTCGCTTTCTTTTGTTCTATGATTATACGTTTCTATTTCTCTTTGAATTTTTCCACGCATTTTACTTTTTTTTTCTTCTTTTTTTATTTTGTTCTTTCAGCGTCCTGTACTTTATTTATCTTCTTGACTCAGTTTATTTTTGCAATTTCTTTTCGATTTTCCCGTTCCACATTTTAATTTGTATATTTTTCCTCCTCTTTTCCTTTTATATTTAAATGGTTGTTTTAGTACCAATGTTCCTGAGTCTCATTTAAAATTAAAAAAAAAAAAGGAAGATGAAGAAATAGAAAAAGAAGAAAGCGAAAAAGAGACGAAAAGGGGAGAAGAGGAAGCGGAAGTAAGACACAAAGAACAAGAATAATAAGAACGCAGTGTAAACAACAAAAAACAACCCGAGATAGTCGAGCGAAGAGGTTATCGCCCTTATAGTTATGTGTGTATGCATTTGAGTGCGAATATAAAAAAAATAGACAAAAATGTAAAAAAAAAGAAAAGATTTTTAAAGTTTTTCGAAGATAAATATGAAGACGGATATATGTGGACAAAGTACAAGTGCGAACAGGTTACGGTAGGAGTCTGGCTTAGTGAGTGGCTTAAAAGTAATTTGATGAAAAAAAAGTTTGTATACCTACGTGACCTGTATACATAAAGTTTTAAGTATTGATATACTCACATAGATGTTTTTTATGTTTATACATGTGACTTGGAATGTACTTAAACATATTTATATGTATACGCACGACACTCACTCATATATATATATATATATATATATATATATATATATATATATATATATATATATATATATAATTATATATATATATATATATATATATATATATATATATATGTGTGTGTATGTATGTACTAGCAGTATAGCCCGACGTTGGTCGGGTGTAATGAAAGCTTTAAAACTAATCCATGGTCCTGGAGCTCAGACTCTTTGGACGTTGACACGAAAGACTAAAAAGCAATAGTTGTTTCCAGTTAAAGCGAAACCGTAGACTGAAAAAAACTCAATGGATGTAAGTCAAATTTTGATTTCCTGGTATCGATATCAAATAAGTTGTTTTCGTCGTAAACTGAATTTTGAAGGCTAAATAAGTTCCTCTGAGTAAATGGTATCATGGCTGAGACTAAGAACGACAATTATACCTATTAGAGCCAAACCCGAAGCAAAGAAAAACTAAAATAAAAGGGCTGAAAAAAATAATACAAACATACAGGCAGATAAACAGACTCACATATCTTGCCTTTTATATATATATATTATCGATTTTCTGCACTATTGTAAGAACTGCAACCTTGAAACTTCTGAATATCGTTTCTTATGTCTTTGTCTATGACTGTATCAAATTTGATTAAAATCAGACCACTCCTTCTATAACCCGATTTCTTTGATTATCGATTTTCGGTATTTATCGGGGGTACCTCGACACAAAACCTAGCTAAGAACACTCGCAGACGCTTATAGTATAACTGTGTAAATTTTCAAGAAAATCGATTCAGCCGTTTCGGAGTCTATATGTAACGGACACACACACACACTCACACATAGACAAAGTTCCATTTATAAATAAGTTTAGATGTATGTATGTATGTATGTATGTATGTATGTATGTATGTATGTATTAACAATTTCATCCCAAGTAAAGCGGGCATGAAAAAAAGGATAAAATATGAACGGATTCAAGAAAATTGAAGCAGACAATAGACGTTGCATTTAAATTTTTGGGGATTATATCTATCGGGGAAGAAAGTAAATGTAAGAGAATTCCACGTGCAGGAAGTGCGAGAAAAGAAACTATTCGATTAGAATTGCGGTTATATTTAGCTATTTCAACAGTAATAGGGTGGGACCTAGATGGCAACCTAGTAGCACTCTTCAATTCACGTGGTCAGAGCAACAAGGAAAAAAATCTCGTCAGAGCAGACGCCATGAAAATATTTGTAGAAAAGACAGAGAGAAACCACGTCAAGTCGGTGAGAAAGTGACTGAAGTCAAGATGCCAAGTCAGGACCGATTACATTGCAGATTCCTCTTTGCATTTTGTCAAGAACCTCGAGATGAATAACACGACCTCTCAACCAAGCATTGTTTACATTGTACATAACACACTAAAATTCATGCCGAGTTTCGCATATTCAGCGCGGCTAGAATTCGAGTGAGCGTTTTTCTATATTTTAAAAAAATGGGAGCGAGATACTTTATATACAGGACCTTTCTCACGGCGAGATGCTTCTGGTAATGTGATTTATATAAAACTTTAGTGTTTGAGACCAGAAATTTTCCTTAAAGGTTCTTATAATTGTGCGTATATATATATATATATATATATATATATATATATATATATATATATATATATATATAAAATTTTAAAAATTTCGAAGTTCAAAACTGTTGTATGATAATTTCTACATGAAATCCCGAAGAGAGATTTCACATTTCCTCGGCAAATTTTAATACTCAAAATAAAATAAGATATTACCGGCGGAAGTTCAAAAATTTCAAAAATTTACGTCACAGAAAAAACTAGATGGGTGGGATTAATAAGTAGATAGCAATTAATGTCTATTTTTAGATTTTAAACAACATTACTTTTAGATTGAGTCGTAAGTGAAAAATTTGAAAATTTGGCTTTGTCTAGCTCTAAAAAGGGGAAGGGGAAGTAAAGGAAGAAATAGGAAGTGGTGTTTGACAGGGAAGAGGACTAAAATAAAATGGAAAGAAAAAGGAAAAAGAAAAGGAAAAAAAGAAAAGAAAATCTCATACACATAGAAACGCTAGGGACGTGTTAACAAACCTAGCATTTTTAAATGGAATGAAGTTATTAAAAAAAAGATTTTTAGAAAAAACTTTATTTGGGGGAAAAAAGCTGACATATAATTTAATTAAATTAAATTAAATTAAATTAAATTAATTATAAACCTAAATTTAAATTAAAAATAAAATTTATTAAAAAAATTTATAAAAAAAATTTTAGGTGCGGGGAAAATATATATATACATACATGCAGGAAAAATTGGGGGTTAAGTTAGTCTAAGTATCCTTACTTCATAAAAGGTAGATATTAATAGGAGAAAGGAAGAGGAAGGTAGATGGTTCAAATTTACTATTTAAAAATTTAATTAATCAATCAAACAAAAACAATTTAATATTTTCTCTCCTAAAAACTGAATTTAGAACTTAAATTTTAAATGTTCACAAATTTCGTCTTATGGCGGCACTTACTAATGAATTCTTTTCTTAAATTCAAGAGTAGATGCTGGTTTGGATACTTTAGTATTAGTATTTTTCCTTGCAGCCACAGATCGCACCTATCACGAAAATTCCTCGGAATTCGGGCCGAACCTATCAGTTTCCAGCTAACTACAGGGTCCAGCCCTGCTTCCTTCATTTTCCAGAATCTCTGTGAAAGGGCTGTCTGGTATTTCTGACTCTGGTTCGAAAAACAATACCTGTGATTGTAATACCTTTGCTTAAAGGGCCCCCCGGACATACCAATATAAGTCCGGTAATTTTTCTTGTTGTTAGATGGTGAAATGTGAGCTTCATAAATTACCTAGGTGGATTTACATTTGCCCTCCACCGGGCAGATGCTACAATTGCATTCATTTAAAATTCCGGACCCAGAGTCGGTATTACATAAATTCTTCAGAATTAGCCTATTATGAGAATTTATAATGTTGTCCATATTTGGGGTACAAAAGTAGCTTATTTTTATTTTTTATTTTTAAAACTTTTTCGGAGAGGATTGTTGTTATTAAAATGTTTGTCTACTAATTTGAGGAAAATATTTACCTATATTAATATTTGTTAGTTTGCATTAATATTAATTAATATTGCATTAATATTATTTAGGATTGGGTCTTTGGGATTTACCTTCCTGCTTTTCCTTTTGGATTAAAGTTTTAAAAAAAAAAATATATATATATATAATTAAATTTGATAGTTATTAATTTTATTTTTATTTAAAAAACAAATTTAATTATAATTATATTATGCTGTACGATATGTGTTGTATTGAGCACTTTTGAAAAAAAGTAAAAGCCGGAGAACTCGGAATTCTAAAACTGTTAGTTCTCTTAAACTGGATATATATATATATATATATATATATATATATATATATATATATATATATATATATATATATTTGTCTGTGTGTGTGTGTGTGCTATGTCTTGAAGGCTGTCACAATGCATTGAATGAAATAAAGGAAGGTCGGGAGGTGTTTGTATGCCCTGTTTATTATTATATTGACATTTCGAGACTATAATCTCATCATCAGAATGGCAGAGAAATCCTCAGAATGTCCGTGTTTTTTGTAGCTGCCTATCTATGAATGGCTAGCTTTATCCACTGCTGCTGTACGTGTGTGCGTGTATGTATGTGTGCGTGTGTGTGTGTGTGTGCGAGTGTGTATACACTATACACTCGCACACACACAATAGGTGATATATATATATATATATATATATATATATATATATATATCACCTAAGAAAAAAGATAGATCAACCAGATGTAGACGACAATTCTATTCCTGCAGCTTCTTTTCTTGCACTTCCCGTCTGTGGAACTCGCTTCCATATTCTTGCTTTCCTGACGGCTACAACCTCTAGGAATTTAAATGCAATCTCAATACTCGTCTCTTAACCACTTGACTCTAGTTCTTTCTACACCACCCGGTATATCCTTTCCTTTCTCTCCACCTTTGCCACTATCATCACACCTGTATTCCCATCCTTCTCTTGCTTCTTTCTAACTAGTTCGTCTTTCTCTTCACGCTCATCAATCTAATCTTTTTACTATTATATAGCCCCTTAATCTTTTTACTCTTATGTAGCCCCCTGCACACTAGTGGCGTTACCGCCTTGCTCGGGGTGATACGATTATATATATATATATATTGTCATCCGCAGACAGATCTGTTTCGCCGTATCACAACTCATCAGTACGGTTAGACTCCGATTGCTTTTTTACCCAGGATTGAAGCCCGACCGAAATGGCGTCAGTCGGCGACTCTACCCCTGGGCTATGGGCGTTCGGTGGAAGTAGGCAGACTTTTTAGCACATATCATTATACGCGCCCAATAGCTAGAGCGCTCTAATTCATTTCACTGAATGAGCGAAGCGTACATGCCAGAGTAGCTACTGTTTATCAAAGTTTACTATTTTTCCAGAGTGCTCAATCATGGTGTGAGAGCGTAAATATTGTCATCCGCATATATATATATATACAACGATTACTGCGATTAATAGGAACATTAAAAGATACACAAGAATCGAAAAACCATTAATCGAATTTAATAACTTACAAAAAAGATGTAATTTGTGCCTTAAATTTTAGTATCATTCACAGTTATTTTTTAATTTGCGTACTATTAATTAAACTATGTGTACATATAAGAATATACAATAAAACTGCTATGAATTAATGCGTATTAATCTGATTTTTATGAAAAACTTATTTTCGGTGGTTTGCTTGAAGGTTTTCTTCTATTCTTCATATAATTGGAGGTACAGAAAAATTGCCCCTTCAAATTTTCCAAACCACTAATCAGGAGAATTTTAACATGAAAATCTAATTTTAATCTTTCCAAAGTAAATGCATACACTTTTAGATTTCGATATTTTTAATATGTGCAAATTTCGGTTTCTAATTAAATCCTCCTATTTTCTTTAAATCAGAAATTTCCTTCTAAGTCCTTCAAAATAAACATGAAAAAAATTAAGAAGGTTTTACCATCAACTTTACATTACTTAATCGGGGCAATGGAGTATTAAAAGCTTTTTTAAATAGAAATATTCTCACGTGATTTCGAGTTTCTTTTACAAGAACAAAACAAAATATATTACTACGTTAAGTCAAAACATGAGGAAAAAATAATAACAGAGACATAAACACACTTGAAAACGACCATAGAAATAGCCGAAAGCGCTTGGCACGATAAAAATTATGGACAATTTTTACATTCCTTTATTTCCAACAAAACGGAATATTGTTAGTATGCTGTAAAAACTATAAAATATAATCGTCCGTATTCAGTGAAAGATGTTTGAAAGAAAGGTTGTTACCCAAGCATACATTAATATATATTAGAACCTTGAATAAGTTCTTGCTGTTTTCCAACAGATGGCGTTCCCAGAACTGCGTGCGTATAGTTTCAGATGGTAAAGCATTGGTAAGGAATTATTATGCAAGCTTGAAATTCAATGTATGTCATTTCGCCAAAAAGTAAACAACTTTGTTTTTCATATCGTGCTAAAGAAAGTGCATTTGTGGGGAATTTTACTGCACTACTTTATTCAACAGAAATCTGTAGCTCAAGCACACAGAATTCTTGCAGAGATTGTTTTAGATGCTTCAGAAATAATGGTTTTGATGTTGAAGATAAAGAACGCTCTGGTGCACCGAAATAGTTTGAAGACGAATAATTGGAGGAATTACTTCATGAAGACTCATGTCACGTGCAAGGTAAAATTGCAAGATCATTAGAAGTTGATCACACAACAGTTTTTAAACGTTTGAAAGCATTAGAAATTATTCAACTGCAATGATATTGAGTACCGTGCGAGTTGAAGCTGGGAGACGTCGAACAGCGTCTTGTCAGTTGTGCACAATTGCTTCTTCGGCAGAAAAGGAAATATTTTTTGCATCGTATCATGACCGGCGACAAAAAGTAGTTACACTTCGTTAACCCTAAGAGTAGAAGATCGTGGAGTAAGTCCGGCTATGCATCAACATCGTCGGCAAAGCCGAATATCTATGGTTCGAAGCTTCTGCTCTGCATTTGGTAAGGACCAGCTGTGTGTAGTTTATTACGAGCTGCTTAAAACGCATGAAACCATCACGAGAGATTGCTATCGACTACAATTGATGCGTTTGAGTCGAGCATTGAAAAATAAAAAACGGCCACTATACGAGCAAAAACACGGCAAAGTGATTTTCCAGCAGAACTACGCTGGGCCCCATGTTGTAAAACGGGTGAAAACTGATTTGGAAACGCTTAAATGGGAAGTTCTACCCCACTCGTCGTATTCACCAGATATTGCCCCGGCTGATTATTATCAATCCATGCCACATGGCCTGGCTGAGCAGCACTTTCATTCTTATGAAGATGCAAAAAATGGGTCAACTCGTGGTTAGTCTCAAAAGACATGTCGTTTTTCTGGTGTGGAATTCAAACGCTGCTAGAAAGATAGGAAAACGTAGTGGCTAGTGATGGACAATATCTTCAGGAATATGTTTCTTACCAATTTTTGTAAATAAATTTCTTCTGAAAAAAACAGCGAGAACAAATTCAAATTCTTAATATAGATATATATTAAACACGTTGTATTAAACGATAGAGACAACTTAGTCTTGCAGATTTTTCTTTTCTATTTTCTCATATTTTTATTTCCAAATTATATTTATGCAAATATTGTTAACCGAGTACTTTCGAACGTCATCGTTCTTCATCAGGGTCAAATTTTACGGTTTTACAATTTCATACATCAAAAATTGCCTTGTAGCAGAAAACATGTTATATTTTTTTAAAGAACTACATAAACGTTAATACATTTTGAAGGACTAAATAAACGTTAATAATCGGTTAACATATAGACAATATTTGCATAAATATAATTTGGAAATAAAAAGCCTCATTAGAAAAAATGAGAAAATCCAAAAGAAAATCTGCAAGACTAAGTTGTCTCTATCGTTTAATACAACGTGTTTAAAAGAAAGGATGCTGCCAAATTACACGTACTTTATATATATATATATATATATATATATATATATATATATATATAAAGCATAATACATAAAATTACTTGAATGGCCAGTATATTTTGCAACCAGCTTTTCGAGCCACCCAGGAGTCGCATCAACTGATTTTAGCAGAAACTCTTCTTGTATGCACCCTTCAAGTTCCTCCAAAGACTTGGTCTGATAGAGTAAACTTGGTTTACTTTAACCAACCCAAAAGAAAACGTCACAGTGTCAGATTTCCTGGCTGTTCCACTCTCAGTTACTTTTCAATTACCCTGTATATATATATATATATATATATATATATATATATATGTGTGTGTGTGTGTGTGTGTGTGTGTGTGGTTACATATAATATATATATATGTGCATGTGTATGAGTAAACTGTGAAATAGAGTTTATTCTTTGTGTACATGAGCGTATGAGAGATTTACTTGTCTTTGTCACACACGCACACATGCATATGTCTTTACTTATGAGCACGCACGCACGCATACATATGCACGTGTTTATGTGTATACGTGTTTAGTTACACACGGACACGCATTTCGCGTATGTATATAACCAAATAGAACACCGTTTATGAGCATTGTTTTATGAAACTATGCCAAGAGATGAAAATGAATGCAAGAAACTACGAAAGGAAATAAGGACAAAGTGCAGACAGGCTAAAGAGGAATGGCCGATGCAGATAAGATTGAGCAAGACTAACAAAGGAGAAAGGAATAAAGAAATAGGGCAACTGATAGGACAAAGAACATGCTCCTCAACAGGATGTATAAATCCAAGGATGGAACAATCATGTTAGAGAAAGAAGGAAATGCTCCAGCGATCTCTTCCACGACAAGAGAGAGCAACCGATATCAAACAAAGTTGTTGACGGACCAGAAATAATTAAATCCGAAGTGAGAGCTGCAATGGCCAAACTAAATAAAAACAAGGCAGCTGGACCAGATGGTATTGGAATAGAGATGCTACGGTATTTTATTTATTAAGGCTGAGAAAAAAAATTTTTATCATGATATTTTTCTTTTTTTGCGAATTCGAAAAGGTAACCTGATCCGTCACATTTAATGAAACGTACATAAAAGAAAGTTTGTTGCCCAAATATACAATGTATTTGTTTGTTTGTTTGTGTGTGTGTGTGTGTGTGTGTGTGTGTGTGTGTGTGTGTGTGTGTGTGTGTGTGTGTGTGTGTGTGTGTGTGTGTGTGTGTGTGGCCACCAGTGTATATACATCTCCGCCCATCCATCTTTGTGTTTTTATCTGTCTGGGATATTTTGTCTCATAAAAAACTATTGCTACCTGCACAGTACTCTCAGAGGTTATTCGGTACGGTGCTCATGTCCCATTACAAAAAAAAAAATGTGCGAAAAAAGTAACAAAAAAATAAAAACGGATACATGTCTCGGGTGAGGGCCCAGTGGTTATCAGACGTCAGCAATGGGCGAACGCAGCCGAGAGCTAAGAACAAAAACGCGCATTACATACGCGACGCTATTTCGCTTTTCACAAAGACGGTTGAATAATAGTTTAGCTGAGAAGGCGGTAAATAGAAATAATAAAAAAAAAAAAGAAGAAAAGAAGAAAAACGTTAAAATTAAACACTACAAGTTCAGATAAAGAATTTTAAAAAGAGAAAGAAATTCAAAAGAAAAAATATACGTATAAAAAATCGCCGAAATGAAACGCAGTAAAACTAAATGAAACGAAGCCACACCACAAATAAAATCAAAATAAAAAACAAATAAATTATCTTCGTGTTTCGTGAAATGAGTTTATCGCGGACAGTTTCGAGTTTTCATACAACTTAACAGCGTCAGTCGAGTTAAGAGATCACACTGAGATTACAGCTAAGTTTGTCATTACAAACCATTTTACTTTGTGTGTACATATATATATATATATATATATATATATATATAGTGAGAGCATAAAGTGCAGACTGAAGTTTAATGGTTACTGTGAATATAGAACAGTCGACGGTTGCTATTTACTAAGCTTACTCTTGCAGAAAATCACAGACTTGGCCACCTAGTGCGTACCTAACTCTCTGGTCATATTTATTTAGGCTTGTTCATCGTTTCGATGGCAAACGCAGAAAGAAAACTACAGTTAGAAAAGAAAAAAAATACTGTAGAAGAAAGAACTAACAATGAACTGTAAAGAGACTAAATGTACGAGCGTTAGCAAGGAGAGCTTAATGGTTGCATCTACGAACTGGAGATACCAGAATCACGCAAGTGTAGAATTTTATCTATTTGGTGCATTGGATATCGGCTCGGAACGAGAAATCGGGCAGCCGAGTTCGAATTCCACCCGAATTCATTGAATTCACTTACGCGCAAATACCCTTGGGAAAAGTATTAATCCGTCTATTCCTTCCAGTTATGGGTTAAATAATAGGACAGATTGGGTTCTGTAGCCTTGGTCGGCAACCAGTCTACCGCAGAAAGCAATGGCAACCTACTGCGGGATAATCTTCTGCCCAGACAGTCATGTCTCTTTCGAGACATGATCGCCCAAGCGTGTATCACGTATGGCACTTAACTGACTGACTGATAACAAATGAGCGAGAATATAACGCCAAAATCCGAAATCACGTTGGAATAGCGAAAGTTACCTTCTAAAGCTAAAGAAAGTATTAATAAAGACAAACAATTCCAGCAATTTCTAACCTTTGTGTCCACGTAAAGGGGGTGCGTTGAGGGGTGCAGTGGATATCGTTTCGGAACGAGAAATCGGAGAGCCGAGTTAGAATTCCATTTGAATTCGTTGCATTCACTTAGGCGTAAATACCCTTGGGAATGGTATTAATCCGTCTCTTCTTTCTAGTTATGGGTTAAATAAAAGGACAGATTGGGTTCTATAGCCTTGGTAAGCAACCAGTCTACCACAGAAAGTAATGGCAACCTAATGCGGGAAAATCTTCTGCCCAGTCAGTCATGTCTTTTTCGAGTCATGATCGCCCAAAGCGTGTATCACGTATGGCACTTAACTGACTGACTGAATATAATAGTTGGAAACATAATTAAAGCTTCTTCTGGGCAAAAAGTGGAGGATCGTTTTTTTATTGTTATGAAGTAATAAACTGATCCTCCACTAATTATACTTAATATAATAATGTAATATAATCTATCTCTTTTCCCTCCAGTTATGGGTTTAAATAATAGGACAGCTTGGCTGACAACCAGTCTAGCGGAGAAAGCAATGGCAACCTAATGCGGGGAAATCTTCTGTCCAGTCGGTCATGTCTCTTTCGAGCCATGATTGCCCGAGCGTGTATCACGTATGGCACTTAACTTGCTGGCTGGCTGGCTGGCTGGCTGGCTGGCTGGCTGGCCAGTTAAAAACGGTATCAAAAGGACGGTTTTTCGCTTTACACCGCTATTATTTTAACAACCTTCACTCCTCGCTATGTTTATTGTTTTAAAAAGCGATTATAGTTTCGCTCAGTTTTTGCTACAAATATTTTTATAGTAGTTGCTCTGATCAGCTTTCCTTTCCTGGTGCCCCGACTCCGTGAATTTAAGTGTGCTCCTAGACTGGCATCTAGATCCCACCCTTTTACTGTTGAAATAGCTAAATGTAACTTCTACTACTACAGTTTCTTTTCTCGCACTTCCCGCCTGTGGAACTCACTTCCGTTTACTTGCTTTCTTGATAACAACAATCTTCAAAAACGTAAATGTAACATCAATCGCCATCTTCTGTTTTCTTGAATTCCATTTATTTTTTGTTCTTTCCTCAGTCCTCCCTACTCTCAGTCGTTTCTCTCACTCTTACTTTCACTCCCTATAACCGCCCCACTGCGTACTAGTGACATTCCCGCTTTGCTTGGAATAAATGATTAAAAAAATACGTTTAAAATTTTAATAAACCTAAACACGATGAAAGTGAATTTGCACAATTAAATAATATTCATTTATTAATTAGATCTTTTGATTCATGACTATAAAAAATGAAAACAATTCTTTTAAAATTTCATTATTAATCGAAAAAAAAATTTTTTTTCAGACTATAATGTCCTTAATATATATTATTTATTAAAGCAATTAAAAGCTTATCAAATTAAATAATGTCATGGTTTTATTGCATTTTTTATTTTACTATTGGGAGCAGATTTTCGAAAGTAAAATGAAAATGTTTTTAAGAAAAATAGATGATTTACATTCTGGAATGAGTCCTTCATTTTACTAATAAAACCAATTTTCGCAACAAAATTTAATTTCTTAAAATTTCATGAATTTACGTGGAGGGGGTTGGTAACAGTTGTAAAAAAATAAGATTTTTGACAAGATTTGTTTAAATAATAATTTCAAAAATAATTCAATTCATTTGCAAATATGTCCTGAAAGTTTCATTAAAATCCGACAATTATTTGATTTTTGAAAGAATTTTTAAATTAATGTATTTGTCACAGGAAAAAAACTGAGTTATGTAATATTACGTTTTCCATTGTAAATTCTCGTAACGATTTGGTTACCCGCTAATTAAAATCAAAACAAGATTATTTAACAAAATTTTAAACGTGTTAGAAGGGATTCAAATATCTTTTTAAAATTATTTTAAAAATACTTTGATATTTCCTCATAATAATAACATAAACGTTTTGAGGGGAAAAGTTCGTTTTTATTAAGTTTGGGGCCTTTTTTTATTCATACTATGTTGTTTTTCAACAATTTCGTGAAGCTACCTAGTTAACAGTGAGTTCATTCCTCTCGTTTAACAGGTTTAACTGTTCTTAAATCTGATGATTTCTAACTTCTCGTTAATACAAAGATAAGAGTTGTACATCCTAATTCTAACCATCCCCCGTCAGTCATTAAACATATACACTTTTCAACTGAATTTAGAATCAGCTCTAACTCTTCTAGCAAAGTAATTTTCGATAAACATAGTGAATTCTATAATTCTACCTTTAGAAATGGTAGTTATAAAGGTGCTAGTATCAAATTCAGAAATCCAATAGTAACCATAATAAGAAGAAAATAGCTAGGAAGAATGAACTTACGGTTAACTGTAAACATAGTTCACAATTTACTTTACAATATGGGTCGTAATATTATGAATATATGTAAACTATTTTCACTGATATCAATTGTTTTTTTACCTTTGTTTGCTGGATATTTCATTTGACATGGATTACCAAATTAATATTTGCTAGGTATCTAATTTGGCTTATATTGTCATATTAATATTTGCTAAGTATTTAATCTAATATAGACTGTCAAGTTATATAGTTACTAGGTATTTAATCTAACAGATTATCATGTTAATATTTGATAGATTTTAACCTAGCATAAATCATCTAGTTAATATTTAATAAGTTTTTATTCTAGCACAAATTATCAAATTAATATTTAGTAATTATGATTCTTTAGGCATCCATTTCACATGGTTTCTGAATTTGTTAATAACAAATATATATACGTTAAATTGTACGTATATATGTTTGTTTTTACTTGTGTTTATATATGAATATATATACTTTGGTACATGGGTTTGTCTAGGTATAAATGCATGTATGTAGGTGTGCATGTGGGTTTATGTACCAGTAGGCATGATGATGTATTGTTTTAGATGCATAAATGTATGTGTATATATACATATACATATATGTGTGCGTGTCTGTGTATTTGTGTATATATGCATGTACGTCGGTATACATGTGTAAGCGTGTATACAGATATATATATATATATATATATATATATTTCTTGTTTATGCACGTATATGTGTGTGTATGTTTCTGTGTGAATGTTCTTGTGTCTATTTGCGTGTATTTATGCCTATAGTTATCTATAAGTAGATCTATGTATGTGGTTTTATTCTGCATATGATGCTTTGATCACAGCATATCTTTATTGTCATAGACTTTCACTTAGCTCTGTCGCTTATTGGTCTCAATACTTTTCCTCTTGGTATATCTCCCAAACCGCGCTTCGCCACCCATTCTTCTTCATGTCCCGTGTCTCTTAAGGACGTAGGCGATCACGGACTTCCACTTTCAACTATCCCTTGTCGCTCTCAATACTTTTCCTCTTGGTATCTCTCCCAAACTCCTCTCCGCAATTCATTTGCTCGGGCCTATCAAGTAAGTCACGCGCAACTTCCCCTTGTCTCTCTTTTCTTCTATCCGTCCTATGAGTATTAAATTCTTGAAGCCCTCCTTCCTCATTACGTGTCCCAGGAACCTCATCTGTCTTAGCATCCTTCAGTAAAACCACATTTCTGCTGCCTCAAGCCTCTCCTTCATCCTTGATGAGATCGTCCAACATTCATTGCCATACAGAAGGACAGATATCACATAGCAATCCAGCACTCTCTTTTTTTTTCAATGAGTTTTTCCTGGCTCTCAGTACTCTGGTTAGCTTTTGAAATGCGTCCTTGGCTGTGCCAGTGCGTCTTCTTTTTGCTGATAACCATATATTCAGTTTTCTTGAATTTTATGCTTAGTCCTGTCATCTTGCTTTCTCTTGCTACATTCTGTAGGAGGCCCTGCATTCTCCTTTCCATGTCTGCAACCATGTCATCCGCGTGTCTTACATTGTTGAGGTTTTGGCTACCAATGATGAATCCTGGCAACGATTTTATCCACATTAAATAATTGAAATAATTCCATTATGTGAACTAATCAAACCCACACTCTGCTGAATTAACCTGATAGCGAAACTATCAAATGTTACGGTCCCTGAATTTTCGAGGGCACCGCATTAAGTACTCCCAAGCTGCCTGGTGAAATCGGCATTTTGCAATCTGGCAATGTTAATGTTTACACATCAGGGGGGAACTGAATCTTTTATGATTCAGCATTTCAGGTAACGCTATACCGAGGCCGTTAAATCTACTGAAATATGGTATTCAAATTTTTTGCTTCGTATTTTTCGGGGTCTGTTTATCAAGTTGATACAAGGTAAATATTTGTTTGTTTCATAAGTCCTACCATTAGCACATTTAGAAAATAATTCATGATTTAATTTTTAAAGTATTTTTTTTTTTTTTTTTTTTTTTTTGCTAATTTCATTTATGGCACTTTTATAACATATGCTACGCAGTGTTTCTTACACATTTTTAATTCAGGACGTACTTCAAATTTTAATAAGGAAAAATATGTCATTAAATTTAAAAATAACAAAGAAATCTCCTGAAATACGCATTTATTTTTAAGACATAACATTCTATATTTAAGCGGTCGTGTCTTCTTTTAAATGGATTTATGAAGAATCTGCTTATTTATTTATTTTTTTTTTTTTTTAGATAAACCGATAATAACTTATTTAAACCATTAAAGAAGGCAAACAGGAACTGCTTATCCACACCTTATTAAAGATTAAGCAATTTAGTTTTTAGTTTAAAATACCAAATGACAAAACTTGACTTAGACTTGGAAGCTTAGTGTCTTTAGCTTTTTAATATATATATATATATATATATATATATATATATATAAACTTATTTATAAATGGAACTTTGTCTCTGTGTGTGTCCGTTACCAATAGACTCTGAAACTTTACACAGTTATACTATAAGCGTCTGCGAGTGTTCTTAGCTTAGGTTTTGTGTCGAGGTACCACCGATAAAAAAAAAATCGGGTTATAGAAGGAGTAGTCCGATTTTAATCAAATTTGATACACTCATAGAAAAAGACATAAGAAACGATATTCAGAAGTTTCAAGGTTGCAGTTCTTACAATAGTGCAGAAAATTGGATATCGATACCAGGAAATCAAAATTTGACTTACATCCATTCATTTTTCTTTCAGTCTACGGTTTCGCTTTAACCGGAAACAACTATTGCTTTTTAGTCTTTCGTGCCAACGTCTAAAGAGTCTGAGCTCCAGGACCCTGGATTAGTTTTAGTTTTCATTACACCCGAGCAACGCCGGGTTATACTGCTAGTATATATATATATATATATATATATATATATATATATATATATATATATATATAAAAGTTATTGATAAATTACTTTTCTGTTTAGCTGGGGCGCACATGGCTACATTTTATTACGTTACTGCACTCGGGCGCACCGGGTAAGTAACGATGTGCTACAGGATTCACACTAGTTTGATCCAACACTGAGCCCACACAATAAACATTAAAGTTCAAATCATTTGTCTAAGACAGTGAATTTCAACGTGGGTAGTGACGGCCTCTAGATGACGCGGTGAATTCTGAAGGAGGTGATGAATGTTCAAGCCTTATAATTAAAAAAAAATCTTTTGCCTCTGGAGTAGGCATTTTATATGTACGTTTGTTTATCTTTTTGCTTGTGTATAAGCATTTTGGGCATTACGGTATGCAATTGATAAATGAAAATAGCACTGACATCTCATTTTAACATATATTTACCAAAATTACCCCAAAAACATCTTCAAATATGAAAGAGTAAATTGATTCAGTATAATCGGTATCTTCTTCAACCAAGACCTCCAAACGACTTCGGAATCTCCTGCAACTCTTCTTTTAAGTTGGTGAATTCTGCCATAATTCTTGCCTTCAGCTCATCTTTGGTGTTACAAGGATTTTTGTTGGTCTATCGCTCAACTGCAACCCACAAATAATAATCAAGTGAGGTGCAGTCTGGGGATATGGATGACCAGATGTAAATTTTCTGATAGCCATGACTGGGTTCTCCTGCTTCTGTGGCATGGTGCAGAGTCCTGTTGACCCAGCAGCCATCCTCTTGACCCAGAAAAGCACTACGTCCTCAAGACACTTGAGGTATGTCTCTGTATTAAGTCTGAGGCAATCTGAGGAAGATGATTTTTTTTAATCATTTCACCCCAAGCAAGGCATTCTACTGCCACAGTTGCGCAGGGGGTTACATTGGGGAAAGTGATGAGAAAGAGAGGTTAGTTATAGGAAATGTCGGGAGGAGGGTAATAGACGGATGATGATACTGAGGATGGAGGTGGGGTAGATGAGAAAAGAGTTTGAGAGAATGGATACGAGTTAGTGTGGTAGGAGATGTCTATTGACCTTACATTTAAATTCCTTGGAGATTGTAGCTGTCGGGGAAGCAAAGTATATGGAAGAGAATTCCACAGGCGAGAAGTACGAGAAAAGAAGCTGCATAGCGTTACCATTTCTAGTGATCACTCCAAACACCACCGTAATCACCATTATAATTATCCAACATTTTCCGAATACTCTGCACTGTCCTCAGCTTGACACCTAAATACTCTGAAATGTTTTTATTGGAGCATATGCCGCAAATGCCAAAGAGTACAGCATGCCGTGTCAAACTTTATAGTGGAGTGAATTGTCTTTATGCTTTTTTCTTACAAACATGGCCCAACTGACCCTACTATACTATGCATTCGACAAAATAAAAAACAAACAACACGCATGCGCCAAATTAAAATATACAATGGTGACAGTTTACAATCCCACTCTGTATTTTTAAACATTTACTTGACATTGTTATATGTGTACGGAACAAAACTTTTGTGTCAAAATCCAGCAGCTTCTATTGTTCCGAAATGTTGACTACCGATTGATTTTCTCACAAAAATTTGCTTATAGAATTTACAATTACAAATTACAATCGAAACAAAAAGGACGCTTTTATTTAACATCAAGAAGAGATAGTTGAAATTTCTAGGGCAGTTAATGGTGAAAGACATATTGGAGAGTTTGATACTCGCTAATCATATTTAAGGCAAGAGAGACAGAAAGAAACGGTGCGTAGAACTAAGCTTGAGTAAATAAATGGTGGGCAAGATTTTTTTCTTATTGTTTTACAGTAAGGTTCACCGTGAGATTACTCGAGGAAGAGGGTTACGTTAAGAGGCAGCTTGTACGAGTAGGAAAGGAAGGTAACAGTTAACTTTAAACAGGTTAATACAGTAGTGATCACGGAAATATCTTGGGAGTCGGCTTCACAGATAACGATTGACTCTATACTTGAACAGATTGAGATTGTAATGATCGATGAAATATCCTCTTAGGAGTCGGCTTCACAAATAACAATTGACTCTGTATTGAACAGGTTGAGAATGTAGTGATCGAGGAAATATTTTCTTGGGAGTCGGCTTCACAGATAGCGATTGACTCTATACTTGAACAGGTTGAGATTGTAATAATCGATTAAATATCCTCTTAGGAGTCGGCTTCACAAATAACCATTGACTCTATACTTGAACAGGTTGAGATTATAGTGATCGGGGAAATATTTTCTTAGGAGTCGGCTTCACAGATAACGATTGACTCTATACTTGAACAGGTTGAGAATGTAGTGATCGAGGAAATATTTTCTTGGGAGTCGGCTTCACAGATAACGATTCACTCTAGACTTGAACAGGTTGAGATTGTAATAATCGATTAAATATCCTCTTAGGAGTCGGCTTCACAAATAACCATTGACTCTATACTTGAACAGGTTGAGATTATAGTGATCGGGGAAATATTTTCTTGGGAGTCGGCTTCACAGATAACGATTCACTCTAGACTTGAACAGGTTGAGATTGTAGTGATCAGGTAAATATTCTCTTGGGAGTCGGCATCACAGATAACGATTGACTCTATACTTGAACAGGTTGATATTGTAATGATCGATGAAATATCCTCTTAGGAGTCGGCTTCACAGATAACAATTGACTCTATACTTGAACAGGTTGAAATTGTAGTGAACGGGGTAACTTACTCTTTGGAATCGATTTCACAGAGCATTGATTCGAAGGAAAAAGTTGTTCGATTGGAACTTACTTCTCACCGATAAGACACGGAGGGAATGTGTGTAGTTTGCTACAATGTGTGTAGAAAATTAGAAGGTCTAAGAGAGATAACAAAATTTATTATAGCTACAAAGGACAGAAAATTATAGAGATTCATGATCATCTACGTCCTGAAGGGACACAGGAAGAAGAAGAAGAAGTAGAATTGTTCTAATGTACTTTCCTTTTAAACTGCACGAGTTTAAGTGCAGTACTAGAATGTTCGTTGTGGTGCAGTGGATATCAGCTTGGAACGAGAAATCAGAGAACCGAGTTCAAATTTCAGTTGAATTCTTTGCAATCACTTACACGCAAATACCCTTGGGAAAGCTATTAATCCGTCTCCTCCCTCCAGTTATGGGTTAAATAACAGGACAGATTGGGTTCTATAGCTTTGGTTGGCAATTAGTCTACCGCAGAAAGTTGTGTTTCTAAGTGAAAACTATTCTTGCTTATAAATTGCTATGCATTTGATTTTTGTAGAAAATGTTATTGTTTTGTTATGTATGTTCGGTGTTGCTATTAGTTACCTTAAAAAGAAAAAGTCTAATATGGTAACCTATAAGATGGTTTTGAAAACAGTTATTAACAAACGTTTGTTTCAAGTTGTTAAGTTCTATAAAGAAAAGCGGGCATTCGTCTGTCAATTTTAACGAAACATGCATAAAAGAGAGATTGCTGCCTGAATATACAATATATATGTGTGTGTGTGTGTGTGTGTGTGTGTGTGTGTGTGTGGTAATCATGGTGATTATATTCTTGACAAATCTGGCGTTCGTTACATTTGAACGGGTTTTTATTTTGTCTCCCAATGTGCGACCAACTTAACAGGACCTTTCCAGTGATACACGAAAGTACATATCTATTTCTGTAAGCCCGTGTGCTAAAACAAGGACATAAAACGTTAAACGTGATATTTATTAGAACAGCACAGGCGAATATTTTTCACCACGCTGGGCATCTAGTAATACTCTGGTAATTTTGAATTGTGCATAAATTTCATACTCTCTAACGTACGTAACTATGTAATCGTCAAACTCCTAAGGTTAACACAAAATTTACAGTTAAAAAAATATACTCGTATATAATGTAATAGCATACTTTACAACGTGCCAATTTTATAAATACCTAAGCAGAAAATCTTTAAAAATCGTAACTAAAGTATATTAGAAAAAATGTCTACTTTTGTGCTTTCGTAATGTTAATAGAGGTTCTTCGGAAGTTTTTCAGCGCCTGTAGTTTAATCCTGGAACACTAACCATCAATTAAAGTTACACTACTACTAACCATGGCCGTATATGACTACCGGGCACACCGGGCACGGGTCCGGGCCGATCCGTGCAATCATAGTGAAAATCCGGGCAAGGAAAAATGTCTTCGTCAGAAATCAAACTAAACAATTCACAAAGAAAGAAAGAAAGAAAGAAAGAAAGAAAGAAAGAAAGAAAGAAAGAAAGAAAAACGAAGAAAACATCCGAATGAACGCAGTAAAAATCTGTTTGTTTATTTATTAATTTTGGGAGAAAAGACTTGTTATACTCAGAAAGTCCGAACCCGATTTCCTGCTTTCGTTCACGTTCTGTGCCTAATCTCAATTAGATTAGCCGAAAAAATCCGCAAAAATCATAGTTTCTGGAAACGGGTGACACTGATGACGTCATCACATTGTCAAC
This sequence comes from Ascarosepion bandense, assembly GCA_037127315.1. Lineage (NCBI taxonomy): Eukaryota > Metazoa > Mollusca > Cephalopoda > Sepiida > Sepiidae > Ascarosepion > Ascarosepion bandense. The sequence goes on from JBBBDQ010000900.1 coordinate 5,720,788, forward strand.
TAATAAATCCGGGCAATTTTCTCTATGCCCCGTGTTTTTTTAGCATCAGTTACGGCCCTGCTACTAACCATGGATATATCATACCCGATTTGAAAATATAAACAAAATCTTAACTATAAATCTTTATTTGAAATATTTTACATGCAGGCACTTCAAACTTTGTAATTTGAGTTAACATTAATTGGAACTGAAAAACATATTATTTAGGTAAGAAAATCAGGTACTGAAAATTTTAATTAAATTGTAATTAAAATAGCGTCATTTGCGCTGGGTACTATATACCCATGGTTAGTGTTCTCGGGTTAATAGCAATCATCTTCTTCTATGTGCCACGACCCATCACGAAATTTCTGTTTCTTAGTACTTTGATAAATTAAATGCTTATAGACTCAAATATAAATGGCTAAAATTTACTGATTTCTGTACTAAATATATGAATAAAGTAACGATGCCAACATTTAAGTTTGAACACGGATCACCAGAGAACAAACAGAGTCAACTTCGTTTTGTTGTAGTTGTAATTAGAAGAATCGTGCTGCTGGGATCACGTGACGTTGTAAAAATTATATATATATATATATATATATATATAATCTTCGAAACTTTCCGTAACAATATATATATATATATATATATATATATATATATATATATATATATATATGGAGGGGTACATAATAAGCAAGAGTGGGAAAATAAAAATGTCTAACAGTATTTTCAAAGGCGTTATGTCTACTATATGGGACTTTACAAAAAACATAAACGTTTATAAATTCAGATATCTTCGTTTAGCACTACTCTCGGTTGAAATTTATAAAATCTTTTTCTTAAAACAATTTTCCCGGAAATTAAACTTCTCAAGTCCACATATATAACTATTTTTGGCATGTGGAAATATATAATACTATAATATTGCTTGTGGCGAGGTCATCATTGGCAGCCATTATGTAACTAAGAAAGACACCATTGGAAGCCTTAGGTTTTACGGCTGGTGGAAGTGAAAAATAACGGTAGTCAAAACACGACTGTAGAAAACTTGTGATGCGGTTAAAGAAGGTCAGATCCTTAATTTGCGAATTCGCTGGGAAAAGATTTAACTTGGGGAAACGAATGACGTAATTACTCGAACCAGAAGAAGAAGACGAAAAGAAATAACGTCAACAGAAATATTGCTATTTTATTAGTTAAACCAAAGGAAGAAAATTAACTCCATCTCAAAATGTGGAAGCGGAAATAATTTAATTGGTTAATGGCATGGACACCCGTGTCTGTCATGCACTCCCCAAGAGAATTTGGAACAGGCATAAAAACTAGAGCCCAAAGTGCCAAGTTGCAGTCACTTGGAGCTGAACTTTAGGACCAGTCGGGATGTAACGACTGAGGGAGGAGTGTTCCCAACAGGGAGCCACGACCGAAAAGAGTGATCGCTACTCATAGAATCCTGGCTGAAGATGTAAAGAAACGTAGAGAAGCCTGCCGCCGACAGACTTAAAAGAGTTAAAGTTAAATAACGCGCCTCCGATAGAGTCCTGACTGAAGATATAAAGAAACAGCAAGAGCCGAAAAAGAGTTAAAGTCAAATGAAAATAGGAGTTATTGTTGCTACGCCGGGCAGCAGGACGAATTTACCGCTGCCCTCACAAAGACCTATCTTCGGCTGTTTCCGTTAGACTTCGGTGAAAAGCCCTGATAAGACTTTTTGAACCGTCAAAACGTGAAAAAAAACTTGAAATCTCCAATCGGAGTGAACAAACATTAATCTCAAGCTAAACCTTTCGCTCAGTTGTAGGAATAGGAATTCGACGACTGTTATATTCTGTTTCTGTTTGCTGCTTTTTTGTTGTTTTGTTTTGTTTTTTTTGGTTTTTGTTTTTTTGTATATAAAGACTTTTCTGCAACTTATTCAGGCGTCATCGAATTTACTTTTTTTTGTTTTGTGACGTTCTTTTTTTATTAACCCAAGTGTGCATGCGTGTTCGGCCTGGTTTGAAGTGGTAAAGATACTGTTAGCAGGATTTCAACATGTCTTCTTTGAGATCAAAATTCACAACGTGGGCAAGGAGGAACACCGTTGTAATAGACGACTCGAAAACCAACTACTGTGACGAGGCCATCACGACTAGAGACCCGAAAGCTTCGTCATATCTGGTGCCGTATTGATAGTATAAACCCTGACAAGCTTCCGGATCTCGTCATACACTAACAGTTATCGATCTTTCTAGTATCGATGGTAATGGCATGATAATGGTATGATAAGGTTAATGGTATTAAATAGCCGTTTCCATACAGGAAACATTCGACCATTCATTGATCGAGCAGTTAGCATTACTATCGGTTGAAATTTATAAAATTTTTATCTTAAAACATCTTTTCATAAAATTAAACTTCTCAAGACCGCTAATTGTTATCGCTCTTTCTACTGTCGACGATAATGATAATGGTCAGTCAGTTAAGTGCCATACGTGATACACGCTTTGGGCGATCATGTCTCGAAAGACTGAGCAGAAGATTATTCCGCAGTAGCTTGCCATTACTTTCTGTGATAGACTGGTTGCCAGCCAAGGCTATAGAACCCAATCTGTCCTATTATTTAACCCATAACTAGAGGAAAGAGACGGATTAATACCTTTCCCAGGGTATCTGTGCGTAAGTGGAATGCAAGGAATTCAACTGGAATTTGAACTCGGCACCCTGATTTGTCGTTCAGAGTCGATATCCACCGATATATCTGGTAAGTGTTTTAATAAGAGTTCGAATTCCAGTTGAATTTCATGCATTCACTTAAGCACAAATACCTTTGGGAAAGGTATTAATTCGTCTCTTCCTTCCAGTTATGGGTTAAATATAAGGAGAAGTTGGGTTCTATAGCCTTGGCTGGCAACCAGTCTACTGCAGAAAGCAATGACAATCTACTGCGGGAAAATCTTTTGCCCACTCAGTCATGTCTCTTTCGAGACATGATCGCTTAAAGCGTGTATCACGTATGGCACTTAACTGACTGAAGTGTTTTGTCAAAAAACGGAACGTGTGACAGTGAAAATCTAAAGGCACATTGGAGTAGCAAAATATGTCTTCCAGATGTTAACCAAAGAATTTAGAAACAGAAAAGTTTCGTCAGAAATAAAGAAAAGTGTACTGAACTCTTACGTAATACCAGTTATTCTGTATGGCAGGGAATACTGAACAATCTCCTCAAAGATGAAGAAGAGGCTTGAAGTAACAGCAATATGGTGCTACAGAAGGATGCTAAGAATAAAATGGACTGAATATGGAAAAAACGAAGAAGTTTTAGAGAAAACTGAAACGCAAATGAAGCTTACACTTAACATCAGAAATAGATAGCTGAAATATATAGTGCATATAATGAGGAAAGAAGTCTTGGAAAATCTGATACTCACAGGGTAGATTGAAGGCAAGAGAAACAGAGGGAAACAACGCAAAACCTACCAAGCGAGCTTGAGTAAAGGAATAGCAGAACATGTTTTAACAAAAATTACAAAATTTATTAAGAGCTACAAAGGACAGGAAATTGTGGCGAGCTACGATCGCCTACGTCCTGGATCGATGCGGAACATAAAGAAGAAAAAAACAGTCTTTGTAGTTTTTGAGAGAAGATTACGCTGAGGGATTTGGTTGAGTTGGAAGTAGTTGGCTGATTGATTTTGCAACATGTCAATCTTCGTTTTGATAATTTAGGATCGAACTCACTACTGATTAGTAACGATCAACCTGACTTGCCTCGTTAACCCGGATTTAAGATTTATAACAAAAAGACAAAATTTATTAAGAGTAAAGGACAGGAAATTGTGGAAGGCCATGATCCCCAACGTCTCGAAGGTACACGGCACAAAGAAGAATAAAATACGAAAAAACGTATTTTGCTCATCTACGAGATCAAATAGTTTAATTATCATTGGTTTAGAACATTTTGGGACTCGCGCTTCTCCATTTTTTTTCCTTGAATGTTCAAATTTCTAGCCTCCATGAAAGACCGCTGTGGTAAATATTAGGAATCCCTTTTACAAACTGCATAATCATTCGAACAATATTAGTTCGGAACAAAATAAATGGCGACAGATTTGGATTCTTTTTTCCATAACGACATGATTTTATTCTTGATATCATTTGAAAGCTCTGTGTTTCCTCCTTAAGATGTTTTTAAAATTTTTGATTAATTATATTTTTGTGGTTCATTTGAAAATTCTGAATATGTTAGCTGTCTCGTGTGTCGTGTAATATGGATTATTCCCAATGAACATGTTTATTTGATCACTGTCAACCTCAACAGATACATCCGACTGTGAAGTACTATACAACTCGAAATTTTGCAAACCATTTATAACACGTTTAATCATTCGCAGTGCCTTATCCATAAACTGTGTTTTGAGTTAAATTTTAAACTTTGCTAAAATAAGAAGCATAATATACTAACGATGCTGTTTATTTTCTTGTATCTTCAATGTTAGAATCAATAAACAAAACTACGTCAATTTTGACAATTAAAAAACAACAAGAAGACAGATCAACAAAAGACTAAGAGACTTATCTAAAGGAAAGTCAGTGATATTAATTATGCTAACGAAGACTGCAGAAACTGCAAAACCAATTTTCATTGGCTGAAAACCAAATTAAATCAAACCAATAAATGGCTCAGTCTAAGATTCGCAGATTCATTCCAGATACCGTAAAGTTGGCTAGGAAATGATCACTCCTGGCTGGTTCACCTGGGTGAGAGAATGAATGTTTTTAGACAGCCCCCACAATGACACCAGTAAGAAGCATCACTGAGGAAGCGTCTGTAATGTATATGAATAACAGCAATTTCAATACAATCTAAAGCTATCTTTTTTAATAATATTAGTTAACGCTTCTAATGCCATATTATTACAAACACCTCAAATTTGCATTCTGACTAACCCAATACAGTTGTCAATGATAACGGCAACACTTAGCTGCTACTGTCTGAGCAAATAATAATAGTTATAAAAGATTTATAAATACCTAATAAACTAGACCTGTTATGGTTAAACTGTAGTCTACAGGCAACATGCAGCCCGTTTAATATTCTGAATGGCACGACTAATTTCATGAGGAAAGTAAAGTCGATTGAAATTATCTTTTTTCTTTCATTTGTTCACTCACACACTCTCTCATACACAACCACATACATAAAAATGATTAAATACAATATTTCTTGAATTTTGAAACCTTTCGCTGGCGATGACGTTTTCATCACCTGAAACCATAGGCAACCATCGCACTTACACACCGGATTATTCGAGGGTCTGACGGTCAAAACGAGAGACACATTAACTTAATTACCAATAACCCCAACCAACCTCCACGGCAACAACGAACCAAATATAAACAGAGAATGATTCCAAACCTTTATTTCTCCCGATGATGTGTTTGGGTTCCAAACACTGAAACAGCCATATGATTGTAGAGAAGAGGGCATATATAGAAGAAATTATGTACATGTTCTAAAACATAATTTATAATAAATATTCACAGCTCTATACATCATATATCGAGCAATTTTTTAAATTAATGTTTTGGACGGAAAAAATGTTTTTCTTTTTTCTCTCCTCATTCTATACTCACTCGGATATATATATATATATATATATATATATATACCAAGCAAGGCAGTACTGACACTGTTGAGCAGAAGGTTACAATGAGGGGAAACGAAAGACAGAGACGAAAACAGTTTCGGTAATGCTGTATAAAAGGGTAAGAGAAAGGTGGGATCCACGGAGATAGAAGATTGCAATTGACGTTGCATTTGAACTTTTAATTTTTTATTTTGAAATGAATAAATTAGAAACAAATCACACAGCGGTGGACGTTAATCAACAGTAGTAAAAATTCTTTTTTTTTTTTCATTACAGAAAAAAATATTTTTCTCTAAAGAAAAAACAAATTTCCTCTTTTCTAAGGCAGATGCTTACGTATTGAAAATGGCTGAAGCACATTCAATTAAAAACTACCTTTTTTTATAGTAGTAGTAGTGCTGCTCGCCTTATGATGAGCAGGAACTCATGCAACCCACTGGTCAAAAAAGATCACCCATACCTGAGATGTGGTTTTTATTTTTCATTTTTAGAGCCCTTTTTAAAAGATATTTACCAGGACTAGCGCCACCTATGTTAAAATTGCACTAGAACAGATTTAATACAAGTGTTATTGTCACGACCTTACGTTTAGTTGCATTATGGCAACGTCTGTCACCGGAAGAAAACTGTGGCGGGAACAGCCAAGCGGTGGTCTGCGGGTCAGACAACAGAAGATGCCTGACTTTTGCAGGCACGTTTTTTCTCCATACTTACATAGAAACCGAAGGTTAGAATACGTCTAAAAAATATAAACAAATGCGTCTATGAAATAGTGTTTTTTTTTAAATCAGGCTTAAATTCTCTTCTTCTTCTTCTTCTTCTTCTTCTTCTTCTTCTTCTTCTTCTTCTTCCGTTCCTCCTTTATTCCGTGTCTTTCAGTACGTTGGTGATCATAGATCTCCACAATTTCTTGTTCTTTGTAGCTCTTCATTCATTCTTCTTTTAAAATCATCTTACTGCATTATTAAAAGTATGCCGCCCATCTAACTCACCTGAAACCTTCCTGTCCTCTTGAGAGTTCATAACACACTTAAGGGGCGTTACCACCCAAAGTGAGAATCACTGAGCTAGAAAATAACTAGAATAACCAGGTGTAAATCGATATAAACAGGCAAAAGATATATATATACAGGTATACCTCAGCGTATGTCGGTAATTGGTTCCAAAAAGGCTACTTAAGCTGAAAAACGACTTAAATCGAATTTATTTGCCACTTGGCTAAACCACAAATAACCATTTCCAGTTCTGTATTTTATTTATAAATGCATATTTAATAATATATGGTCAATAAGGATCTATCTTAAGTTTACAAACAAATAAATTTTAGTTTTCAAAAAAAAAAATCTAAATTTACGAATACATGTACATAAATACTTGTAAATGTACACGTTTACAATTTGGCGATCTTTTCAGTACATCGCGAACTCTTTATTTGTGAATGTGGCTTGCTCTAAGACATTATTTAAAAAAATGATTTTACAAGGTTAAATAAAAAATACAGTTATTAAAATTATTTTGCAACAGTGGAAAATAAACTCATTTATGTCAGGTGACGGAATCCCAGTGGTCGTCTTAAAGAAATGTACCCCTGAACTCTCCTCTGTCTTCTCCAAACTCTACAATTACTGTATCTCTGCTTCTTGCTTTCCTGCCTGTTGTTACTGTTTTAAGAACTCAGGAGAACCTTCAGATCCCACTAATTATTACCCTATCAGCCTCCTGCCAATTTTGAGCAAAGTGTTCGAGGCCATCATTAATGTGGAAGTGGTTCAGCATCTCATAGCCCACTGCCTATTCTCAGTATGGTTTCCGATTCGCCAGGTCTACCGCTGACATGCTAACGACCGTCACTGAGTATATATACAAGCCTCTTAATAAGAACGGCGAAGATCGAGCTGTTGCCTTGGATATGACAGAGTGTGGCACGCTTGCCTTCTGCGCAAGCTATGGGGCTATGGTATATCTGGACGCTTGTTTGGCTTAATCAAATCGTTCCTATCGAATCGCGTATTGAAGTTCGAATTGAACGGGCATGCTCCCAGTTCCTGTCATACGAACGCGGGTGTTCCTCAAGGCTCTATCTTAGGTCCTACGCTTTTTCTGATTCTCATCAACGATCTCCCTGGTGTAATCAGATCACAAGTCGGTACCACTGCTTACTTCCGCCTCGTTAAAAAATATGCCGATGCTGACAAAAAAAAAAAACCTTGCTACTGCTCTCGAAAAGTACCTCCAGTCAGTGGTGGACTGGGATAAGATATCGCTCGTAAATTTTAAGCTTCCAAAACAAAGCTGCTATTCTTTAACTACCATAGACAACCTTTCCTACCCGCCATCAGCATGGATCAAGCTAGTCTCCCTGAAAGCAATACACTGCGCCTCCTCGGCCTCACACTCTCAGCTAACCTTAAATAGAGAGACTACATTGGATTAATAGTTAAATCTACTGCTAGGAAGGTCGGATCCCTGTGTCGGGTCAGGAAATATTTCTCTTCTGAATTCATTATGCACATATACAAATCTATCATCCGCCCGTGCATTGAATACTGCTGTCACATCTGGTCGAGCGCTCCTGCTATTCATCTTGGAGTTCTCGACAAAATCCAAACGAGAATCTGCAATGTAGTCGATCCTGACCTAGCGGCTCGACTCCAGTCTCTCTCTCTCTCTCTCTCTCTCTCTATATATATATATATATATATATATATATATATATATATACGAGATATAGCTTCCTTCTGTCTCTTCTACAAATACTTTCATGCCTTTTACTCCTACGAACTTAGCTCCTTGGTGCCTCATCTGCACCAATTTTCTCGAGTTACTAAACTAGCAACAAGGCCCCACCCATTTACAGTGAAAACAATCAAATGTAACTACAACGCCTACTCTATCAGCTTCTTTTCTGGCACTTTCCGCCTATGGAACTCCCTTCGTATTCTTACTTCCCTGATAGATACAATCTTTAAGAGTTTAAATGTAATGTCAACTGTCATGTCTTATCTCTTTGAATCTCACCGGTCTTCGCCCTTTACATTTTACTCTCACGCAGCTCTCTTCACACCACTGTTCCCGTCCTTCTTTTACCCATTCTCCGACACCTACTGTGACCTGTTCTCCTTCTCTCCATTATCCTATAATGTAACACCCTACTCACCAGTGGCAGTACTACGTTGCTCGGTGTGAGACGATTATAGAAAATAATTACCAATATTTGTATTCAATTTGTATATTTGCAGCACCGACGTATGTAATTGTAGATCGTCGGACTTGAATATTTGTGGCAGAAAGACGTAAAATCGAATAAAATGACTTAAACATGATTTTCATTTTTCTATATATATTTGTTTCTTTTTTTACAAATAACGTATAATCAGGAACGACTGAACTCTACAGGTAAGCTATATGTGCGTTGTGGTGCGGTGGATATCGGCTCGGAACGCGAAATCCTAGAGCCGAGTTCGAATTCCAGTTGGATTTGTTGCATATCCTTGGGAAAGGTATTAATCTATCTCTTCTCTATTCAGCTATGGGTTAAATAACAGAACATTTTGTGTTCTGTAACCTTAGCTGGCAACCAATCTACTGCAAAAAGAAATGGCACCCTACTGCGAGGAAATCATAGATCGAAAGAGACATGATTGCCCAAGCGTGTATTACGTATGGCATTTAACTGACTGCCTAAAAGTGCTCAATATCAGGGATAAAACGTATGTAAATATAAAAGTGCGTTTAATGGTCTTAAGATTGTTTTCAAGCAGGAAACAGACTGTCACCGCACAGTGTTGAGCTAAGTATCCACTTCATCAAGGGGAGACAATTCATCTTTCTGCTAATCTTACAACTCACTCAATGCATTTCCTATGGCCATTCCGACTTTTGCTCTTTTATACTTTTTCCTTTCCATATGCACTACCTTCACGTGAGTATATATATATATATATATATATATATATATATATATATATATATATATTGAGCACTCTGGAAGAACGGTTGACTTTGAAAAGCAGTAGCTACTTTGGCATGTACGCATCGCTCATTCCGAAATGAATTAGAGCACTCTGGCTATTGGGCGTGTATAATGATAATGTATACGCTAAAAAGTCTGCCTTCTCCTACCGAGCGCCCATAGCTCAGAGATAGAATCGCCGGCTGACGCCAATTCGGTAGGGTTTCAATCCTGGGTTAAAAGCAATCGCAGTCTAACCGTACTGATGAGCTGTGATACAGCGAAACAGATCTGTCTGCGGTTGACTATATATATATATATATATATATATATATATATATATATAACGGTGGTCCAGCAGAATGGTATAGAGTGCGCTCCATAGTTATCTGTGCAGCCAGTGCGATGATGGTAAGCAGTACGGCGATGGCAAGACATCGCTGAACAGATGACTTCCTATAAGTTCATATATATATATATATATATATATATATATATATATATATATAATGTTTTAGCAAACATTATGGCATCACTCCAACTGCATAGATAGATAGATAGATAGATAGATAGATAGATAGATAGATAGATAGAAGAGACTATCATAGATAGATAGATAGATAGATAGATAAAAACGGACAAATGGGTGTAGACTGAGAAAGAAAGATATGCAAATGGAGTTACAGATAGCAAAATTGTAAGATATATAGATATGAAGTCTTAGATAAATAGATAGATACGATGGATGATAAAAGATAAAATTACAGGCTATACAGACTGAGATAAAATAAAGTTGGATAAATATTATTCATTGCAGTTTAACTAGTCCATTGGATCTATTAAGATCATATATATATATATATATATATATATATATATATATATATATATGAAATGAATTGTTTGAACATTATTTTTAATCGATACTCGTATTTAAGTATATATTTTGTTTTTAATTAAACAGTATTATATATTTATATCTACTGGCCTGATTATTTACGATAAATTTTTATTACGAAAATGTGTGTCATTCGATAGGATTCGAACCTGCGACCCCTATCTACATAGGGGAAATAATCAGGCCAGTAGATATAAATATATAATACTGTTTAATTAAAAACAGAATATCTACTTAAATACGAGTATCGATCAAAAATAATGTTCAAACAATTCATTTCAAATTGTCGGTTGTTTATAACCAAGTTTAGCTAAAATTCGTTATTTTCCGTAATATATATATATATATATATACACGGCCGTATCTGACTACCGGCCACATTGGGCACGGGTCCGGGCCGATCCGTGCAATCATAGTGAAAATCCGGGCAAGGAAAAAAGTCTTCGTCAGAAATCAAACTAAACAATTCACAAAGAAAGAAAGAAAGAAAGAAAGAAAGAAAGAAAGAAAGAAAGAAAGACGAGGAAAACATCCGAAAGAACGCAGTAAAAATCTGTTTGTTTATTTATTAATTTTTTGGAGAAAAAGTCCGAACCCGATTTCCTGATTTCGTTCACGTTCTGTGCCTAATTTCGATTGGAATAGCCGAAAAAATCCGCAAAAATCATAGTTTCTGGAAACGGATGACACTGATGACGTCATCACATTGTCAACTAATAAATCCGGGCAATTTTCTCTGTACCCCGTGTTTTTTTAGCACCAGCTACGGCCCTATATATATATATATATATATATATATATATATAGGGTACAAAAGCTGAATTGTCGTCTAAATTATAAATTACGTTCAAGACGACTGACAGGGTACGCTGATTAGAAAACAAAATAAAAGTCTTGTACGAACACAAAAAATTAAATAAAATGCTTAATCGCAGTACCTTATCAGATGTGTTTAACTAAACACACACACACATACATATATATATATATGTATGTGTGTGTGTGTGTATGTGTGTGTGTGTGTGTGTGTGTGTGTGTGTGAAAAGAAAGGAATATATATATGTGTGTGTGTGAAGAAAGGAATATATATATATATATATATATGTATATATATATATTATATATATATATATATTCCTTTCTTCATGAAAAGGAATATATATATATATATATATATATATATATATATATTCCTTTCTTCAAATACACACACACACACACCCACAGATATATATATATATATATAAACTCACGTGAAGGTAGCACATATGGAAAGGAAGAAAGGGATGTGCAAGTAAAGGATAAAAGAGCAAATGTCGGGATGGCTGGAGGAAATGCATTAAGTGAGTTGTAAGATTAGCAGAAAGATGGATTGTCTCCTCTTGATGAGTTTTCCCTACGGGAAGGTAAAGAAGGCTGATAAAGCCCTCCAATGAGAAAACCTAATTAATATCAATTGAAACAGAAAATCGGAAATGAACAGTGATGCCTGGCGGGGGTAGCGAATGATGAAATATAATTAAGTGCTGGCCCATGTACACACGCATGCATTTTCTCTTTCCTATCGGAGCAATGATAAACAGGCGCATTTCGTCCTGCCATTGCAACTAAGCTTTCTCTTCGCTCGTTTTATACATGATAATGAACCTGTGCTACAAGGTGAAGGGCTCCGTGCGGCTTATCTTCCAGGTAGAAAAGAGCAAACGCGTGCCTTTTTTTTTATTTTTATTAAGTTATCAGCGTCTAGAATTCTGACGTTTAGCATTTAAAGGAGTGCTGCTTGATACCGTGTAATCCAGTACTGATCGGGTCATCGCCGACTAAACCGGTTCCCCCACCAGGCTTATTTAGTGAGGAGGTTGAATATAAGCAGGAACTGTCAAAATGCAGATGAACCTGCTTGTACGGTTAATGGTCGGTCGTTTAACAGAATGATATAGAGTACGCTCCATAGTTATCTGTGCAGCCAGTGCGGTGATGGCAAGACATTGCTGGGTGGATAAATTCTTATACTGGTCAACGTCCAAGGTAGAGGAATCAACGGTCACGTATCCATGACCAAGGACACGTTCGATGATGACCAGGTTTCAACTCAGATACGGAGAAGAAATTGGTTAGGTGTTCAAGTACGCATCGAATTTGCAGCCACATCCGGTCATTTAACTGATGATTGAATAAATGATCATGATGATGATGATTGAATCGATGAGGATGGTGATAATAATAATGATGGCTGAATGATGATAAGTGAAAGTATGAATAATGATGATGAATTATCCGGTCATTTGACTGATGATGATGATGAATCAATGAATGATGATAAGCGATGATAATCGAATGAATGAATGAATGATGATTATGATGATTGAATGAATGAACGATGATGGTGATGATAATATTGATGGATGAATGACGAGGATGAATGAATATTTTGATGATGATGATGATGATGATGATGATTTAGCAGAATTCTAACAGCCACCATTAACATCGGTAGAAAATACGCAAACATCTCAACCACAAACCGTAATAACCCTACATAAATCCATAATCTATCCAGATTATCATTTTTCAGCTCATTATCATCATCATCATCCTCATCTATGCCGTGACCCTTCATGCTATAGGCAACCATAGCTCTTCACAACTTCCTATCCTTGGACACTGTTAGCAACTTTTGATTGTTTAACATCCGTCTCATTTCCTATTCTGTCATGTATTCACACTCGTAACTACGATGCTTCCATCTACAGCATCTTATCTTCTACGTGTCAATTATGGTCAACCATACTCGTCTCGTTAACCATTGTCCCTTGCCAGATTTTACGACATATCAATACTTATTGGGTTATCTAATGTCGAATTTTCTATGCAGCACACAGGGAGGATCAAAATCACTACTTACTAGTTATGCTTAAGCAGGCTACCTTTACGAACCATGTCGAGGCACTCATGATCGACTGTCTCAAAATGTGTGAGCCCTTGTGGCGCAGGCGTAGGCAATGAGTAATACACTATTATTGTACTCCTCTATTTGTCAATGATAAAGTTTAAAATCGTCATCTCTATTTATTTCCATGGATATCTGGGTTCCTGTTGTTAAATGTTGGTTGGCAACTTAGTCACGCATATCATAGCTATAAATTATTATATGTAAATTCATTATAAATGATTTCATTTAAGAAAAATATTTCAAAGGATTTTACAGTAGAAATGCATTGAAAATCAAGAAGAATAAGATTAATAGTGATGTTTTTTTTATCATTTCACCCTATGCAAGGTAATGAAGCTACTAAGACGCAAAGGATTATTCGGTGTTAAATAATATGAGAAACGCCACTATGAAAGAGAGAGAATAATAAAAGAACAGAAATTAAGAAAATAAAAAATAACGATTGACATTGCATTTTAATCTTTGAGAATCGAGATTAACTGGACAGCAAAAAGCTAGAAGTGTTTCACAAGCGAGAAGTACGAGATAAGATCGTGTTAACATAAAACGTACGGTTACATCTAACCCTTTCAACTGTAAAATGATACCTTGCAGCCAATCTAGTCTTCTTTTTTATGTGCCGTGTCCCTTCAGGACGTAGGCGATCATGGCCTTCCACATCACCCTATCCCTTGTCGCTCTTTATACCTTTTCTATTATAGCACTCAATCTCTGCTCCATCATCCATCTGCTTACGTCCATTAAGTATGTTATGCGTTGTTTTCTCTTGTCTCTCTTCTTTCCATCCCTCTCGTGAGCATCAGGTTCTCCAAGCCCTCCTTCCCAAAAACTTCAGCTGTCTTTTCCTGATGTTAGGTATTTGTTTCCCTCTTGTGAACATCCGTTTCAAAACCTCGTCGTTGCTCATGTGTTCCGTCGGTGGTATCCTCAGCATCCTTCTGTAGAACCACATTTCGGTTTCTTTAAGTCTTTCCTTTATATTTGATGAGATTGTAATGCGCTTAAATTCATAAAGATTAGGTAACAATGGGGAAGACATATCAGAATAATTAACGTGAAAATATTTACATAAAAGGCAGAAAGAATCTACGTTACGTCAGTGGGAATGGGTCTAAATCCGAGATGCCAGATCAGGACCGATAACATTGCAGTTTCTTCTTTGTGCTTTATTAAGAATCTCTATAAACATAGCAGAAGCACCAAACCAGATGTGGTAGCAATATTCAGTGCGAGGACGAAAGGTAGGCTTATAAATGTGTAAGACAGACAGACAGAAATGAATGTAAGCATTACTGACAAAAAAATGTATAATTATTGTTTGGTTTAACGTGTCATTCAATTCTTACAGTTAAGACATGGGTGATAATTATATTATTCATATTACAATTTTTCTCTTTAGAAAAGCAGTTAAGATTAGTTGAATACATAGTCAAGCCGATTGTTACGATTTTAAAAAAAGGAAAGAAATGACATTTAATACTGTTGTAACGTCACCACTTAAAAAACGGTATAAAATATTAAATTTACTTAAAAGCTAATGTCAAGTGGTTCCATGCCACTGTGCAAAAAATCTAGGAAGGTATTTAATTGAGAACACATTACTAGACCAAGCATATGACAAGAACTGAGGCAGTAACTTTAGCTACTTGGAAAAAAAAGCTAAGGAGATGTCTCGCGAGAAATCTATTAAACAGCAGAAGCTGACGAGAACATGACGTCACACATTAACTGTTTCTGTGGATAGATATGCTAGACTAAAAACTGGGCATTTTAACACATTGTCAATTGTTGTTTCATTGGAGCTCAACTGACATCTATTTATGATTTAAACTTTTTCCCAACGATACAGGCATCATTCACTCATGGCTCGTGTATAACTAACTTTAGAATTCATATCCTTATTTTTTTATCATTTCACTCCAAGCAAAGCGAGAACTGCACTAGTATGCAGGGTGGGTACAGAAAGAGCGAAAGTGAGAGAAAAGACTGAGTATTGGAAGGAGACAAAAAAATAAACGAAATTTAAGACAGAAGATGACGATTAACGTTGCATTTAAATTTTTGAAGATTGTATTTATCAGGGAAACAAGCAAACTAAAGGAAGTTATACAGGCAGTAAGTATAATAAAAGAAACTGTTAGAGTGGAAGAGGCCGTCGCATTTAACTAATTTGACAGCAAATAGGTGAGACCTAAATGGCAATCTAGTAGTACGCTTAAATTCATCTAGTCGGAGCAAGAAAGGAAAGAGCTCAGAAGAGCAATTGCTATTAAAATATTTGTAGAAAAAAAACAGAGATAAACCCCGCTACGTTGATGAGAAAGTGACTGGAGTCGAAATGTCAAATCAGGATCAACTACATTGCAAATCCTTTTTTTTTTTTTTTTGATTTAGTCAAAAACCTCTAGATAAATAGCACAAGGATTAGACCAGATATAACGGCTGTATTCGATGCGCTGACGAATGGTAGATTTCTAAATGTGTAAAATGCACTGTGACAAAAATAATTATTAGAATTCATGACGTTGTATCATTTCGTAGTGTATTTGACTGCAAATGAATCAGGGAGAAAAATCCAATCACAGCTATGTCTGCATGGATACAAGATCCAAGAGCCATTCAAAGTAATAAGTTACTGTGAGGTATTCTATGAGGGTAAAATAGACAAGAAGTGAATTCCATGGGCTTATCCGATTAAAAATAACGATTAATCCTAGATTTAAAAATCTCAGGATTGAAGTGATCAGGAAAACATCCTGCGGAGAGTCCGTTCTACAAACCAGCAGTTCTTGGGGAAAAAAACTGTCCGAATGAATTTTACTTCTTATTAATCGAATAGTGCATTGTGGTGCAGTGGATATCGGCTCGGAACGACAAATCAGGGAGCCGAGTTCGAATTCCAGTTGAATTCCTTGCACTCACTTACACACAAATACCCTTGGGAAAGGTATTAATCAGTTTCATCTCTCCAGTTATAGGTTAAATAATAAGACAGATTAGGTTCTATAGCCTAGGCTGGCAACCAGTCTATCGCAGAAAGTAATGGCAACCTACTGCGAAAAAATCTTCTGCCCAGTCAGTCATCTCTCTTTCGAGACATGATCGCCCAAAGCGTGTATCACGTATGGCACTTAGCTGACGGAATGGAATAAGAACAATGGAATGTAGCTCATCAGATGAAAATAGCGATAGAGGAACAAGAGGTTAGCGATGTTTCGTCTGTTAGAAAGGGGTTTTAAATGGAAAATAATATATCACTCACAAGAAGCATAGACGTTTTTAAACTCTATAAAGACAGAGAAGCGATGAATGGGAAGCTCCAGTTCAGATATACTAGCAAGACTACATTTCTTGGTCCGATCTTACTGTTGTAAAGATAGAGTATTGCAGGAAAAGTCAGATACTTACTGGAGTTGTATAATGAACCATTTATTTTTTCAGCTTCTTCAGCGACAGATTACATACATGTTTAATTGGGGTCTGCGGAGAGCTTGAAACCCAATAGACGGTCAAGACAAGGAACATTTTTTTTTTTTAATCATATCACCCCGGGCAAGGCGGTAAGGTCACTGGTGTGCAGGGGGCTACGTAAGAGTGAAAAGATTGGAAAAGAGAAAGCCGGAAACCACATCCTAAACAGGGAACAAGGGATGAGCCTCTACACCTGTTCAATAGACGTGGGTGGAGTGTGAACCGGGCGATAGTTCAGTTCCCCTTTCCCATCAATGACCAATTCCTTTCTCACACCTATTATGTTTTACCGTAAGTTCTCCCAATTATAATCTTTGATGAGCGAGAGCAAAACCGGTTGTTTTCTGTTTTAAATTTTGTCCTCATTTTGCCCTGTAATATGAAAATTATTACTTTTAAAGCAATACTCACGATCTGTACCACAAAAAATCTGCTTTTGTATATATGTTTGATTTATATACACTACCGGCCATAATTATTAGGCCACCCCAGTGTTTTAAAAGAAATGATGCATTTCATATTATATTTTTAGTATTTATTGCCAAGTGAATAATTGTAAATGAAAATAGAATGGTTCTTTTGTTAATACTGTACAATAACATATGCATCAAATGAATTTATAAATATTTAATAATTTCCTATATTGCAGTTTCATCAATGAAAAAATGGAACCAACAGACAACTTGTCAAAATCTAAAACACTTATCAAGTCTTGAACCAAAATGACAATACTGAAAGAAGAAGAAAAAAAGACCTAGAGGCAAACTTACCTCCTCAGTAAAGTGCTTGAAGCCTAGATTGCCTAGACAGAGCAAAACATTAAATCCTGTGAAAGGATTGCCCGAGTTGTATTTCTGTGAGAATACGTTTGCATCATGACAGGTAAAAGTTCAAGATCTGTGAGGTAGAGGTGGAAAATAATTTGGTTTTGGCTGCACTAGATTTTAAAAACAAATCCTTCCCACATTTAGCTACCTTAGCTAGGAGGAGGAGAAAGGATCTCCTTGGTTCTGATTTTTGTTGTATCATCTATAGGTGCTCATTAATGATGGAAGTATTCTCTTAGGCATATCGTAAAAATACAGTAGGACCAAGGAGTGAAACCTGAAGAATTCCGGTATTGATCGTAGGAGATTCCGATGACTGACTGTTAACAACGACATTCACAGACCTACTAAGATGAACTTGATAATTCAGAGAGCCGTTTCAGAAATTCCATGGTAGACAATATGTAGCAGATACCATGCCACATCTTGTGAATTGTCTATTTCTGCCACATCTTGTGAATTGTCTATTTCTGCCACATCTTGTAAATTGTTTATTTATCCAGTGCAATGGTCTTCGTGATGAATTTACTGACTATTGCCTCGCTGATTGACATCAGTTGGGGATCAAGTAGAGCGAATGCATACTGGTCATCGCTTGGGCAACTCGATGTGGGGCAATCGTGAGCAAGCGTGTCTCGCTCGAACAGTTGCGACTAAGTATTGAGTTTGAGCCTCAACGATTTCCCCATACTTTTAACCTGGGTACTTCATACGTTTGGCCTTGTAACACATTTAAGCTACACTTACATCATTTACGATACTTCGGCGTGGTTGTGTTATAGCAAACTTGTCTCGATAGATCAATACGAATGAATAGTGAGTTCGATCTTAAACTGGGTGCCCTATATGTTCGGTCTTTTGACATTTGTGATCTACACTTCGAAAATACTGTTGAAGTGTTCAGCAACCTTCTTGACGATTCTAGATTCGATATGATTGGTACAGAAAATTGTGCAGTTTAATGCTCAACTAGCTGGCACCATCAACTGATATTTCATTGAAGACCAGTGAATATCGTCAATTGATGAGATAAAGAGTCCCTAGCGATACGATCATTATTCAGTTTTAAATATAAACAACTGAAAATCTAGAATATACGAAGGTTAATTTAATAAAATTCATGAAGTTATGTCATTTTCTGCAAGTTCATGAGGTTATGTCATTTCTTGCAAACTCGTGAGGTTGTGTCATTTCCTGAAAATTAATGAGGTTACGTCATTTCCTGCAAATTCATGACGTTACGTCATTTCCTGCAGTTTTATGAGGTTGCGTTATTGCCAGCAGATTCATGAAGTTACATCATGTCTTGCAAACTCATTAGGCTACGGCATTTCCTGAAAATACATGAGCTTACGTCATTTCCTGTATAGTCATATCGTTAAGTTACTTCCTTCAAATTCATGGGGTTATGTCATTTCCTGAAATTTCATGAAGCTACGTCATTTCCTGTAAATTCATAAGGCTACGTCGCAGCCTGAAAATTTATGAAGTTTCGTTATGGCCTATAAATTAATGAATATTCATGAGGTTACATTTTCTTCGAATTCATGAAATTACTACATTTCCTGCAAACTCAAAAATTTACATTATCGCCTGCAAATTCCTATGTTTAAGTCATTTCCTTCAAATTCATGAGTTTACGTCACTTTTTTGCAAATTTGTTTTTAATCATATCGCCCCAAGCAAGGCATTTTACTGCCACTGTTTTGCAGGTTACATAGGAGGAAAGTTATGAGAAAAAGTGACAGGTTATAGGGGGTAAGAGAAGTATTGGAATACTGATGAGAGTGGAGTGGACGGAGAAGGGAGCAGGAGAGAGAGAGGATGCAGGTTAGTGAGATAAGAGATTGACTTTATATTTAAATTCTTAGAGATTGTAGCTGTCGGGAAAGCAGGTAAATGGAAGGGAATTCCACAAGCGGGAAGTGCGAGAAAAGAAGCTGTTGGAGTAGAATTTGCGTTTACAATTTATTGGTTTCACAGTTAAAGGGTAGGACCTAGTTTCTAATCTTGTTTCTCGAGTAAATTTATACACTGCGTGCCAGAATTATATGCAAATCGATTTTTTTGTTCTAACTCCAACAGTTTTTAACAAATATTAGTGAAACTTGGCAAGTCACCAAAATGGCTGCCATTTGTTTACTATTACACAGATTAGTTTAGAATTTTAGATCTGCACACGTGCTAGTGTTGTCATATAACGTACCAAGTTTCACTAAGTTTTATTAAAAACTGTCGGAGTTAGAACAAAAAAGTCGATTTGCATATAATTCTGGCACGCAGTGTATATAGGAAGCACCAGTGAGCTAAGTTCATCGGAGCAGAAGCCGTGAAAGTATTTGTAGAAGAGACACAAGGAAACCACATTGCACCGGTGATAAAGTGACTGTATCTGAGCTGCCAAGTCAGGATCTTTTACATTACAGATTCTTATTAATGAGGTTATGTCATTGCCTAAAACTTAATGAACATTCATAAAGTTACATTATCTTCGAATGCCTAAGATTACGTCATACCTTGCAAATTCATGTATAAAGTCTTTTTCTTCAAATTCATGAGGTTATGTCATTCCCTGCAATTATAAGAAGCTACGTCATTGCCGACGAACTCATGAGGTTATGTCACTGCATGAAAATTCATGAGGATACATCATTGCCTCTATAATCATGAGGTTCTGTAAATGCCTGCAGATCCATTACCTGCGAATTTATGAGGTTAGTTAATTGCCTTGCAAATTCATGACGATACGTTATTTTCTTCGAATTCAAGTGGTTACGTCATTGTCCGCAAATTCAGAAGGTTACGTCATCGCCTGCAAATTCATAAGGCTACGTCATTACTTGCTAATTCGCGATGTTATGTCATTGCCGGCAAATTCAAAAGTTACTACACCACCTTCTGTTTATGAGGCAACATCATTTCCTGCAAATAAATTATGTCTTTACCTGCAAATTCATGAGGTTATGTCATTTCCTGCAAATGAACCTAGAAGAAACATCCAATCAATGAGTTATGTCTGACTGGATAATTCTCAAAATGAAAATAGGTGAAAATATTAGCAGCTTGGTGAATAGAATGCGCAATTCCATTGTGCATAAGATGCTTCAAGAAATCTCAAACTGTAAAAGATTTATTACATTTAGGAATGTAACATTGTTGTAATTTTCCCTTTTTTAGAATATATAAACCGAATTTTGTTTGAATCCATTACACTCACCTTCCGACATTTGTGAAAGACATGAATCCATCTCTTCTCCCCAAGATATGGATTAAATAGCAATGTCAATCGAGTTCTCTAGTCGTGGTTATTAATCAGTCTAAAAGGATAATTCTTACTTAAAAACTAAGTCAGCTGAAGCTGTACGAAGGCATTACATGAGATACAGACACTATGTTGATTGATTGTTTTTATGGTTTATCAACTCCTTGCGTGTTATTTAAAGACAGCTAATTTTTAGACTGTAAGAATCTTTTTTTAGATAATAATGGTTTATTGATACAATTCTTACTAATTAACCCATTTTTGAGAAGAGAAGAGGTGGATTCATATAAGGGTCAGTTCCATATGTGATACACGCTTTCTTTCGAGCCACAACTGACTATGCAGAAGATTTTCCCGCAGTAGTTAGCCATTACTTTTTGCGATAAACTGCCAACTAAGGATAGAGAACACAATTTGTCCTACTATTTAACCCATATCTGTTGAGAGAAGCTTCGGATTCATACCTTTTCCAAGGGTATTTGCGCATATGCGAAAGCAACGAATTCAACTGAAATTCGAACTCGGCTCTCCGATTTCTCGTTCCGAGCCAATATCCACCGCACCACAACGCACATGATTATTAGCGCCTAAATTAATATAACGCGCCTAACTGGAATTGGAACACCGAGCGATTGGCCATTACAAAACCCGCACATTCAAGCTTGCAGTACCTGGTATTCCAAAGCGGTCACCCATCTAGGTACTGACCAGGCTTAACGTTGCTTAACTTCGGTGATCGTACAGGAACCAATGTTTCAACGTAATCCCATCATACACCGAAAAATTTTGTAGCAAATACAGGAAAGATAAGGATATTAGTTCGAATAATTCGTCAATAATTTCTTTTACTTTTTATTTGTTTATTGTATTTATTGATGCTCTTTACTCCTGAGCCGACCGAGCTGAAGGAGACGACAGGTAAGAGTCGGAAAATAATCCGATCATCATAGCGACGACGACCATTGATGCCGGGTTTAAGGGTCAGTATGGGGCTGCTTCCTCTGTCTCGTTGTTACACTTTACATTAACGAAATGTAGCTGTAAATCAAACGTCATTTTTAAGCTTCCCTAGATAGTGTTTCGTAGTCGCAAGCAATCTGATACAAAACAAGTATTTACCTCGAGCTGACTAGCATTTTTTCTTTATTCAGAAGCATCAGCTTACCATTATATCCGATCCGTCTAATATATTATAGAGACCTCGTTCGGAAATATATAAGACTCATGGGAAAGTTTGACAGAATCACTTAAAGCTGTTATTTACTTTGGCTTTAAAAATTGTCGCGTTGAGATCGTAAAATTTACAGTAAAATTTAACATAATTGGTTCCACCTTGTCGATCCTTATTTCACCTTCATGTCTCAAATTTCAAACAGCAGACTGACCGCTTGTGAAGAGGGATTTGTTTTTTTTTTTGTTTTTTTTTTTTTGTTTCTTTCTCTCTAATTTTTAACTCTTAGTCATGAATTTCAAGTTTTTGCCACTTAAGATGTAAATCTCCAAACTTATTAATCTTCTTCCCAGCCTATGAGGAAATTATTTGTTTTTTACAATTGTTTCACGCCAAGCAAGGCGGGACAACGACTGGTGCGCAGGGGGGTTACAGTGAGAAAATAAAACAAGGTACAGGGGATGTCGAAGAAAGGATAAGAGAAGGATGGGAATAAATTAGACAGAAGATGGCAATTGACGTTGCATTTAAACTTTTGGAGATTGTAGCTACCAGGGAAGAAAGCAAACGGTAGGGAGCTCCACAAACGGGAAGTGTGAGAAAAGAAACTATTAGAGTAGAATTGGCGGTTGCATTAACTATTTCGACGGTAACAAGGTGAGACCTTCATGCCAATCTAGTAGCACGCTTAAATTCACGTGATCGGGGAACCAGGGAAAAATCTCTTCAGAGCAGTTCCCATGAAAATACGTGTAGAAAAGACAAAGGAAATCCCTATCACATCGATGAAAAATTGACTAAACGCTCGCTGCCAAGTCAGAATCGATTATATTGTATGATGTGGGTTCCGGGTGAGGAACTGCACAAAAGCTCAGAGTTACTATGACTACTGACGTGGTATTCTCTGTGTAACCTCGGTATCTCTCGGTAACTTTCTATTCTTTACGATGTCTCTAACGGATCTCTATGATTATCCATGGCAGCTGACGTATGTCACTATGGCAGGAGTATATGTATACTCAAGTCGAGTCCATTATCATAGAAAAAGGGGAGATCCCACAACATTGTAAAAAATTCTCCTTTGGATTTTGTCGAAAAACATCAAGATGAATAGCAGGAGCACCCGACTTGATATAGCAACAGTATTCAATATTCAACAGTATTCAGTATTCAATATTCAACAGTACGGACGAATGGTGGTTAGATTTATAAATGTGCAAAATGGATTCTGACGAGACAAAACTTCCTGGCCCTGCACAGTGACTCAGCCTTCCTAGCAGTAGATGCAGCTAGTGATTTGATGTAGTCGTTCCATTTGAGATCGTTTGACAGGCAGTGAAGTATAAAAATTCACCTAAAGCATTCCTATAAACTAGCTTCTTTTTATATATTCTTCTTTAGCTTCTTTTATGCGTTCTGTCATTTCAGGACGTTTGCGATCATGGCACTCCCCAATTTCCTATCTTTATAGCTCAAAAACTGCCAACCCAGTATCATCGGTCTAAAGAGATGTAGCCACCATCCACAAATATCCCTAAAACATATGACAGCACCACCATTCAGGCCTCAGAAGAGGTAAGAGACCGAGAAACCCTTCCTAAATAGTAAAGGAATAAGCTTCTGCTCCTCCTGTTCAAGACAAAGGGGAGGAGTGTCGACTAGGCAATATAATGTCATATCTACTCCTACTTAAAAAATGTTTACTAACTTTTAACTTTAAAGTCGAAATATCCATCAGAAAATTCAACAAAGAATTAAAAAATGGTAGATACCTCTGAAAGATCTATCAAAAGAAGTCCTGGGTTTGACTTTCTAGTTAATTTTAGAAATATATATATATATATATAGCATGTTTCGTTAAAAACCACCGACAAGGAAGATTTTTTTTAATTTTTATAATTTTTCCAGTATTCTTGCATGTGTCCTTTTTACTGGAGATAAGGAATGTTAAAATGTTCCATAATTTTTTTACTTTCCAAGCGCTTTTAGTCATTTCAGTGGCCATTTTCGATATAAGAGAGGCACTATATGTCAAACAATTTTTTCTTACCGTCAATCTTACATTATTTAATAGTGGAAATGAAGTGTTCAAAGTTTTCTTTTAACAGACAGACGCGCACACGATGTACAGTCCTGCGCGTTACGTGATTGCTGTTAAAGAACGCTCCTTTTCAGAAACACAAAATAAATTATTTTACAGACAAAGCAGGAGGATAAAATATAAACATCGGAATAATAACATTCTTGAAAATGACCAGTGCATTGGCTGAATGCGCTTGGAAAGTTAACACATTTCATTCTTTATCTCTAGCAAAAAGGAAACATGTAAAAATACTGGAAAAATTAACTCAAAAATTGATAAACTTTTTCTTGTCGGTCGTTTTTAACGAAACATGTTTTTAAAAAATTGCTGTCCGAATATCCGAATATACATATATATATATATATATATATATATATATATATATATATATATATATAAACTTATTTATAAATGGAACTTTGTGTGTGAGTGTATGTGTGTGCGTCCGTTACCTATATGTTACCGATTTTCTTGAAAATTCACACAGTTGTACGATAAGCATCTGCGAATGTTCTTAGCTAGGCTTTGTGTCGAGGTACCTCCGATAAATATCGAGAATCGATCAAAAAATTGGGTTATAGAAGGAGTGATCCGATTTTGATCAAATTTGATACACTCATAGACAAGGACATAAGAAACGATATTCAGAAGTTTCAAGGTTGCAGTACTTACAATCGTGCAGAAAATCGATAATATATATAAAAGCTTTCATTACACCCGAGCAACGCCGGGCTATATTTTCTAAACATATGCTGTTAAATATAAGAGACAATGAATGTCTATTATGTTTAATCATGAGCCGTTCTAAACGTCGTACTTTTGCTTTAATTTCAGTTGAAAATAAAGACAAAAATTCTCCAACATTTGGATAATTATTTATTGATTTTCTTGTAAGCTTTCGGATCACATGAGAATGTTGGAGTAAGTTAAGCAACGTTGAGCCTGGTTAGTACTTGGGTAACCGCTTGGGAATACCAGGTGCTGTAAGCGTTTATTGGCTTACGGCCATATTACGTTGAATACATCGGTTCTCACTCGATCACCGAAGTTAAGCAACGTTGAGCCTGGTCAGTACTTAGATGGGTGACCGCTTGAGAATAACCAGGTGCTGTAAGCGTTTAGTGGCGGATGTGCGTTGTGGTGCAGTGGATATCGGCTTGGAAAGAGAAATCGGTGAGCCGCGTTCGAATTCCAGTTGAATACCCTGCATTCACTTAAGCACTGGTACCCTTGGGAAAGGTATTAATCCGTCCCTTCCCTCCAGTTATGGGTTAAATAACAGGGTAGGACTTGGGGACCCTGCCTTTAAAAATAAATCCCAATGAATCTTGATACTCGAAAAAGAAAAAAGTATTACTAGACACAAAACGTATATAAAAACAACAATAAATTGTTGAAAGAAAAAGTTATTATCAGTAATAAATAAATAAAAAAAATTAG
The DNA here is from genome assembly GCA_037127315.1 of Ascarosepion bandense. Classification (NCBI taxonomy): domain Eukaryota; kingdom Metazoa; phylum Mollusca; class Cephalopoda; order Sepiida; family Sepiidae; genus Ascarosepion; species Ascarosepion bandense. The sequence continues at coordinate 5,746,463 of JBBBDQ010000900.1, forward strand.
TTAGCAATAAATAACCCGCCGAGGTTAATATGCCATAAAACAAAACAACCAACCAACATAACTTCCTCTTTTTTAAAATATGACACTACTAATTCTGGCCTCCTATGGCCACATCTGGGATTTGTCTGCTCTATAGTAGGCGCCTGTTCACACTTGGTTTTGGGATATTGTTAAATTGAGAATTTAATTTTTTATTTCACTCGATAAGTTTGGCCTACTTCAATTAGCCGGGAAAAGGTGAATTTATGTGGCAGAATGGAACCAATTCACTTGACTTGGTGATCCAGCAGTGGTTTTAAGACTAGTCTGCAATGACATTAGAAACTCTTAGTACGTAATTTGCCTTCTTATTTGCCGCTTTCGTATTCTAAATTCTCTTTTTAATATATTTGCTTTGCTCGCAGATTCTTTCCTAACTCCAAATTTGTCTTGTATGGTGTACCCACTCTTGACTTTCCACCTAGAACTGATGCTCAACAGATTGATGTATACATAACCTCTACTCTAGTCTGTAACATAATTTCTAAGCTTGACACTCTTAACCCTCTAGGGCCATTCGTATCATATTTGATACAGTATGAAAACAAGCCTTGAAAGAAATATTTTCCTGAAAAATTTTTTAAGAGAAATATTTTATAAATTTCAAATGAAAGCAGTACTGACTGCTCAGTCAATGAATACCAAATGTTTCCTTATAGGGAAATACCAAATGTTTCCTTATAGGGAAATACTGTATCAAATATGATACGAATGGCCCTAGAGGGTTAAAGCAAGCGAAGATGTCAGAATCCCAGTCATCCTTATAAACAAATACATCCCCGAACTCTCTCCCGTCCTCTCCAAATTCTACAATTATTGCCTCCCTGCTTCTTGCTTTCCTGCTTGCTGGAAGTTATTCTCTGTAGTTCCCGTCTTTAAAACTCTGGAGAACCGTCATAACCCTATAATTATCTCCCTATCAAACACCTACCAATTTTTGGCAAAGTCTTCGAGGCTATTATCCCACAACCTCTTCTCTGACAAACAGTATGGCTTCAGCTTCGCCAGGTCTACCGTTGATATGCTAACGACTATCAGTGAATACATCTACCAGGCTCTTGATAAGAATGGCGAAGCTTGAGCTTTTGCCGTGAATATCCCGAAAGCGTTTGACAGGGTTTGACATGCTGACTTCTGCGCAGGCTACAGTCAGTCAGTTAAGTGCCATACGTGATACACGCTTGGGTGATCATTTCTGGAAAGAGACATGACTAACTGGGCAGAAGATTATCCCGCAGAAGGTTGCCATTGCATTCTGTGGTAGACTGGTTGCCGACCAAGGCTATAGAACCCAATCTGTCCTGTTATTTAACCCATAACTGGAAGGAATAGACGGATTAATACCTTTACTAAGGGTATTTGCGCGTAAGTGAATGTAATGAATTCAGCTGGAATTCCAACTCGGCTCCCCGGTTTCTCGTTCCGAGCCAATATCCAATCCACCACAACAGATATGGTATAAATGAACGCTTGATCGATCTAATCCAATTGTTCCTGTCAAATCGTGCAATGAAAGTCGTATTAAACGGGCATGCTTCCAAATCCTATCACATGAACGCGGGTGTCCCTCAAGACTCTATCCTAGATCCAACGCTTTCCCGGATCTTTATCAATGATCTTCCTGGTGTAATCAGTTCACAAGTAGGTATCTACGCTGACTACACCACTATTTACTCCCGCCTCATTAAGAAATCTGCCAAAGCTGATAAAGTAAACCTCACTACTGATCTTGATAAGGACCTCCAATCTGTGGTGCACTGGGGCAAGAAATGGCTAGTAAATTTTAATGCTTTCAAAACAAAGATGCTTTTCTTTATTCACCATAAACACACTCTCATACCTTCCATCAGTATAGGTGACGCTAGTCATCCAGAAAGCAATGCACCGCGCGTCATCGGTCTCACTCTCACAACCGAATTCAAGGGGAAAGACTACGTCGAATCAATAGCTACACCTACAGATAGGAAGGCCAATTTCTTGTGTCGGGCCAAGAGTTTTTTCTCGTCAGAATCCATCTTGCACATATACAAATCTACCATTCATCTGTGCATTGAATATTGTTGTCATGTCTGGTTCGGCGCTTCTGTTATTCATCTTGGGATGCTCAACCAAATTCAGCGGAGGATCTGCAATGTAATCGATCCCAGTTTGCCAGCTCGACTTCAGCCACATTCTCACCGTCGGGATATGGCTTACCTCTGTCTTTTCTACAAATATTTTCACTGCTTTTGCTCTGACGAGCTTATTTCTACAGGAATTTACTCGTGCTACTAGACTGACAACTAGATCTCACTCTTTAACAGTGAAAGCAGTCAAATGTAACCGCCTATTCTACTCCTTCAGTTTCTTTTCTTCAACTTGCTGCTTCTGTAACTTCCTTGCTTACACTTGATTCCCTGATAGCTACAATCTTCAAAAGTTTAATTGCAACGTCAATTGCCATGTTTTATTCCCTTGATTCCCATCTTTCGCTTATCCTTTACCTGACTCCACCCACTATCTTGCTCTTCGTATCTTGTTCCATTCATCCATGCATTGAATACTGTTGCTATAGCTGGTCGAGCACTCCTGCTATTCTGCTTAACAAAATCCAAAGGAGAATCCGCAATATAATTGATCCTGATTTGGCAACTTGATTTTAACCACTTTCTCTCCATCGAGATGTGGCTTCCCTCTGTCTTTTCTACAAATATTTTTGTGGCTTCGGCTTTGACGAGTTTATCTCTTTGGTGCTCCCTCTACTTGAATTTACAAGACTGACAACTAGGTCCAACCCTTTTATAGTGAAGATAGTCAAATATAACCCTCTCTTCTATTTTACAGCTTCTTTTCTCACACTTTCCACCTTTGGAACTCTTTTCCATACACTTGCTTCTGATAGCTACTATCTCCAAGAGTTTAAGTGCAACGTCAATTGCCATCTTTTATCCTCTTGATTCCTATCTTTCGCTTATCTTTTCCCTGCCCCGTATCTTCTTCCTCTTTAATCTAGGAAATTTACTATTTTTTTATCAAATTTTATGTCTGCTGTAAATCCTTGTTTCTATAATGTGTTAAACGTCTAGAGAATGTATTGATCGCAAGGGCATCTACAGTAAACTTGCGGTTTGTCTCTTACATTTCACCATTCCTGGCAGTACTTCTATTCTCGCCCGTGTGGGATATCTATTAACAAAAGTGATGGAAAGAAAAAGAAAAAGAATCGAAATGAAATCAGCTAAATTTTTTAAAAATTAAATTCCCAGCATGCCTCGTTCGTGCGCATGTGTAGTGGCACCAACATAACAAATTTAGTCCGATGCAATCTTAACAATATATATATTATCATCGTGAGTAGCAATAATAAATATTTTTGTATATATTGGGTACTAGTATGCTTCTCTCCGTACTACTGACTATCTCTTCTATAAATCACTTTTTAGTCTTCTATTTCTTTCTCATCCTTTCTCTCTCTCTACCTATTTCTTTCTCATCCTTTCTCTCTCTCTACCTATTTCTTTCTCATCCTTTCTCTCTCTCTACCTATTTCTTTCTCATCCTTTCTCTCTCTCTACCTATTTCTTTCTCATCCTTCCTCTCTCTCTCTACCTATTTCTTTCTCATCCTTTCTCTCTCTCTACCTATTTCTTTCTCATCCTTTCTCTCTCTCTACCTATTTCTTTCTCATCCTTTCTCTCTCTCTACCTATTTCTTTCTCATCCTTTCTCTCTCTCTCTCTCTACCTATTTCTTTCTCATTTCTCTCTCTCTCTCTACCTATTTCTTTCTCATCCTTTCTCTCTCTCTACCTATTTCTTTCTCATCCTTTCTCTCTCTCTACCTATTTCTTTCTCATTCTTTCTCTCTCTCTACCTATTTCTTTCTCATCCTTTCTCTCTCTCTACCTATTTCTTTCTCATCCTTTCTCTCTCTCTCTCTCTACCTACCTACCTACCAATATATTTTATTTATTTGCTAAGTTTCGTATACGCCTCTTTATCTCATCTTCTATAAATATCTTTCTCTTGTAGCTCATCTTTTCCCTCTTCTGTCTCCCTCTCTTTCTGTATCCCTCTCTTTTTCTCTATCTGTCTTTGTTGGCTGCAAATTTATTTTTCTCTTTATCTCACCCTATCAACATTTCTATAAATATGTCTTCTTTCTGTTTTGCCCTCACGTCGCTCTCACACTATTTCTCTTTCTCTCTCTCTCTCTTTCTCTCTCTCTCTCTCACCCCACACACTCCTTTCCAATTTTACTTGATTGATATGTTTCTCTCCATATTTCTCTCCCTCTGTCACTCCTGTTTCTATCCATATCTCCCCCGCTCTCTTTTTCTCTTTGTTTCTCTTCATTTTCTCTCTCTTTCTCTATAAGTCTTTCCTCTTTCTGAATCTCCCTTATCTCTGTTACCAGTTCTCTCATAATTTCTCTCTCCACACAGACATATATATATATATGTGTGTGTGTGTGTGTGTGTGTGTGTGTGTGTGTGTGTAGGTATACATCGTTCTGATGCACAAATCGTTCGCTAAAATTGTTTGATATATAGTACCTCTTTTATAGTTAAAATGGCCAATGAAGACGCTGAAAGTGCTTGGAAGGTAAAAAATTATGGAACATTTCTTATCTCCAGTAAAAAAGGAAAGAAGTAAAAATACTGGAAAAAGTAAATAAAAATTTATATAATCTTCCTCGTCAGTCTTTTTAACGAAACATATATATATATATATACATATATATATATATCCACATACAAGCCTGTTTCATTGTTCACTGTATCACAGCTCATCAGTGTGGCTAGACACATCTACTTGCTTCTGGCCGGGATCAAAACTCGACCGATTTGGTGTCAGTCGGAGTCGCTACCCCTCCCCCTCCCCGCTCGTTCTGATGTAAAAATCATTCGCTAAAATCGTTCACACGCCATATTTATCAAGCTGGGAGGCTGTGAGAATTACTCGACTTGCAACTCCAATCTTTGGAATTGCCTAAGAATGCGCACTCATCACCGACATCCGGCTGTCGACCCGGTAACTATGCGCAAACGCATTGCTCAGCCCCCGCGAGAGAACGCACCGTATCAACCTGTCCCTAAGTTTATATCGCATATCTGACACTTATTGACACTGAATTCCTTTAGAATACAGTCTGAAATTCTTTTAGGATTCAGTGTTACCAAATGTTGGCAACTTTGGTCAGTAACATGTATATATTAGCTGAAATGCTCACCTGGTTTGTTATTAGCATTAACTGATAGAAATTGTTTTCCATTGTATCAAAATACGAATAATCGCAAAACGATAATCATTTGTTGACAACGTCTGACGTTTTATTTTATCTGATCGGAGGCAGTTCAACGTAAAAATATTCATTTTTGACTCGCATTTAATTTCATCTTCATTCAGTTGCTTTTCATCGCAACCCACAAACTGCGTGTTTGTAATCGTGAATCAGTACATTTTCTCGAAAAAGTTACATGAATCAAGGTGAGAATTACAATAAATTGCAATTGAAATTTAGAATAGGTATGAAAAAATTATATCGAAATTAAAAAGAAATACTTATCAAAAACTAATAATGTTTAACGATTTGCAATTTGACTAATATAACAACTTATATTACAAACGTTCAGAGAATAACGATGTGTGAATTGAATTAAAAAGGCCACTGAAATTAAGATGAGTGCTTCAATAAGAAACAATTACTTATCTAAAAGTAATAATAATTGATGATGCTTCATCTTAAAAATTGGGTCAATATTACTCTTTATATTACAAATGTTCAGGTAATAACGATGTATGAATTGCAATAGAAATGAACTGAATTTAAGATGAGTTTTGTAGTAAAAAGCAACTGAAAATATTTTGAGCGCAAATGAAGCATTCTTACTCTCTTGTGAAATCTGAAAGAAATTTAAATTTAATAAATGTTATTAACTAATAATATTGAATACAAAATGTATTTTAAAAAAAGCTTTTTTTTTAATTTTGTATTCTATTTTATTCTATTTTATGTCATTTAATACTCCACCCATGTCTACTGAACAGGTGAAGAGGCTCATCCCTTGTTTCCTGTTTAGGATGTGGTTTCCGGTTTTTTCTTTTCCAATCTTTTCACTCTTTTCTTTTCCTTGTTTTTCTCAATTGGAGTAGATAGACTAAACTATCGCCCGGTTTACACTCCACCCCATGTCTATTGAACAGGTGAAGAGGCTCATCCCTTGTTTCCTGTTTAGGATGTGGTTTCCGGCTTTCTCTTTTCAAATCTTTTCACTCTTTTCTTTCTTTTTTTTTTTCTCAATTGGAATAGATAGACTAAACTATCGCCCGGTTTACACTCCACCCACGTCTATTGAATAGGTTAAGAGGCTCATCCCTTGTTCCCTGTTTAGTCTTTTTTGTTCTTGGGAAACTTCCTCGTATGGAAACAGATCGTCCTGGCTTAACGGTCCAAAATCAGTCTTCTAAAAAAATGATCAACTAATTCCGGTGATTCAAACACGCTTTCCCCTGTCTTTCTTTCCTTCTATCTGACCAGTGAGTATCAGATTCTCCAAGTCCTTCTTCCTCATTAAATGTTTCAGGAACTTGAGCTGTTTTTTCTTAATGTTAAGTGTTGGTTCCCTTTTCGTTTTCATTCTCTCCAAAACCTCATCGTTGCTCACATGTTCCGTCCATGGTATTCTCAGAATCCTTCTGTAGAACCACATTTCGGTTGCTTCTTTCATCTTTGAGCAGATTTCCTATTGCTTTAAAAAAGGAGGATCTGTGGAATAGCGGTGACAGTGGTCGCTGGCACTGGGCAATTATAGGATTAGCCTTTAAAACGACACTGTGCCACATCATGTCATCGGGTATATAAGTCAAGCCTACCTAGCATAAAAGGTAACATTTGTGTCAGACACAGAGTAAACATTTCTCCTCATTTTAGATGTGAGAATTTGCAAAATTCTGGGTATTCCAACCCTGTGGCAGCACCTTCCTCATTGTCTTAGTAGGGGAGGCCGGGTAAATTTACCCAGCCTTTGGGCTGGGAACAAAGTGTAGTATCAATTTATTTATCAACTGTGTCTCAATCAGTGCCATTAATTGTGTCTCTGGTTGCGAGCAGAGAAATATTATTGACATGTGTCCGGTCTTGAGGAACAGCTGTCCGAGACATTCAAACAGTCAGTTAAGTGCCATACGTGAAACACGCTTGGGCGATCATGTCTGGAAAGAGACATGACTGACTGGGCAGAAAATTATCCCGCAGTAGGCTGCCATTGCTTTCTGCAGTACTGGTTTCCAGCCAATGCTATAGAACCCAATCTTTCCTGTTATTTAACCCATAACTGGAAGGAAGAGAAGGTATTAATCCGCCTCTTCCCTCCAGTTATGGATTAAATAACAGGACAGCTTGGGTTCTATAGCCTTGCTGGCAACCAGTCTACCGCAGAAAACAATGGCAACCTACTGCGGAATAATTTTCTGCCCAGTCAGTCATGTCTCTTTCGAGACATGATCGCTCAGTGCGTGTATCACGTATGTCACTTAACTGACTGAATCCACCTCTCTCTGGGTGCCATTAGTTGCATGAAGCCTATCAATATGGTGCTCGGTCGATGTTTTCCTCGGATGTTCTTGGTCATCCACTCCCGCTTTATCATTCAACCACGGCAGCTTTCAAGCTTCACTAATTCAGTTCTCAAATTTCAAACAGTTTACAATTAGATAGGTCACCTTATGAGCTACATTCTGGATTTTTTCTTTTAAATTTTGGTTCAGCAAAAAAAAAGTTACATCAAAATATGTGAAGTCCGAAAAGAAAGACTAAATAAGTACATAAGTGAGTGAGTGAGTGAGTGAGTGAGTGAGTGAGTGAGTGAGTGAGTGAGTGAGTGAGTGACGCTTCTAATAATAAATTCTATTCTGTATAACTTCTTTTTGTCTAATAATTTTGCATGCGGTTTTCAACATTTAAATTCTGATGATATCTTTAATCATTTTTGTTAATCAAACTGTTGTGGGATCTCCCTTTTTTCTATGATAATGGACTCGACTTGAGTATACATATACTCCTGCCATTGTGAGATACGTCAGAACAATAATAGATCCGTAGGTTACCGTAAGATACCGAAGTTTCACAGAGAATACCGCGTCAGTAGTCATAGTAGCTCTGAGCTCCACTCAGTCAGAATAGTATAACACAGCACTCGTCAGTTCCGACGTGGACATACTAATTCTAGCACGGCTTCACTTCAAAAACTTGTAAATATATATTCCTTACTAAAGGTATACCTGGATTACTAATCTGCGTTCAAGTTTGTATGTTTACGTTTAATATAACTTATTTTTCTATCTCAAATATCTGTTTTGTTGTTCATTATTTTGTGCGGCTTCTCACTCGGAATCCACAACATAAACTTTGCTTATCACTTATCATTTTATCAGAATCGATTATCAAAATTGATTATAAATAATCAATTTTTTATTGTTTTTAATCAATTGCATATAATTTTTCTCTTTTTAATTTTTTTGAATGCGGTTTTCAGCATTAAATTTATATTAAATTAATAGAACTGCCTGGAAAAATCATGGATGACATGAAAAAATGCTTGCATAAAAAAGTAATATTAAAAAATAAAAAAATACTTTCTTAAATATTGAAGATAAAAATAAAATTTGAATGCAATATTTTAAATAAGAATTTGTTTTTATTTTTTACTTCACTAGAATATCTTGCCCTTTACTTTTCCAGGTTTAATAACTTGTCGTGTTCTTTTCCAGGTTTAATATCATCTGAATAATATTACTTTTCATGCGCGCATTTTTCCATGTAATCTAACAATGTCCCTGTCTCCATAAATTTCTTGTGTCATACACGAACTGACGGACATGACGGTGGATCTCTTCTATATTTACTTATGTAGTTTCGCTGAGTCGGCTTATACGATTTTGTTTCAATAATATATTATCGCCATTGTGAGTTTTCTTGGGGAGTAGCCATTTTTATAGCTTCATTTAAACGTACCTCTTTCATCAACAGGATATCTGAAACGCACAAATGTGAATAAAACCTTGATAGCTACTGAATACATACCTCCCATTAGCATGGGACAGGCTAGCCTCCCAGAGAGTAGAATACTACGCCTCCTTGGCCTTACACTCTCGGCAGACCTCAAATGGAATGACTATATTGAATCCATTGCCAAATCTGCTGCTATGAAAGTGGACTCCCTGTGCAGGGCCCGGAAATTTTTCCCACCTGAAACTATTCTGCACATATACAAATCTACCATCCGCCCGTGTATTGAATATTGCTGCCATATCTGGTCGGGTGCCCCTGCTGCTCTCCTTGGGCTTCTTGACAAAATACAAAGGAGGATCTGTAACGTGGTTGATACTGACTTGGCAGACCGGCTGCAGCCGCTCTCACACCGGCGTGATGTAGCTTCCCTGTGCCTCTTCTACAAGTACTTTCATGGCTTCTGCTCCGATGAGCTTAGATCACTGGTGCCGCCTAAGCACGAATTTACACGAGATACTAGATTAGCAACTAGGTCCCACCCTTTTACAGTTAAACAAATAAGATGTAACCGTAAATTCTACTCCAACAGCTTCTTTTCTCGCGCTTCCCGCCTGTGGAACTCCCTTCCACAAGTCTGCTTTCCCGACAGTTACAATCTCCAGGTGTTTAAATGTAGGGTCAATAGACACCTCCTATCACACTAACTCCCAACTATTCTCACAACACTCTCATCTACCCAACCCTCATTCTCGGTATCCTCACCCGCCTATCACCCACCCTCTGTTATTTCCTATATTTAATCAGCCTTTCTCCACTCTACGTAGCCCCCTGCACAGTAGTGGCAGTGACATGCCTTGCTCGGGGTGAAACGCTTATAAAAAAAAAATTAAAAAAAATTTGATTAACATATATCATCAATTGGCTTTGTAATATTTTTTAAAATTGTAAAGAGACTTGTAAATGGAAACTCTGTATATATAAGCATATAGGTACCCCACGTTAAAAGTAACTATATGCCACATCCTACAACCGTGGGGGTATAGGTAAATACCATGCCCACACATACATGCGTATGTCTCCGAATTAAACTGAGCTGGAGTTACATTTGACTACATTGTGGTGCAGTGGATATCGGCTCGGAACGAGAAATCGAGGAGCCGAGTTCGAATTCCAGCCGAATTCATTGCATTCACTTACGCGCAAATACCCTTGGGAAAGGTATTAATCTGTCTCTTCCTCCCAGTTATGGGTTGAATAACAGGACAGATTGTGTTCTATAGCCTTGGCAGGCAACCAGTCTACCGCAGAAAGCAATGGCAACCTACTGTGGGATAATTGTCTGCCTAGTCAGTCATGTCTCTTTCGAGACACGATCGCCCAAGCGTGTTTCACGTATGGCACTTAACTGACTGACATTGAGTAACAAAGATATAAACTCCAACACATTATAATAACTTTACTATCTCATCATCTGCGATTTTTTAAAAATGTTTAACCCCAAGTAAGGTAATAATGCCACTAAGACGTAAGGGGATTACTGATTGCGAGAGAGTATAAGAAAAAAAACACACTAGTAAGGAGAGAAAACAATAAAAGAACAGGAATTAAGAAAGCATAAGATTAATATTGTATTTAAATATTTTAAGATCAAATTTGACTTGGTAACATGAAGTCAGAAGGGAGTTTCACAAGGTAGAAGTGAGAGGAGAAACTATTAGCATAGAAATTATGATTTCATTTAGCCAATACAACTTTAAAATGATGAAACCTTGCAGCCAATCCAGTACTGCGCTTAAATTAACTAAGTCTATGTAACATAGAGAAAAATTCATCAGAACAGTTACGATGAAAATATTTATAGAAAAAAACACAAGAAAGCTATGTTATGGGTTTGAATTAGTGCCAAAATAAGAAGGCCAAAGAAAAAGAAATTTATGGCAGAGTATCTTATCAACCGCTCCAAACTGATTAACACCTGCTTCATAAATATTGAAGCACTCTTTCTTCATAATATGTCCCAAACATTTCAACTATCTTAAGTATTAAAGTGAATCATAAATAATTTCCCTTTCTTTTTATCTACTTTATTCGTCAAAATTTAGGTACAGTTACATGATATTAATGGATATTTGTTATAAATTATACTTTGGAACATTTGTGGTACAGTGGATATCGGCTCGGAACGAGAAACCGGGGAGCCGAGTTCGAATTCCAGTTGAATCCATTGCATTCACTTACGCACAGATACCCTTGGGAAAGGTATTAATCCGTCTCTTCCCTCCAGTTATGGGTTAAATAGCAGGACAGATTGAGTTCTGTAGCCTTGGTCGGCAACCAGTCTACCGCAGAAAGCAATAGCAACCTACTGCGGGATAATCTTCTGCCCAGTCAGTCATGTCTCGAAAAAGACATGATCGCCCAAGCGCGTTTCACGTGTGGCACTTAACTGACTGACAAACTACAAGCTACTACAAAATTGTACATTTTGTTTCGACATTGAAAGAAAGAACAATGTCTCATCGGGTTGATAATAATGATGGTAATTTAGGTACAATTACATTATATTAATTCACCCCGTGCGGACTTTTGAGCTAGCTCCTGCGGAGGACTAATCGGGCCTTTGGTCCCAAACTAAAGAGATCTCTGGTCCAGTTTGGAAAACAGAAATGATAATTTTGAAGAAATAACTTTGAATTCCTCAATTAACGCCATAGAATTTTAAAACCTCACTTTAACTATAGGTTATAAGTTCAATTCAGGCCAAGAGACCGATTTAGGACGTAATTCCAATTCAGGTCGAAGACTGAGTTCTTGGAATCACAAACCCTGTGGAACTTCAAAACCTCACGTCACGAAACCTCCCACTTTAACTCCGATTCTTTGGCATTTTAAAGAAATAAAATTGATTTCCCCAATTCACAAATTTTTGGAGATATTTTAAACTGAATTTAAAACAATTGTCACAAGCAGAAACTTGAGTTTAAGATTGAGTTTGTCAGTGAAGAGGATGGGAAATCTTACTAGACTTAATAATTCTTGTTTTTTTTATTTTTTAATTTTCGAGGATGCCCAGTAACGTAATTTAATATAAGATTTCAGTTAACTTTGGTGTGTGTGTGTGTGTGTGTGTGTGTGTGTGTGTGTGTGTGTGTGTGTGTGTGTGTGTGTGTGTGTGTGTGTGTGTGTGTGTGTGTGTGTGTGTGTGTGTGTGTGTGTGTGTGTGTGTGTGTGTGTGTGTGTGTGTGTGTGTGTGTGTGTGTGTGTGTGTGTGTGTGTGTGTGTGTGTGTGTGTGTGTGTGTGTGTGTGTGTGTGTGTGTGTGTGTGTGTGTGTGTGTGTGTGTGTGTGTGTGTGTGTGTGTGTGTGTGTGTGTGTGTGTGTGTGTGTGTGTGTGTGTGTGTGTGTGTGTGTGTGTGTGTGTGTGTGTGTGTGTGTGTGTGTGTGTGTGTGTGTGTGTGTGTGTGTGTGTGTGTGTGTGTGTGTGTGTGGTGTGTGTGTGTGTGTGGTGTGTGTATGTGTGTAGTGTGTGTGTGTGTGTGTGTGTGTGTGTGTGTGTGTGTGTGTGTGTGTGTGTGTGTGTGTGTGTGTGTGTGTGTGTGTGTGTGTGTGTGTGTGTGTGTGTGTGTGTGTGTGTGTGTGTGTGTGTGTGACATTCGTCGGTCTCAAGAGACTTTGGATCGGAGTCCAAAGAGTTATGCATCGAATGCCAATGATGGGACAATATCAGTTATGACTACACAGGCTTACACAGAAGTGACAGTCTCAATTGCAATGAATACCCCGATGCTCATTGTTTTGGGGTTTGTTTGTTTTTTTTTTGTTTTTTTTGGGGGGTCGGGGGTTCTGTCGAGTACGCTTCTCACTTCCTTTATCCTCTCCTCGCTCCAGCCATCGGTGTAAAATATATCTAGTACTTTCGAATGGTGCTACATTCAAGTGCAATGATTGCTCTATGTATATGTGTATATTTATGTAATTTTTTTTATAATTCCGGCGTTCACACATCATTTAAACAATCAAACTGGATTTTTTATTTGTGTGTGTCTCTGTTTTGTTGTACACCTCCATATAATACATTAAATAAGGTATCTTCCTCCATCCTGTACCGTATATTTCAGCCTCAGTTTGACCGTTTATATGACGCCACCTTGGTTCGATCAAAAAAGAGAATACCGAAATTAAAACGTAGCTGTTGATGTTCCAGTAACTTAGACTGATTTTAAATGTAAATTAAGTTTAAGCTTCTAAGGATTTCCTTTAATTTCTTTTTAGATTTAACAAATTCAGTCTTTGGCAATTTGAATTGAATGCTATGAATGTCGAAGATTTGTGGTTCCAATAGGACGACGCTACATGCCACACAGTCAATGCAACAATGGCTTTATTGAATGAGAAGTTCCCAAATCACACCCATCTCTCAAAACAGAGATGTCAGTTGGCCACCACGATTGTGCGACTTGACGCCTTTAGATTTCTTTCTTTGGGGTCACCTCAAAAGTAAGGTCTATACCAACAATAATTCAAGAGCTGAAAGATGAGATAATAAGGTATATTGATGAGATCGAGGAGCAACTATGCAGAGAAGTCATCAAAAATTTTGACCATCGAGTAGAGATGTGCCGCCGAAGTTCGTGGGGACATTTTGGCGATATTAATTTACACACATAATTGCCATGACTAAAATAACATGATCCAATGGTGAAATCAATAAAATTTGACCATAACCCTGTTTTACTTACAGCTAACTTCGATCCGTCTTAAGAAAACTCTCTCTCTCTCTCTCTCTCTCTCTCTCTCTATATATATATATATATATATATATATATATATATATATAAAAATTAAGACAAACACGCTATTTCATGGTAAATCGGAATTATGGACCTATTTCAGGCGAACCATCATCAGCTTCCGTCTTTATTTTACAAAGGATTTTACACGTAAAATTTTCGTGTGTAAAATAAAGACGGAAGCTGATGATGGTTCGCCTGAAATAGGCCTAAACTTCCGATTTACCATGAAATAACGTGTCTGTCTTAATTTTTCTTATATTTGCTCTATATGTATTAATATACATATATATTTAGAGCTCTCTTTGAGAGTTATCCTACCACTGTATGTACAGGATACTCCTTTGGATTCTTCTATGCCAACTCTGCATGCTGATATATATATATATATATATATATATATATATATATATATATATATATATATATATAGTGCTTTTGAACATACACGTTTCTCGATTTTAGAAATATGTATATCTGCTCTGTTTCAAAATTTGAACAAATAATTTTTTTTTTAAATACAAAGAGTGAGTGTTCAAAAGCACAATTCGGACTTTGTTTAATCAGGAGGTCCTACGTGACCGATCTGTTAAGGCAGGTCAGATTTAATGACGGTTTCTCCAAGGCCGTAGCTTCAAATTCTACTACAGGGCGCATATTTTTCTAAAGAAGATTTCTCAAATATTCAGGCCGGTATATATAAATAAATAAATATACTGTTTAATAATAAAAACAGAACATCTACTGAAACATAAGTATCTAGAAAAAATAACGTTTAAACAATTAAATTAACGTTTAGAAAATTAAATTAAAATTAATTTGTTTGAGAATTTTCCATTTAGCTTTAGGTGTTTTATTTTCTTCTTTTAATTTCCAAAAATATTTAGAAAGTGATGTTAAATTGAAAATTCTCTAACAAGCTAGAATACCTAGATCGATAAATGAACTATTTTTCCTTTGTCTACACGAAAAAATGGAAATTATTAAGGACATGAAGAGTGACATATTACTGAATAGGGAGGCATGAAACTACAGTAAATTGTAAACATATTAAAGAATTAACCTTACAATCCTGCTAGAATGATAAAATCTAAGGTATGAAACTCCAGAAATTATAAACGTTTTACAGAATTAATCTTATTATTTAAATCATTTAATTTAACTATATGATTTCTCTTCTTATGTTATTTTATCTTTATTTTCTATTAAAAAATTGTGATCGATTTTCTGCTTTAAATTTAAATTTAAATTTAATATTAATTTAAATTTAAATTTTTAAATTAATTTTATTTTATTTGAAATTTCAATTTTCATTTAATTTTTAAATTTTAATTTTTAAGTTTAATTCTTATTTCAGTCAGTTAAGTGCTATATGTAATACACGCTTGGGCGATCATGTCTCTTTAGAGACATGACTGACTAGGCAGAAGATTATCCCGCAGTATGTTGCCATTGCTTTCTGCGGTAGACTGGTTGCCGACCAAGGCTATAGAACCCAATCTGTTCTGTTATTTAACCCATAACTGGAATGAATAGACGTATTAATACATTTCCCAAGGGTATTGCGCGTAAGTGAATGCAGTGAATTCGGCTGGAATTCGAACTCGCCTCCCCGATTTCTCGTTCCGAGCCGATATCCAATGCACCACAAAGCACATCCATTTTACTTCTACTATTTATTATATTAGCGCGAATGAATTTATATCTTCGTGTTGTGTTTTTAAATGTCCTAGGATTTGCGTTTTATGAATATTTCTTCTGTTTGTGTATGGGATTTCATTATTTTTTTAATACCAGAGTATTTAGTTTTAAACAATGTAACGAACGTCTGTATCTATCTGCAATTTACTTCCGGCCAAAGTTTGAAATTTCTATTTCTTTGCCGTTTCTGTTGTCTCTTCCCCACACTTTCTTCCCTCTGTGCATTTTCTCACTTTTTCCTCTTTGTTAAGACCAGACGTCGTGTGACCGATATATGTATCTATCTATAATTTACTCCCTGCCTAAATTTAAAATTTCTCTCTCTTAGCCGTTTCCATTAGCTCTTTCATCTCGGTTCTTTCTTTCTTGTTTTCCTTTTTGCTTTTTGTTTCCTCTGTGTCTTTCTCTTTCCTCTTTCTTTTACATTTTTTGATTTCTCTTTTTGTTTTCTCATCTGTTATACACACTCTCTTTTTTCCCCTTTTTTTAATATCCTATTACCTCGTACAAAGAGATTTCCAAAAATAAAAGGAAGTGTTTTTTTTAATTTTCTTTTTAAAAAAAAACAACCTTAATTACCATGATTATTATCTACCTAATGAGACATTGTTCTTTCTTTCAATGTCGAAACAAAATGAACAATTTTGTAGTAGCTTGTATGTTCTAAAGTATAATTTATAATAAATATTCATTGATCTATTTTTATATCCAGCACTGTCTTAAATTAATGTTTTGAGCGTTGCAATTATTTTCTTCGTTCCTCATATATATATATATATATATATATATATATATATAAATCATTTATTCTATACGTTTTACCTTCGGTTTTTTATTTTCTCCCCTAAACATTTTTCTTCATAATCTATTTCCTCACTTCATTCCCTCCCTCATTTTTCCAATTCCTCTCTGCTTAATACTATTATTGTTTCTCAATCAAACATTGTAACTGATTCGAACCACAAATGGTCGGGGATTGGATAGATTCTACCCACACCCTCATCATCGGAAGCAAAAAACATAATGACCGTATCTACAAACAAGCGGAATTATATTATAAATAGATACTGCTTCCTAGGATCTCGAAAATATAAACAAGTTTCCCCTTTATCCTTGATATTCCTTTATCTATATATTTTCCTCTACTTCATTTTTGTTTGTTTATTCACTCGTTCATTCGCCCCTTTGTTCTCGAACTGGCTCATAAAAACTAGAAGCGAATCAGTCTCGACGCATACTGAGTTAAGTGACTGACGTTTCGTTGAAAGTAGACATGGACTAAGTGGGGGAAACAAGAGAAGCTGTTCTTTTTTGGCAAATGCCGAGCCATTAAACATCAACTCTTCAAATATTTATCAAGCTAATGCGGCGTATTTTGCGGTGAGAAGTCAAAACAGCAAGTGGCAGCGGACGCCTCCAGAAACGCCATGTTGTGCAGACCTTGCCTCTCCTGTATTCAAACATAAAAACTTAATTCTATTTCAATTTGTTTTTCTTTTTCACGAATTCTATTCCTCTATTTATGTCATTCTTTTTATGGTTTCCGTTGTTGTTGATTCAATAACTTGTTAAATCACTCGCTTGTTTATGTATTTGTATTTCTGAATGCTTGAAAATCAAATTGAGTAAAGGAGACCATAAGAAAACGTCTCCATCTAGAAGTGAATACATCGTAAGATGGCTGCGTAAGACAAGTGAAAAAAATTAGGTGGAAGAGAACGTGCCGTATTTTTCCATCTCCACGGGAATGAGTTATTTTTTTTGTATTTTTATTTTTTAATTCTCTATAAATCGTTTGCATTTCGAAAAATTCAATGTCTTTAATTTCGTCTATTTTCCGTTCGTTTCATGATATTTAGTCAACTTTTTTTTGGTTCATTATTATTTCTTGTTATCTCGCAGTTATTTGTAATTCCTCTCTTTATCTATCTTCATCTTGGCTTAAGACTAAGTGACCATCGTCTTTCTTTTTTGTCATTTCTTCTTCTTATTATTATTATTATTATTATTATTATTATTATTATTATTTTATCTTTAACCCTTTCCACGCGGGAAATACAGACCTAACCAATAAACGAGTGTTTTCAACCATGTTTAATATTAAGAATTGATCATGAAAGCATATATGTAGGTACCTCAACAAATTGGCCATACCTGCGGTTGGAAACGAATTTTTAAAAACGAAAAATCTTGAAGCTTATATTTTAGATTTAATTTCAAGTTAATAGATTAAATTTAATATTTCGAATAAGCAAAATACTTTACTGGTTTCAAGAATTTAAATTGACTAAGAAGTTTTCATTTTAAAATTGCTAATCTTTGCTGATTTTAGCGTCATTTTAGACCTTTCATCGCAATGTAATTCTCTTTAGTAAAAATTCTTGAAAAATAAAATATAATTTTCTGAAATTTTATTTGAGAAAGATTGGATAATTTAAAGTCTAATTAGATTTAAAACAAATGTTACATAATTGAATTTTAAAATATCGCAAAAATGCATTTTTAACACTGCGGTAGCTGTTTGTTTTAGGTGTTGACAGCTTGAATGACAATTTTATTCAATGTTTTTCTGCGGTAGACATAACTGAAAAAACTTTCTTGAAGTAAACAACGTGAGTGTTATTTTTTATATAATTTTAGTTACTAAGTAATCTTTAAAGGTTAGAAAAAATATTCTTCGTAATCTAATATTTTATTGAAATTTAGGTACTTTGGCTTTAAATTTAGTATAGTTATCGCTCATTTTCTGATAATATCGTGTATGGACGTTCGTATTTACAAAAGTCGGCACGCTTATATACACGAAAAATATTCCATTTTTTTTTTCAAATATTAAGCGTTCAGAAATTGTACTAAGCGTTTCTATTTATTATTAGGATAGATTTTACTTAATAACAAGATCACATAACCTCTGTAAAGTAAGAAAGAATTTCAAACGATTTAAAACATTATGAATTATTATAATTCAAATTTTAAAAAATGAAAGCAATTCTTGTAAAAATTAATTATTCATGGAATTTTTTCTTAAGACAAGTCTATCCATAAAAGATCTTATTCATAAAATCAATTAAAAACTTCTAATAAAATAGTGTTTTAGTTCTAAATAATATTTTAGTGTTATGGAATTTTGTATTTTACAATTCATTGTAGATTTTCGGTAACTGGGAGTCCTGTCTGACAAAAACAAATTGACGATTTAAATTCTAGGAGATCTGCTTTTAACTAACATTAACCTCTACAAAATTTAATTTCTCGAAATTGCATTAAATTAAAGAAGTGGGAAGGGGTAAAAGTTGTAAAAAAATATTTTACGAAGATTTTCTAAAAGTAAAACAAAAATTTAATAATTTTATTTATAACTTTTATTGTAAAATAACTATTGTTTGATCTTTTAAAGTTTTGACAAGCACGAACTTACCCTGATGAGGAAATATATTTTTCGTTGTGTTTTAAACAAAAAATAAGTAATAGTTTGGCAAAATTAATTCATCCTTACAGTTACTATTTTTCATTGAAACCACTATCTGGGTGAGGTAATGGATTTTTAAGAAATTTTTAAAGAGTTCTCATTTCTCTTTTATATGCAACCATCAAATTAGCTACTCTAACTGGACAGAAGTATGTTTGTTTTTAATTTGTTGTTTTAAAATGTCTAGAATATTTATTTAAAGACGTGCGTTTTTTTTCTTTTTCTTAAATGTAGACTATTATCTTTCAAATAATATCAAAATTTAACTTCAAAGAAGACTTTTAAAATTTAAAAAAATTTTTTTCAGCTTTTCTTTACGTCTGTGGATGTACCATTTTTTTTTTAATCATATCACCCCGAGCAAGGCGGTAATGCCACTGATGGGCAGGGGGCTACGTAAGAGTGAAAAGATTAGAAGAGAGAAAGCCGGAAACCACATTCTAAACAGGGAACAAGGGATGAGCCTCTACACCTGTTCAATAGACGTGGGTGGAGTGTGAATCGGGCGATAGTTTAGTCTATCTACTCCAATTGAAAAGAAAAAAAAAGAAAAGTGAAAAGATTGGAAAAGAGAACGCCGGAAACCACATTCTAAACGAAGTGAACAAGGATAGGCCTCTACACCTGTTCAATAGACGTGGGTGGAGTGTGAACCGGGCGATAGTTTAGTCTATCTACTCCAATTGAAAAGAAAAAAATGAAAGTGAAAAGAAAGGTGGAAAAGAGAAAGCCGGAAACCACATCCTAAACAGGGAACAAGGGATGAGCCTCTACACACCTGTTCAATAGACGTGGGTGGAGTGTGAACCGGGCGATAGTTTAGTCTATCTACTCCAATTGAAAAGAAAAAAAAAGAAAGTGAAAGATTGGAAAGAGAAAGCCGGAAACCACATCCCTAGGAGAAGCAGGGAACAAGGGATGAGCCTCTACACCTGTTCAATAGACGTGGGTGGAGTGTGAACCAGGCGATAGTTTAGTCTATCTACTCCAATTGAAAAGAAAAAAAAAAGAAAAGTGAAAAGATTGGAAAAGAGAAAGCCGGAAACCACATCCTAAACAGGGAACAAGGGATGAGCCTCTACACCTGTTCAATAGACGTGGGTGGAGTGTGAACCAGGCGATAGTTTAGTCTATCTGCTCAATTGAAAAGAAAAAAAAGAAAGTGAAAAGATTGGAAAAGAGAAAGCCGGAAACCACATCCCTAAACAGTGAACAAGGGATGAGCCTCTACACCTGTTCAATAGACGTGGGTGGAGTGTGAACCGGGCGATAGTTTAGTCTATCTACTCCAATTGAAAAAGAAAAAATGAAAAGTGAAAAGATTGGAAAAGAGAAAGCCGGAAACCACATCCTAAACGGGGAACGAGGATGAGCCTCTACACCTGTTCAATAGACGTGGGTGGAGTGTGAACCGGGCGATAGTTTAGTCTATACTCAATTGAAAAAGAAAAAAAAAAAGAAAAGTGAAAAGATTGGAAAGAGAAAGCCGGAAACCACATCTAAAACGGGGAACAGGGGATGAGCCTCTACACCTGTTCAATAGACGTGGGTGGAGTGTGAACCGGGCGATAGTTTAGTCTATCTGCTCCAATTGAAAAGAAAAAAAAAAAAGAAAATTAGAAAGATTGGAAAAGAGAAAGCCGGAAACCACATCCTAAACAGGGAACAGGGATGAGCCTCTACACCTGTTCAATAGACGTGGGTGGAGTGTGAACCGGGCGATAGTTTAGTCTATCTACTCCAATTGAAAAGAAAAAAAAAAGAAAAAGTGAAAAAGATTGGAAAAAGAAAGCCGGAAACCACATCCTAAACAGGGAACAAGGGATGAGCCTCTACACCTGTTCAATAGACGTGGGTGGAGTGTGAACCGGGCGATAGTTTAGTCTATCTACTCCAATTGAAAAGAAAAAAAAAAGAAAAGTGAAAAGATTGGAAAAGAGAAAGCCGGAAACCACATCCTAAACAGGGAACAAGGGATGAGCCTCTACACCTGTTCAATAGACGTGGGTGGAGTGTGAACCAGGCGATAGTTTAGTCTATCTACTCCAATTGAAAAGAAAAAAAAGAAGTGAAAAAGATTGGAAAAGAGAAAGCCGGAAACCACATCTAAACAGGGAACAAGGGATGAGCCTCTACACCTGTTCCCGTAGACGTGGGTGGAGTGTGAACCGGGCGATAGTTTAGTCTATCTACTCCAATTGAAAAGAAAAAAATGAAAAGTGAAAAGATTGGAAAAGAGAAAGCCGGAAACCACATCCTAAACAGGGAACAAGGGATGAGCCTCTACACCTGTTCAATAGACGTGGGTGGAGTGTGAACCGGGCGATAGTTTAGTCTATCTACTCCAATTGAAAAGAAAAAAAAAGAAAAGTGAAAAGATTGGAAAAGAGAAAGCCGGAAACCACATCCTAAACAGTGAACAAGGGATGAGCCTCTACACCTGTTCAATAGACGTGGGTGGAGTGTGAACCGGGCGATAGTTTAGTCTATCTACTCCAATTGAAAAGAAAAAAAAAAGAAAAGTGAAAAGATTGGAAAAGAGAAAGCCGGAAACCACATCCTAAACAGTGAACAAGGGATGAGCCTCTATGTTATTGAATTAGCTCGAACCATACGGCAGCTTCCATATAGCAGTAACCTGATTCGAAATTATAGCTTGTTTTTAACCATTTCACTCCACTAGGACGCTAGCTATGGGTTATTGAATGAAAGGAGCAGAGGGCAGTAAATGAACAGCATTCAAGGAACCAGTAGAAGACGATTGACATTACATTTTATTGATTTTAAATTGTAGTTTACAGGAAAACGAGAAGCTAACAGAGAACGTCCACAAGCGAAAAATGCAGGAAAATAAACTATTAGCATAGTACTTATGGTTACAACCTAGTTAATTTAAACGTTCAAATGATGAGACCTGACTGCCAGTCTAGTCAGTTAAGTGCCACACGTGATACACGCTTAGGTGATCAAATCTCGAAAGAGACATGACTGACCGAGTAGAAAATTTTCCCGCAGTAGGTTGCCATTACTTTCTGCGGTAGACTGGTTGCGAATCAAGGCTGTAGAACCCAATCTGTCCTATTATTTAACCCATAGCTGAAGGGAAGAAACGGATTAATAACTTTTCCAAGGGTATTTACCCGTAAGTGAATACAACGAATTCAACTAGTATTCGAACTCGGTTCCCCGATTTCACATTCCGAGCTGATATCCACTGTACCGCAACGGGCATAAATCCATCATGTTTTACCAACGCGGAAATCTGATCCGAACAATTACCGTGAAAATATTTATAGAAAAAGAAATAGGAAAGCTCCATTACGGCCGTGATAGATTTTTCAGGCTATTCTTGATTGTTGGTGTGTTTGGAGTGGAAAAAAAACAAATATATTCTGTGATATCAAATTTGTTTCATGAATTTTCGGGCTAAAGAATTCTGGTTGAATTATGCTCCAACATAAAGTATACCAGCAGAGTTCAGTATTAACTAAATCAAAATATTTATTGAGAGTAATCAAAGAGATATTTCCAACATACACAAACTAACCAAATCAAGCGTTGAGAACCAGTTGCACTGACTTGGTTATGTTAGTTTCTTTGATGTGTGGCTTCCGGGTGCGAATTTCTGCTTAAACCTAATGAAAGGGTTTCGCTTTTGAAACAAATAAAAATGAGAAGTAGATACTTTTCAGCAATAAAGAACGTTGAGTACGAGAAATGAACCACCAACAACTGTATCAAAGTTCTGTATTTCTCTAAAGAAAGCTATATTGTGTATCTACTGGGGTTGAAAGGGGGTCCTTTACCACAAACGATGTCTACATAACGAAACAGTTGGTTTGGAGAAAGACAGCGCTCAATTTAATAAACTAAAAGGAGTAAAGGACTAAAAATTTCCGGAATTAGTTTAGAGAAAAAGTGTAAAATTCCATCTGGACGGCACCAAACTCAGAAGAAAGCTAACAAAAACATTGTTTTAGCTTGTCCGAAAAGTTTTACCTCATCCGCCATATTCGGAAAATATTGCTCTTCCGAATTATAATTTATTGTGGTCATTACAGAATTCTTTTCATTATTTTTTATCCTTTTGGTTGTTATGAATTCTTAAATGGCAACTTTTTTCAAAAGAAAAATTACTATGAAATTTCGAAATCTAAACTCCCTTGATACCATTTTTTGCTGATGTGAGTAGGCCAAGAAATATCATGAAAACTTCTAAGAGATTAAGTAGGATTGCTAGAAAGTAGGTATTAATCAAAGCAAGTGCGCAGAGATTAAAATGAAGACCAGGAGCGAAATTAAAAGAAAAGAGGAACGTTAGGTAATTATTTTGGAACTTAACAAGAAAGGAAGTAAAAATCAATTTACACAAAGTTCATATAAGATTCGGTACAAATTATTCTTAATTTTTTGCTCGTATTCAAATTGATTTTAAATTGCTTTCATCGGAAATTTACTCAAGTCGATAATCAATGGTAGCAAGTAAACATCGCAAGACTGAAAATGAAGAAGTCATCGGTGCGATTGAAACACTCGTCCTTTTTGTCTCAAAAGAAAAACACATTCAAGACACCAGCAGCCTGTATTGTATGCAAATTAATAGGCAATTATAAATAGAGAATAACTGGAGAGGCAAGAAAGAGAAAACCATGTCGTCACAAAGGACGCGGCCACTACTACTCACAAAGAAATGCGAAATATAACAGAGACTAAAAGTAATAGTAGTATTAGCCGCTTCCTTATTAGAAAACATTTGGAATTCATTTGGGAAAAAAGCAAAAGACTTGCTGTCAATTTTAAAATATGCTTTTGTAATGTGGAAAATTCCAAAGCGCTTTTGTAGCACAAAGAATTCAAAAGTTGTTTGGTAGCACAGAGAATTCAAAGTTTTTTTGGTAGCACAAAGAATTCCAAAGTGTTTTCGTAGCACAGAGAATTCCAAAGTGCTTTGGTAGCACAGAGAATTACAACGTTGTTTTTTTGGTAGCACAGAGAATTCAAAGTTTTTTTTGGTAGCACAGAGAATTCAAGTTTTTTGGTAGCGCAGAGAATTCCAAAGTGCTTTGGTAGCATAGAGAATTCCAAAGTGTTTTGGTAGCACAGAGAATTACAACGTGTTTTCATAGCACAGTTTTTCAAGAACTCAAGCAAATTAATGCCTTTCTGAGTACTAAAGAAAGGTTCATTGATTTAAGATGCAGAAACATAAGGTTACAAAAAAGTCATAACTCTAATGTACACGCTTAAAACATTGATATATAATAGTCAATCTTAGATTTTTACCTTACTAACCTGATTTTACTGAATATCAAAAGATAAAATAATTAAAATGAATTTCGGATAAAAAAAGTAGTTTTTTTTATGATAAAACTCACCATTTTTCTGCTGGAAATATGATTCAAGTTACCCTTCAACGTGGATGACCAAAACCACAGAAAGAACTAAACTTATGTAAAATCCTTTTATTTTTTTTCTGTATACATATCTATGATAAAATTTAATTTATGAATTAGGCTCAATAAAAGGTTGACGACAACAACTAATAATGAAATAGAATAGCTATTTAAATAGCAGCTGGAGTATTCATCTATGCTACGAAAGAAGTGTCGCATAATGAGCTGTCTCTGACGGAGAGGTGGATGTTAAACCACTCGGTAGAAGTGATGACACCAGACGGAGCTGTAGATACTGAACCACTAAGTAGACACGGAACAGAAATTTTTCAGTCTTTAAATTAGAATTTGGAGTTAACTGAAATTTATCCTTTTCGGCCAAATGATCTGAAAAGATGTGTTGATCATTCCATATCTCTTTGGACGTCTTTGGATAATTGTTGAAAAAGACACACCTAATTGTTTTTCCTACCCAATACCCGGACATATAATAGCCCAATTCTGTCAGTATCACTCGCCATAATACTTGACGTGATTTTATTTTCTTTATCTACAAAACATTAGTATAGCGACCGCATTTTCAGTGTATTTCTAGAGTAAAATCATTTTCAATGTACTTATGTAGTAAAATAATTGACAATTCATTGCTATAGCAAAATAATTGACAATGCATTTCTATAACAAAGTAATTTTGCTATGCATTTAAATTTTAGTATTTGCCTATATTTCTAAGATTAGGTAGTATTTACGTTGTTCAGACTGTTTTCTTCATCTTTATTGCCATGTTTACGACGTTTCGGTCGTTGTACACTCCGGCCTTCTTCAGGTGCGAGGAATTTCGAACCGAACCCCTTACTTTTATCACTGGAGTATATCATTATCATTCCATGCGCGATGTCACTTCCCGATGCCATGTAGTTATCTCCCTTTAATTCAACTCTCCAAGGACACATCGCCCAGTGGATATAGACGTTAGATAGTTCCAGTGACTTGACCCAAAGAGCTGTGAGTTCAATACCTGCCTAAAGTAGTGTTGAACAAATAACCTAACTAGATAGTTGAGTTAAAGGGAGATAACTACACAGCATCTGGAAGTTGCATCGCACATGGAGCGTACAACGGCCGAAACGTCGTAAACATCGCAATAAAGATGAGGACAACAGTCCGGACAATATAAATAACTAGCAGTATAGCCCGACGTTGCTCGGGTGTAACGAAAGCTTTAAAACTAATCCATGGTCCTGGAGCTCAAACTCTTTTGGACATTGGCACAAAATACTAAAAAGCAATAGTTGTTTCCAGTTAAAGCGAAACCGTAGACTGAAAGAAGAATGAATGGATTCTTTTTGATTTCCTGGTATCGATATCAAATAAGTTATTTTCGTCGTAAACTGAATTTTGAAGGCTAAATAAGTCCTCCGAGTAAATGGTATCATGGCTGAGACTAAGAACTACAATTATACCTACTTAGAGCCAAACCCGAAGCAAAAACTAATAAAATAAAAGGGCTGAAAAAAATATAGACATGCAAGCAGATAAACAGGCACACACACAAACATCTTGACTTTTATATATATATATATATATATATATTATCGATTTTCTGCACTATTGTAAGAACTGCAACCTTGAAACTTCTGAATATCTTTTCTTATGTCTTTGTCTATGAGTGTATCAAATTTGATTAAAATCGGACCACTCCTTCTATAACCCAATTTTTTCGATTACCGGATATTTACCGGGGGTACCTCAACACAAAACCGAGCTAAGAACACTCGCAGACGCTTATAGTACAACTATCGGTTTAGCCGTTTCGGAGTCTATAAGTAACGGACACACACATACACACAGACACACACACACAGACAAAGTTCCATTTATAAATAAGTTTAGATGTAATTTACATTTTCATATAACAGACAAATTATATAAGTAACTCTAGCCTTGATTCTCGACTACCGACAATATTTTTTTTATTTATTTATGAATGCAATGATTGTGAAAAATTTTGTTTTCACTTATTTGACCCATGAATCTGGGAATTTTATATCTGGTGTAAACACAGTATAAGTGAGATTAAAATGTTTTAACATGAGTCACATGCTACTCATAAAATAATAACAACAGTAACTAGTAGTGACTTTTTTAATCAACAGAATGAAAAGTCTTTTTAAGCTGTCAGTTTAGCTGAACTGAAAAGAAACAATGCAGTTATTAATAAAAGCTGAAATTAATGCATGCATGGTATCACAGCTCTAGCGTCACTCCTTCATAATCAGCCTATGAACTTTTCAGCCTACCCTCGGGTATGTACACTGCGATACATGGAAAGTAACAGTATATATATATATATATATATATATATATATATATATATATATATATATATATATAAACAATTCTTGTAAAAATGCGACACTGCCACACGGCTGACTCGCTGCCCCTAGTCCGGGGCCTGTTGTGATGATGATGACCGGAACCTGAGTCAGGGTTGATGCTGTCGAAACAGCACCAATTATGACGATGCTCTCGGGTCGCTAATCGTTATGATAGCCTCGTCACATTAGCTGGTCTTCAAGACGTCTATTACAACGGTGAACTTTCCTGCCCACGCTGTGTTCTTTGATCTCAGGAAAGACACGTTGAAACCCGGTAGCCGTTTCTCTACCACCTCAAACCAGACCGGACACACATGTACACTTGTGTTGAAAAAAATAAACACGGCACAAAAAAAAAAAATGAATAAGTTCGAAGACGCCTGGATGAGTTACGGAAAAAGTCTATATATATATATATATATACAAAAAAATAATAATAATTAGCCATAAAAGCAGAATATACAACCGTCGAATTCAATGTTCACAACGGAGCGAACATTCAATTTTCCCAATTATTTTTAAAACAAAAGTTCTTTCATGGCTCTTATCAAAGCTTTACGGAAATAGCCGAAGTAGAGCTAATGGTGGGTATGTAGCGACAGCGGTAGTGGGGTTGTTTGGTCTCTGTCGCTCGGCAGCTCTGAAACTTAACTTGGCGGTATATCAGAAGCTTTACGGAAACGACCGAAGTTGGGCGTTCTGGTGATGATAGTAGATTCGTCTTGTTTCCTTCGCTCGGCAATAAAAAAAAATCTCTTTTCAGCTAGTTTAACTCTTTCTCGGCTCATTCCGTTTCTATACATCTTTAGCCAGGACTCTATCGGAGACGAATTATTTGACTTTAACTCTTCGGCGGCAGGCTTTTCTACATTTCTTTACATCTTCAGCTGGGAGCTCTATGGAAGGCGACCAGTCTTCTTGGTCGTGCCCCATATTTGGGAACACTTTTCCCTCAGTCGTTACATCTCGACTGCAACTAACTCCAACTAACTCAAAACTGATTTTTCTCTCTAGAGCCTCGATTTTTATACTTGTCCCCAATTCTCTTGGGGGATGCTGAGAGACCCGGGCTATCTTTATGCAAACCAGATCTTTGAACAATGAGATTTCTTTCCACCTACACATTTCAAAGTGGAGTTATATCATCCCCTTGGTTTAACCAATGAAATACCTCATCTGACGTATCATCTTTTCTTTTCGTCCTCCTTCTTAATTACATCATTTTAGGTTTTCAAATTTTCAAATCCTTTCCCATCAAATGTGAGAACTAAGGATCTGACCTTACCCTAACCCCATCAAAAGTCCTGACAGCCGTGTTTTGACTATCGTTGTTTTCCACCTTTCTGGCCAAAAATTCGATTCTGAATAATAATGGGGGAAATATGTTTTCCCTTCTTCCTAATTTTCAGCTACTTTCTCTATTTTTCGGAGTTTACAAGCACCTAAGTATTAAATATTTCTAAGCAGAGCTCATATCGTGATTTACAATCAACTGAAAAATCAACAATACCACTAATAATAATTTCTTTCGCTCCGTCGTATTAAAGTAAGAAGTACATTTTTTATGTGGAAATAGGGTTAAAAAAATTCATTATTATTGGAAATAATTTTTTTTTCATAAGACTATATTTTATTCGTAAAAGTAATTAAAACATCCTAATTAAATAATGTATTTGTTTTATTGCATTTTATATTTTAGGATTCAGGAGAGATTTTGACCTTAAAAAGTTCATAACTAAAATTCTCCAAGGACTTATTCTTTTAACTAATATAAACATTAAGCGCTAGAAAATAATTCTAGAAATTTCATAAAATTATATGATTGTGTGTGGGTTGGAAAGAAGTAACAGATTAAAAGAATATTTTGTCGATATTAAAAAAATATATTTCAAATATAATATTATCCATTTGTGAATAAGTCCTAAAAATTCATTAAAATATTACAATTGCTTGATTAATGCAAAAATTTCCCAATCAATGTATTTTTCAAGACGGTCAGACTGTTGTCCTCATCTTTGTTGTCCTATTGACAATTTGGTGGGGGGGGGGGCTTTTCTACGCTTCGGCCTTCTTCAGGTAATTGGAATTTCAAACCGAACCGTTTATTTCTTCTACCAGCTAGATTGTTCTCGTTCAATGTGCAATGATTCTTCCGGATATCTCAGTTTAAGTTATTTCTCTTTAGTAACTAAAGTCTTTTGTTCACCTCTGCTGTGGCCAGCTATGGAACTCATTCGATACCAAACTTGCAGAACATTATATTTTATAAGCATTATTATTATTATATCCGCAGTCATCAGGAAAATTTGATTTTATTATATAAAATTATATATATATATGTGTGTGTGTGTGTGTGTGTGTGTGTGTGTGTGTGTGTGTGTGTGCGCGCGCGCGCGTGTGTGTGTAAACGTTGTATTTATTGGGAACATATGTGTAAGTCCACATATTCGATTTTAAACAATTAAATTATCGTCTACTGGTGTAGGCGTTAATGTCTCTTCTTAAAAACAAGAAATGTTTACTCAAACATGTGCTCGTACTAAATATAATGATTATAGTAATAAGAACTAATTTTAAATTCCATTAATTACTTCTACTGTTATATATATATATATATATATATATATATATATATATATATATATAATACCCCAACAGTCTACTTTTTGGGTTTATACACGCGTTGGGATTCTTTTTGCCCTAAAAAGCGCAAAATAAACCTCATAAAAACTTTAACGCATAGGATATTGATGATCTGTTTGGAAGAGTTCTTTGATAGTGAGATAAATTTTATAAAGAAAATGTTGTGCGATAGTGGGTATCCGCCCTCTGTTGTTAATTCGGTGATTTGTAACACAATCGCTAACTTCAGAAAGATTAAGCCAGTAGTTAATGCTAAATGCCCGGTTTATTTAAAACTTCCGTGGATTAATAAGAAGGATGAAAACCTTACTTGGCAAATTTATTCTGATGTACAGAAATGTTATTTTTCTGCCGAGATGTGTGTTGCGTTTGGTATTAGAACTATCTTAGCTTCAAGTCTTAAGGACGTTCTGCCCCTTCATTAAACAAATTCTGTAATTTGCAAATATAATTGTGGCTGCAGTGCCAGTTACATAAGTAGAACCACTCAACGGCCTGACAGTAGAATCAAACAGCATGTTCCACTGAAAATCAGGAACCATACCTGGCAAGATAATGAACTTATCCGTAACACATATTGTTCCTCAATAAAAAAAGAAAGTGTGCCATAGAGTTTAATGTGGATTGGTTTTCCCTATTACCAATTCACACTCACTTTGCCATCTGAGGGTGCTGGAGTCTGTTTACATCAGGTCTTGCAGGCCCTCGCTGTGCAAACAGCAAGAGTGTTTACTGGGCCTGAAGTAGCTTTCACAAAAATATATCAGGTGACACTCGATGGACCTGACTGATTGGACAAAAGATGGTTATTATCCTATTTAGATGTGTCCGCTGCTAAAAGAAGGCATCGAGGAGATGGATGTGTGGTGATATTGGAATTGTCGACGAAGCCATTATTTTACCATTCAAAATTCATAACTGAACAGTGCTATTGCGATTTCATGGACAAGACTTTCTTTCAATACTACACGTCCCAGCTTTGGAGTTTAAAAATGAAGTCTGTATTTATGCACGACCTCTCTCTCTCTCTCTCTCTCTCTTTCTCTCTCTCTCTCTCATCGTAAAAGTTTTACAGGAGAGGAGATAAGGAAATGCCCACTATTTTGTCCCGATCGAAAATCTATAGTCAGTTGTGAAGATTAAATTATATGAAGATGATAAACGATAGCACAGCAGAGGGAATCAATGGATAATAATTTTGGGGATATTATTGGGAAGAACAGTCCCTACTTTTACTTATATGTGCTGTGTCCGTTCAGGATGTAGGCAATCCAATCATGCCTCTCTACACCTTCCTGTCTCTTGTAAGTCTTAATATATTTTGTCTTGTTATTTCTCCCAAACCCTGCACTGCCATTCATTTGTTTAAGTCCATCAAGTATGTCACGAGCTGCTTTTCCCTGTCCCTCTTACCCTCTGTCCTGTGAGCATTAGATTTTCCAAGCCCGCTTTCCTCATCACGCGTCTCCTCCTGATGCCAAGTATAAATTTATTTTTTATTTTCACTCACTCTTCGACATTAAGATGTAAATGCTTCAAAGACTTATCATATATGTTTCTCATTTGTTTTCAGGTTCTGATCACTTGTTGATTATTGGGTCTGTATGACCCAGTCTATCCTGTTATTTACCCATAGGCGGAGAGAAGAAATAGATTTGTAGCGTTATCAAGGGTATTAACACATACGTGAATGCCATGAACTCCATAATTAACTTTGAATTTAATTTTTTAAAATAAAAAGGTCTTCTTGAAACTTTTATTTTAGTTTTAATTGAAAGCTGGTGTATTTCAAGCAGAAATTATATTGATTAGAATCTAAAATCTTTCAATTTTTTCGCTATTTTTGAGTGATGAATACATTTGTAAACAAAAGTTAATTCTAGGTTTTAAAATCTGGCAAAAATAAAATATACATCTATGACACATTATTTTTGGAAAATTAGCAAATTTAATGTTAAATTAATTTAATTTGCACAAGTATGACTTATTTCTTGCATGAAATTTAGAATAAAACTGTCTTAAACACAGAGTTGAACTTTCTAACTTTTTCACTGTATTTCAAATGTGTTGACAGGTTGACATGCGAGATAAGATAAGTGTATGGCGATCACAAGTGACATAATTGTACAATTTTTCCTGTAAGGGGAAGAAAATCTGAAACACATGATCTTTTAATGTACACACATAAATTACTATACAAAAAATTCAAATAAACAAAAATTATTTTAAAAATACGAAAGCACGACGACTTTATTAAACTTTTCAATTTTCGATTAGTAAATATAATCTTCACTGAATAAGTTTATAAGCTAACCACAACAAATCTTTGAAGTATTTATAAAATATTTCTGAAACTTTATAAATTATTATAATTAAAAAAAATGAAAAAAACTATTTTAAAATTTCATTATTGATTGAAAAAAATATTCTTCAGACTATAATGTCTTTAATATATATTATTTATTAAAACAAAAGTTTTTTAAATTAAATAATGTCATAGTTTTATTGCATTTTTATTTTACTATTTAGAGCAGATTTTCGGAAATAAAGGCAAAATGTTTGAAAAAGATAATTGATGATTTCATGAATTTACGTGGAGATGAGGTAAAAAATGTAAAAAATATATATTTTACCAGAATTTTTTAAAATAATAATTTCAGAAATAATTTCATTCATTTCTGAATAAATCCTGAAAGTTTCATTAAAATCCGACAATTATTTGATTTTTGCAAGAAATTCCAAATTAATGTATTTTCCACCGAAAAAAAAACAGTTATCTAATATTACGTTTTCCATTGTAAACTCTCGTAATGATTTGTTTACCCGCTAACTAAAATCAAAACAAATTTTTTTACCAAAATTTCGAATGTGTTAGAAGAAATTAAATTCTTTTTTTAAATAAATAAAAATTACTTTGATCTTTCCTCTTAATAATAACATAAACATTTTGATTTTTAAAAAATCGTTTTTGTTTTTGTTTTTTTAGTTTGGGGCCTTTTTCTTCATACTGTTTTTTTTTTTTTTTTTTTTTTTACACAACTATTTGGTGGTGTCTACATTACTGCCCCGAGCCTCCTGGATATTATTTACTGACAAGAATGTTATTCGGAGTTATATTTATTATCTCTGGTTTAAAATTGTCGAATAGGCGATTTATTTGTTTTAGCGATAGATCGATGCTGCTGCAGATAGAAAAGACTAATATAGACAGATACGTGTCTACTGAAAGAAGGCCGAAAGAACCTACCAGAGCAAGACACGAGTTTGAAAGTCAATTAGATTTTCCCACTTAACCTCATCAGTGGCTCTAGCGACACTTCAAAGCTTCGTGGAAATAAGGACTCGGCACAAAGTTCGCTTCCAAACAAGAAACGGTAAAATTAATTTTCTATTGCCCCTGCCCTCTGCCATTTTCGGTCCAGAGTCCGGAGCTAATAACAGATTGGGAACGCCGAAGACATCTGTTTGG
This sequence comes from Ascarosepion bandense, assembly GCA_037127315.1. Classification (NCBI taxonomy): domain Eukaryota; kingdom Metazoa; phylum Mollusca; class Cephalopoda; order Sepiida; family Sepiidae; genus Ascarosepion; species Ascarosepion bandense. Next base: position 5,779,334 of record JBBBDQ010000900.1, read on the forward strand.
TTCTCAGGTACGCGCCTCACCAGCTGTCGCCACCTCCACCTCTTGTCGGTTGGTTCGACCTGGCTTTCATCTTAGTATCAGTGATATGGTTGACTGACCGCTGACTCTTTTAAGTCGACGAATAATGCCGAAAAATAAATTGGGATATAACAACCCCTGGCTGAATGGCATTCAGTCAAAATTTGCTTAAGTTAGTTTGGGGTTATATCTGAGTTGGGTTTTGCATTTCAGGTAAACAAAGATGTGGAACATCGGTTAATTTCATTTTCTCTAAATGCACACACACACACACACACACACACACACACACACACACACATGCGCACACGCACGTAAAATATACGTGTTAGACAGAGAAAGTGATGAATCACGTGATTGTCGCAGATTTTACAAGCACGTGAAAGTAATCAATACTGACAGTGTAAACTCGGAGAAGGCTTATTTCGAAAACAAGAATTCGAAACTCCAATCTTTATCTGCGCCCAAACAGTCTAGGCACAAGAAGAAATTTTGCAATCTGTCCAATCCTCGAGATAGATAGATAGATAGATAGATAGATAGATAGATAGATAGATAGATAGATAGATAGATAGATATATAGTATAGATAGATAGATAGATAGATAGATAGATAGATAGATAGATAGATAGATATGTATGGAATTAGATCGATATGTATAGAATTAGATCGATATATAGATAGATAGATAGATAGATAGATAGATAGATAGATAGATAGATAGATAGATAGATAGATATGTATAGCATTGGATAGATAGATATGTATAGAATTGGATAGATAGATAGATATGAACAGACTTAGATAGATAGATAGATATGAACAGACAGATAGATAGATAGATAGATAGATAGATAGATAGATAGATAGATAGATATGTATAGAATTAGATAGATAGATAGATATGTATAGAATTAGATAGATAGATAGATAGATAGATAGATAGATAGATAGATAGATAGATATGATAGATAGATAGATAGATATGTATAGAATTAGATAGATAGATAGATATGTATAGAATTAGATAGATAGATAGATAGATAGATAGATAGATAGATAGATAGATAGATAGATAGATAGATAGATAGATAGATAGATATGTATAGCATTGGATAGATAGATATGTATAGAATTGGATAGATAGATAGATATGAACAGACTAGATAGATAGATAGATAGATAGATAGATAGATAGATAGATAGATAGATAGATAGATAGATATTAATAAAATGAGGTAGATAGATAGATTTCAGTAAATTAAAATGTATCATGTACATGTATACATGATGATTGCAGAAGAAAATCTCTTGTTAGCTTTTTTTCATTTAGAATTTTTTCCATCAATTTTACCCGATCTAACGTTCTACGAGCCCGTAAGTGTTTCTCAACACTAACTTCATTTTTATACACGTGGCAAGCATAAAATTTGTCTGTGTCTCCTATGTTGGAAACTTGCCTGTCCCTATGTACATTCTTGTTATGCTTGAAATTTCCGCAACAGACTTACAAACCCTGTCACAAAACTCGCACGGCAGGGTTCTATTTCTTCCTTCCTAATGGCGCGCCTTTTGTTGGACTACTCAATTCTCTTCTGCTCAAAATTGTTGCAGTGTCCCTAAATCTCCAGTCAGATCTCCAGCAAGTTTACCAGTCTTCAACATTAACGTTAAAAGTCTTTAGTTTACATTTAACTCCATCATTGAAGCGTTATTTGGGTGTGCGTTGTGGAGCAGGGGATATCGACTCGGAACAAGAAATCGGTGAGCCGAGTTCGAATTCCAGTTGAATTCCTTGCATTCACTTACTCACAAATACCCTTGAAAATGTATTAATCCGTCTATTCCCTCCAGTTATGGGTTAAATAACGGAACAGATTGGGTTCTATAGCTTTGGCTGGCAACCAGTCTACCGCAAAAAGCAATGGCAACCTACTGCGGGATAATCTTCTGCCCAGTCAGTCATGTCTCTTGCGAGACATGATCGCCAAATCGTGTATCACATATGGCAATTAACTGAATAGTTCTTTATAAAAAAAGGTTTTCTTTATTGGCATGTTTGAACAAAGAATTGTAAAAATCAATTGAAGGTGTAACAAGCTTTGCTTTTCACAAGATAGCTGTTTTTACAGTACTGTTCTTAAACAATTTTTACAATAAAAATGTCAACAATTAACAAATTGGGTGCATATACTCAAAATTCTGATTGTTTTTCCTTTTGATTTAAAAAAAAATGGTTGAAATATTTTTACACTCTAGTTTAAAACGGAAAGTCTCAATATATATATATATATCTTATTTCTTTCTCTTTTCCAATCTTTTTACTCTTTTCTTTTTTTTTTCAATTGGAGTAGATAGACTATCTATCGCCCGGTTCACACTCCACCCACGTCTATTGAACAGGTGAAGAGGCTCATCCCTTGTTCCTTGTTTAGGATGTGGTTTCCGGCTTTCTCTTTTCCAATCTTTTCACTATTACGTAGCCCCCTGCACATCAGTGGCGTTACCGCCTTGCTCGGGGTGAGATGATTTAAAAAAAAAAAAAAAAAAAAATGGAAGTATAGTCCATTATAATTTTTTTTTTTTCGATAAATCTTGAGGCAACTATATACATGTTTTGGAATGACTTACAAAGTGCATATCCAACTTGAGGAATATCTCTGCAATCTTCTTTTTTGTTTGACCGTGATTATTCTAAATCAGCGTTCGATTTGATCTTCAACAACTACTGCAAGTCTTCCGTTCCGTTCTCTGTCTTTTAACACAACGTTTCAACTTGTTAAACCAGCGAGCCACTTACGAACAATTCTCTCGGCTGTGACACCATCTAAATAAACAGCACATTTCTTCTTTTTTTCTGTTTGTGTATATGAAATAAAGTTTATTCACGATATGAAATGAAATCCCGTGTTCAAACGCCACCTACTGAAAAATGCGATGAAGTTTTGTTACATCCTAAGACTATGAGTCAAATTGATGTGGCATGGTCGAAAGGATGGTAGCAGTCAAAGATTTACTATGTCTGCTGGCCTATAAAGTATCCCAAAATGAGTTGTGCAACATGATCACCTCATGATCACCTTTCTCCCTTAAGTCGCTCAAACTCCCTCCTATGTGTTGGCGTTGCGACCCTGATTTTTTTTTTTTTTTTATAAACGTTTCACCCGAGCAAGGCATGTCACTGTCACTACTGCGCAGGGTGCTACATAGAGTGGATAAAGGATGATTAAATATAGAAAATGTCAGAGGGTGGGTGATAGGCGGGTAAGGATACCGAGAATGAGGGTTGGGTAGATGAGAATGTTCTGAGAATAATTGGGAGTTAGAGTGATAGGAGGTGTCTATTGACCCTACATTTAAACACCTGGAGATTGTATCTGTCGGGAAAGCAGACTTGTGGAAGAGAGTTCCACAGGCGGGAAGCGCGAGAAAAGAAGCTGTTGGAGTAGAATTTACGGTTACATCTTATCTGTTTAACTGTAAAAGGGTGGGACCTAGTTGCTCATCTAGTATCTCGTGTAAATTCGTGCTTAGGCGGCACCAGTGCTCTGAGTTCATCGGAGCAGAAGTCATGAAAGTACTTTTAGAAGAGGCACAGGGAAGCCACATCACGCCGGTGAGAGAGTGGCTGCAGTCAGTATCAACCACGTTACAGATCCTCCTTTGTATTTTGTCAAGAAGCCCAAGGAGAGCAGCAGGGGCACCCGACCAGATATGACAGCAATATTCAATACACGGGCGGATGGTAGATTTGTATATGTGCAGAATAGATTCAGGTGGGAAAAACTTCCGGACCCTGCACAGAGAGCCGACTTTCATAGCAGCAGATTTGGCAATGGATTCGATATAGTCATTCCATTTTAGGTCCGCCGAAATGTAAGGCCAAGGAGGCGTATTTTTTTTTTTTTTTTTTGCTTCACCAAATTGGGTTGGATGTGGAAGCGATTATTTTGGCGCTCTAACCGAGTCATGCTCAGATCGCACCATCCTAAAAGTGTGTATAACCCAAATTCCTACTCAATCTCCTACTATGAATTTGCATCAAATCTTTTTCGCGTGTTCGGAACTAGTCGTTTGAACCGTGATTGGTTAGCTCTCACTAACTCAATTGCATCTAACCACCAAGCTTATTCGGTATTCGTTCGGGATGCGTCAAATTCATTTGAATGAGCCGGTTCAACCGATCCCGGTTCAACCGATCCCGGTTCAACTGATCCAGGGTGCATGCCCCATTAAGTAAGTAATTTACACAGTCAAGAATTTTTAGAGTGGTGCACCCCTGTACAGGTCCCAAGTGCAACTCGAGGGAGAGAGGTACAGAGTAAGATGTATACGTTAGGTGGATAAGTCAGAAGATAACGGTGAACCCTAAACTTGAACAAGGCAGTGGTTCGTGGGAAGAAGCTGCTTGGGCAAAACATACATCTCACCAGTGGATATGAAGGGAATGAAGGTGGTTCGCTACAATGTGCGAGGCATGGTGGGTCTTAGCAGTGATGGTTAATACTAGTTGAACTAAGGATTGTATTTCATCTGACCACTCAACATAGAAATAGCGATAGAGAAGCAAATGGCTTGCGAAGTCTCGCTTTTGAGAAAAATGTTACAGTAGAAAATAATTCATCGCCTACAAGAACGCGGAGATGTTTTCGGACTCTACTGAAAGTGGAAAGTCACGACTGGACAGCTCCTTCCCATATATGGCAGCAGTATTCCATTTTAGGCTCTTGGAAAGGTAGATGGTAGCAGGAGGAGTGAGGTACGTGCTAAATCGATACGGTGAAACCGACCCTTTTCCGAGCATCTTTAGCTATGGATCGTATGTTTAAACCAGACCTCAGGTGAAACTGGTAGCTACGATCCATGGTGGTGGGTCTGTTATGGTGTGGAATGATTTGGTGGAGTGAGAGTCAGAGATTTAATCCAGATCAAAGAAATTTGAAAAAGGAACAATACAATTAGACTTTGCAAACACATGCTATACCATCTAGTTTATGCTTAACTAGCAGTATAGCCCGGCGTTGCTCGGGTGTAATGAAAGCTTTAAAATTAATCCATGGTCCTGGAGCTCAGACTCAGCCTAAAGAATATTTGTGTGAAGTTTGGTGAGAATCGGATAAAAATTGTGGATTTGTATAGAGGACATACAGACAGATAAACAGACGCACACACAAACATCTTGCCTTTTATATATATATATATTATCGATTTTATGCACTATTGTAAGAACTGCAACCTTGAAACTTCTGAATATCGTTTCTTATGTCTTTGACTATGAGTGTATAAAATTTGATTAAAATTGGACCACTCCTTCTATAACCCGATTTTTTCGATTATCGATTTTCGATATTTATCGGAGGTACCTCGACACAAAACTTAGCTAAGAACACTCGCAGACGCTTATAGTACAACTGTGTAAATTTTCAAGAAAATCGGTTCAGCCGTTTCGGTGTCTATAGGTAACGGATACACACACACAGACACACACACACACACACAGACAAAGTTCCATTTATAAATAAGTTTAGATTAGATTAGAGAAAAACTTCGCCGTTCAAAATGCTACAAAACATGGCTTCTCAATTATGTCAAAATTGCCTGGAACAAAATTTTGGAAATTATGACTGTAAGGTGAGTGTATGTGAGAAGAAATCCAGGAGAAATACTGAAGGATGAATATGTGGTTACAAGAGTTAATCTGTTTACCTCTCCTCCATTGAATTAGTATGCAATGAACTGGATGGGAGAGTTCGAAGAGAATACACAAAGAGTGAGAGTGAGCCTTTTCAGTGCTTGAAGAATGCTTGAAAAGATCTGCCATCTACGTTTAAAAGAAAACTGTTGGAAAGAATACCAAGAATTTGTAAAGAATTAGTTAATGTAGGTGGTGGTTTTATTGACGAAGACAATATATGATGATTATGTGATAATTTTTTATAGTTATGTTTTTATTTTTGACAATAAAAGCAAATACATTGTAGTTAATAAATGTTATTTTTTACTATGAAAATTCAAACATATCTCATTTTAAGGTGTGTTTTTAAAGAAGTGTACTTTGTCCCCAAATGTTTTGCTTGTAGTGTAATGTACAAATATAAATGATCTTAACTTTCTCATCTACCCGTGTTTAAACATAAAATAAATTGTCTGAGTGTTAATTTACCCTCGCCATTTTTCATTTTTAGGAAACAATGCAACTTAACTCATCTCAAAATCGAAATAAAGAGATAAAATACATTAAAGAACGGTAGTTACATAACTAACTGTTCCCACTTTGAAAACTCAGAAAATACTGGGGACAGGGGATATTGAGTAAAAGACAAAAGATTAATACTATTCAAGAAGATAGCAGATGGTACATGTTGAATTCAAACTTTTTGAGATTGTAGTTATCAGAAAAGCAAATAAACAGGAGTCACACACGGGAAGTGTGAAAAAAGAAACTATTAGCGTAGAAGCGACAGTTACATTTATCTTTTTCAACGGTAAAAGGATGGGGCCGAGATGGTGCCCCAATTTTTTCGTGGTCTTCATGTCCCTCTCATATATGAATCTACTTGACGCAGAGCAATTTTCTGGAAAAATTCCGCGTCGAATAGGCCAGCAAATACGGTACTTGAAACTTATTCAAAAATTCCGTTCTTTGAGTTGAAGGCTATTATAGTGTTGAAGGTTATTATAGTGTTGAAGGTTATTATAGTCTTGGAGGCTATTATAGTCTTGAAGGCTATTATAGTCTTGAAGGTTATTATAGTCTTGAAGGCTATTATAGTGTAAGTTGTTTCTTTTACATAATGACAGCTTCGATTTTTTTTATTTTTTACCAGCGAGTGGAGTATTGTTTATTAGTCTTCTCTATCAATAATTGCCTTATGTTGATAATCTTATTTTTACTTTAATGTAATTATCGATGTGTACGAAATTCAAAAACATTTACGCCTACGGAGGAGTGTGGTGGTTGTGTGACTAATGTAGGAATTTGATGCTGTTTTTTCGTTGTTTTATTAGTGTTGGAGATACAATCTCCCGTGGAGCAAGATAATTCAATATGTTTCTCAAAAGGTCTGTTTTTTAAGATTTCGTGTTATAAATAGTGATTGGATTCAGCGTTTTAAACTTTTTGTAGTAAATTATTAATTTTAGATATTTTGTGTATTAGGTGTAATACACGAATTAAGAGATGTGCACCGGCGAATTATATTATTAATGGCTTTTCATCTATTCTATAATTGGGGTGCACCTGGTTACAACAAAATAAGCTCTATAAATAACCTTTATATCATAATGTTTTGCTTTTTTCTTTTTCATTTTTAAAGCGATTTATATTTTCTCGTCAACTATATAGTTTCCGAAAGGACGGTATTAATAGCATTAGCATTACTGATAACAACTTCAACCCCTCCACACTCTACCCCAGGGCCTTCGCCATTTGGAAAAAAAACAATGTCGCTGACGTGACGTAGAATCTCTATTAGAGATCCAATGTCGAAATGTACATCCGACACCTTTGAATTTTGAAAATTTTCTCTAATTTATATTGGCTCTGTATTCTTAATACATTGAGCTCTCTGCCTGCATCACTTTTTAATATTAAAAATTTTTAATATTAATTACGATCAGGTTCTTGGAATTTACCTTCCTACTCTTCCACTTCGGATTAAAGAAAAACAATATATATATATATATATATATATATATAGTCATCCGCAGATAGATCTGTTTCGCTGTATCACAGCTCATCAGTACGGTTAGACTCCGATTGCTTTGTTAACCCAGGATGGAAACCGACCAAATTGGCGTCAGTCGGCGATTCTACCTCTGGGCTATGGGCGTTCGGTAGAAGAAGGCAGACTTTTAGCATGTATATTGTCATTATACACGCCCAATAGCCAGGGTGCTCTAATTCATTAGTGAATGAGCGATGAGTGCATGCGAGAGTAGCTACTGTTTTTCAAAGTCTCCCATTCTTCCAGAGTCCTCAATCAGGGTGTGAGAGCGTAAATAGTCATGTGCAGACAGATCTGTTTTGCTGTATCACAGCTCATCAGTATTGGGAGTTGTTTTTAACTTCCGACGCCTATATATATATATATATATATAGTTTTAAAGTATTCTATATTTATGTTGTGGTGCAGTGGATATCGGCTCGGAACGAAAATCGGGGAGCCGAGTTCGAATTCCAGCTGAATTCATTGCCTTCACTTACGCGCAAATACCCTTGGGAAAGGTATTAATCCGTCTCTTCCTTCCAGTTATGGGTTAAATAACAGGACAGATTGGGTTCTATAGCCTTGGTCGGCAACCAGTCTACCGCAGAAAGCAATGGCAACCTACTGCGGGATAATCTTCTGCCCAGTCAGTCATGTCTCTTTCGAGACATGATCGCCCAAGCGTGTATCGCGTATGGCACTTAACTGACTGTATTTATGTATGAAAGTGCTTAATATCAGAAACGGAGTGTGTAAATATAAAATACAACGTGAAAACAGAGGTCAACATCAAGCGGCAACAGTCAATTAATAATTGTCGGTATATATATATATATATATATATAGAGAGAGAGAGAGAGAGAGAAACAGAGAGAGAGAGAGAGAGTGGTTTAGAACTTCTGATGCCAATCGTATATATATATATAGTTTTATTCTGTGTAAAATTGGTGATCAATATCAAGAGTAAATCTTATATAAATATGAAAGTCGACACTGAGGTTAATATTTTGTGGCAACAGTCTCTTTCAGGCTTAAACGCAATATCCATTGTCTGAAGATTGCATTTAATCATGAAACACACTATCCCCCCCCCCACCCCCCCCCCACACACACACACACTATCACCCCCCCCCCACACACACACACAGACATATATATATATATATATATATATATATATATATATAAGAGATTTATGAGAATATTTAAAAGAATTAAAGTTTTGGGGTTGCGAACAGATATTAAAACGCTCCTGTATGTATGTATTATGGGCGCGCGGCCGAATGGTTAGAACGTTGGTTTTGTGGCTAGGTTTTGAATCTCTTCTTGGTCAAGGCGACTTCTTCATGTTATCGGTCTTGGTGGCGATTCGAGTGTCCCGGACCTTTTCAAATTGTCCGAAACCATACTACGGATTGACACAAGCCTTGTGTTTAGACGATACTGTTCAGAAGCCATCGACGGTTGTACTAACACAAAATCACAAGTCATCGTGACCGAGAGAGTGAGAGCATATTAGCGTTGTTTAATCCGCTGGCCATGTCATATTATGCAATCTCTCTTACAAATTGTATCTAAGATCCGCTTAGAATAGAGTTGCTGTATGAACTAAAAAGGGAAGCTCTTCTGTTTGGTTCGAGGTTTAACGACCTATCAATCCTTATGGGATCATTTAAGGTCATAACCAATGATTTCTGGGTAAGGTTATTTTATTTTTACAACATTTTTCTTTTCGAGTATCATGATTCTGTGAGATTTGTTTTTAAGAGCAGGGTCACCAAGTCCTACCCTTGTTATTTAACCCATAACTGGAGGGAAGTGACGGATTAATACCTTTCCCAAGGGTACCAGTGCTTAAGTGAATGCAGGATATTCAACTGGAATTCGAACTCGGCTCACCGAGCCGATATCCACTGCACCACAACGCACATCCGTCACTATACGCTTACAGTACCTGGTATTCCCAAGCGGTCACCTATCTAAGTACTGACCAGGTTCAACGTTGCTTAACTTTGGTGATCGAGCGAGAACCGGTGCATTCAACCTGATAGGCCGTAAGCCGGAAAGGTCTTTCTTGATGTTGAAGAAACAAAATGTGCCTGAGCAAGTGTCTGCGGCAGGGATTGGTTAGTGGCTCTAGTAGACGGGTGTGCCCGGAAAACGAGACTAACCATGATATATAAATGTATTATGTACGTATCTTGTAACTGAGTGGTTAGAACGTTCACTTCCTGGTCATCAGACCAGGGTTTGAATCCCACAGTGGTCGGTTTGTCAAAAAGGTGTTAGATTTTATGGGTCTGAGGAGGGGATCCCAGATTGCGGCACCGCAGGAAACATCCCAAGGATTGTCTCAAGCGCTGTGAGTGGAATAGGGTAGACGGAATTGTTCAGAAGCCGTCAATTGTTGTGCTAAGACACAAGTCAGCGTGGTCGAGTTTTTGAGCGTACTGGGGTTGTTTGAACTGCTGATTGTTCCAGATCATTCAATGTTATACACTCCCTCCAGTATCTTCTCAGTATAGTTGCAGTATAAACTAAAGGTGGGCTCTGTGGTTGTTGAACAAACACAGATGTTCCTGAGCAGTTGTCTATGTACCCACCCCTTCTACTCTAACGGTTTCTTTACGCGCACTTCTCACCTGTCGAACTCTGTTCCGATTTTTTGCTGCTCTTATAACAACAATCTTCAAAAATGTTTGCTTCCCTAATAAATATAATCTGCTATTCTCTTGAACCCTTCCTCAATTGACTCTATGAAAGTTTTCTTGTTCCCTTTTACTCCTTGTAACCCTCTGCGTCCTGGTGGTATTATCGCCTTGTTTGGGGTGAACGGTTTATTAAAACGAAACTATTCGATGGTTATTCTAGCAAGAAATCACAAGTCATTGTGACCGATGATTTTAGTGAAATTGTTTAAGTTCAGATCACGCCGGATTGGGCTTTCTCTCCCAGAAAATGTAGCTAGTTTCAATATAAACGGCGCGTTAGCTGTATGGCTATTTAAAAAAGCAAATGAGTGGGCATCTGTAAAAGGGATTAACTAGCTACTCTAACAAATAGGTGTACTGGGAAACGAGCAACAATCTAGATAGATAGATAGATAGATAGATAGATAGATAGATAGATAGATAGATAGATATGAATAGACTTACATAAACAGACTGAGAGAGATAAATAGACAATGAAAGGACTGAGATAGATAGATAGATAGATAGATAGATAGATAGATAGATAGATAAGATAGATAGATAGATAGATAGATAGATAGATAGATAGATAGATAGATAGATAGATAATGAACAGAATGATAGATAGATAGATAGATAGATAGATAGATAGATAGATAGATAATGAACAGAATGATAGATAGATAGATAGAGATAGATAGATAGATAGATAGATAATGAACAGAATGATAGATAGATAGATAATGAACAGAATGATAGATAGATAGATAGATAGATAGATAGATAGATAGATAGATAAGAACAGAATGATAGATAGATAGATAATGAACAGAATGATAGATAGATAGATAGATAGATAGATAGATAGATAGATAGATAGATAATGAACGAATGATAGATAGATAGATAGATAGATAGATAGATAGATAGATAGATAGATAGATAGATAATGAACGAATGATGATAGATAGATAGATAGATAGATAGATAGATAGATAGATAGATAGATAATGACCAGATAGATTGATAGATAGATAGATAGATAGATAGATATTGTACGATGAACTTTGTCAAGGTAAACGTCCTCAGCAAAAAAACAAGGGAATGTTTTCGTGCCTGACGAACGCGGTTAAGGTATATGTTATGATGTTGAGTCTGGAAAGACACAACATTTAACTCGACAGAGTCAGTCGTGGTAGTAGTATTCAATACTCAGTATTCAATACTCAGTAACATTCAATACTCAGCTAGACAACTCACTGCACTAATATTACCTTCCTCCTTCTAAACAATTACTCAGAACTACTTATCATGAATGGATCAGTCCATTCATGAAAGTAAGGGGTGTAACTGGCCTTTACCACAACAATGGCATGAAGAATAACGACTTCCCACTATCCAAAGTGGATAGATTTTTTCCAACAAATTTCAAAGGCAAAAAAATGCGAATAGCCAGAAAGGGACAATCTGTGAGTAAGAAATGTTCCACAATTTGCTTGTTCAGAATGCAATCCCATTCGTGTATGCTAAGCAGACCTTGTCGGACACATGTAATGTCACTCAGATAGACCCAACTGGTTAAAAATGATCTTAACTTCACATCCTGTGTTAAGTCATGTTCCAGTAAATCTGGAATGACCAGACACTAGAAAGTCTATAACCAGCCAACTGAGGAGGCGTAAATACTCAACGCTCTACAGACTATACCTGCTATCTGTGTAATAAAACTTGCAAATCGCTTGCTGGATTTCAAGAAACATTGTCGGTCGCATAACTTTTAATTCTTGTCAGTCATATCCATTTATTGAGTCAACACAGCCATCATATCCGTCTATCTTGAATTCTTACTATATATATATATATATATATATATATATATGTATGTATGTATGTATGTATGTATCTATTATTAAATATCAGAGACAATGAATGTCTATTATGTTTAATCATGAGCCGTTCTGCACATCGTATTTTGGCTTTAATTTCAGGTGAAAATAAAGACAAAAATTCTCCAACATTTGGATATTTTTTTATTAAGTTGGTTCTAAGCTTTCGGCTCACATGAGCTATCTTCAGAGAGGTTATAGGGACATTAACATAAAAACATCCACCATCAAAGACGATTTTATCATGTGTTGACATAAAACTTTGCTAAGTAACGACAACAGTTACCAAATAGCAAACGCAGTTCGTAAATTTGTAATGCGGTTATATGACGTCACACCACGTGAGAGCTCGAAATGTTAACAGAACCATATGTTTAAATGCAACTCGGGATATTGTGGCACGTATTGAATCATCCGGTTGATCACAGAAGCGCCATGGATCATAGTTTGCTCACCCGTGACTTAGACAAAATAATAAAAGATTCTTCAGTAAGCCGCCCTTGGTCTTGTGAGTTGTTTCACTGCAGCTTCGGAAGCGACTGCAGGTCAGCATCAGATGGTTCCTATTATGCGATGGCGCCTTTCGACAATGTTTGGTATTTTGGCGCCGATGGTTAATCGGCCTATCGCTGCAGTCGAGGAAATTTAAATAAAAAAAATATGAGGAGGTTACAGGTTAGTGAGGGTGTAGCGGTGACATAATCGTAACATAGTTTCGGCTAATCATTCCTGGGTCACGTGTATGGCCACACACTCGATCCAAAGCTTGAGTACTGTGTCCAGAAAAGAAGTGAGTCTCCATAACAGGACAATCAGCGACAACTTTAATTGGGCATTGCTGTAGGTATCTCCGTCTATTTGTGTGCTCATCAGGCCACATTCAATAACCTCGCTATCAGCCTAACACTGTAGTCAATGGTTAAGGGTACAAGCCACACGTTTCTGGTCTTAGATTGAAAGCTGCCTTGTTAATGCTCAAGATACGTTGGAATTTAGTGAATGCCACGTAATATTATTTTCGATCGTATCCTATTTATGACCCGCTAAAGAAAAGTTCTAACAGACCTAGAGAACCCTATATATATATATGGTCGAACCTCTGTTCACGAACTTAATCTGTTCCGGAAGGCTATTGCTGATCCGTAATGTTCGTAAACTGAAACTATTTTATATACAGAAATCAATGTAAAATACAGCAACTACTTTTATCACTTCGTTAATTTTGACAATAGTAGATATTATCGATTTAGGCATGCCGTGCTGCACAGCGATATCTGACACGCGAGTGTCATTTTCGCTCAGGTTTGATTCCGTTCAGGTTAACTCGGTCCGATTCGGTAATGTTCGATAACCGGAATTTTGTTCAATAACTGAGGCATTTTCATTGCGAAAACCGATTTGTTCGACATGTGAGACGTTCGAGAACCAAGTTTGCTGTGTGTGTGTGTGTGTGTGTGTGTGTGTGTGTGTGTGTGTGTGTGTGTGTGTGTGTGTGTGAAATAAAATATGCGAATAACTGTTGAATACTGAAATCTTTATTTAAGCGTTGACGTTCCGCTACTTTACGTGAGCATTTTTTCAAACATCAGCACTTAAGTCAAAATGTACAATTTTTCAACATCGAACAGCTTTTCCACTTATTCCATTTTACAAAATGTGTCGGATACATTAAATATTTATCGAATAGATAGATAGATAGATAGATAGATAGATAGATAGATAGATAGCCTTTCTTAAATAACGAATCGACAGCCATTATATATCTATATATATATATATATATAGGATGTTTTTGAAGGTACAGAACTTGATAACAGATATAAAGCTGAATACTTTTAGGTATGTTAAAAACAAACCAACCGGTTTCGCTCCCGCTCTTCAGGCCTCATCGGGGGATTAACTTAAATTAAAATAAATTATGGAATGAATGAAGGGAAGGGAAGAGAGATGAATAATATATATATATATATATATATATATATATATTTTCTAGACATATTCTATTAAATATAAGAGACAATGAATGTCTATTATGTTTAATCATGAGCCGTTCTAAACGTCGTATTTTTGCTTTAATTTCAGTTGAAAATAAAGACAAAAATTCTCCAACATTTGGATAATTATTTATTGGTTTTCTTCTAAGCTTTCGGCTCACATGAGCCATCTTCAGAGAGGTAGTTTAAACTGAAATATTATAAAATCCACCATCACCGACGATTTTATTTTGTGTTGACATAAAACTCCGCTTGGCAACGGCAATAGTTACCAAAAATAATAAACGCAGTTCTTAAGTTTGCGATGCGGTTTTATGACGTCACACCGCGGGATAGCGCGAAATGACAACAAAACCATCTAGTCAAATGCAATGTAATATGTTATTTCCTATTTTAAAGTTGATTTTATTGAGTGTTGGTTGTTTTGATTTGATGTACATGGCCTCCAATATCTGCAGGTTCCTCTTACTGTGTGTATGAGTAAGGATCACCGTATTGTTGACCAAAATCTGTCTGATATTACCTACATGTTTATGTTTTTCAGAGAAATGTTGTTTAACAGTACTCTGATCAGAAAGATGACATGTAAGTCTACGGGAGAGCGTGGTTGTGGTAAAACCAATATATGTACTAGGTTTTTGAGTAGTATCAGAGATGCAATCTCTGAATGGGCATGTAAATTGGTACACTACATTGGTTTTTTGTAAAGAATTTAGTTTAGTGCCTGTTGGGTTATTATAAACTATGAGGTCAATTGTTTTAAACTTTTTATAATATATAATGAGTTTAATTTGATTATTACTATCCACTGGTTTAACATTTCTACGTATTATGTTTTTGAGAGTTTTTTCATCTTGTTTATAATTATTATGTATTTGGTTGCAATAGTATAAGTTAATAGTGTTATGTTTATTTTGATGTAAACCATTATTATTAATATTATCATTATTGTTAGAGCTATTGTTAAGTTTGTTGAGATACATTTTAATTTGTTGATCAATAACGGAGTTAGGAAATCTATTATTGACTAGTGTTTGCTTAATGTTGTGTAATTCTTTATAAAATATAGATTTGGAAGAAGATATCATTTGTGTGCGTTGAAGTAAGTTTTTTATAACAGCTAACTTATATCGTTGGGGACATTCACTATTATAATTAAGAAGACACGAATTTATGCTAGTTGGTTTCCTATATAGAGAAGTAGTAAATTTATGTGTGCTAGAATCAATGAATACATCAAGGAATGGGAGTTTGTTATTAATATTAAGTTCTAATGTAAATTTGAGGACGGAGTGACTTTCAAATTTGTTTTTAAGATATTTAATTTGATCGATATTCTTAGCTAAAACAAAGATGTCATCTATATATCTTACATATATAGAGGGTTTATTGTTGTCATTAATTATTTTATTTTCTAGATTTGCCATATAATAATTAGAAAAGAGGGGACCTAAAGGAGATCCCATCGCAATACCATCTATTTGTGTATAAATATTGCCTAAGGGGTCGTGAAAGGGTACTTGTGTGGTGCATGCTAATAATAGTTTTTTTAATATAGTGGGTTTAATATTGATTGATGGGAGAGTAGCATGGTTGTATACATCACGGATAATGATGTCAATTGTATCATGGACGGGAACATTTGTGAATAAGTTTTGAACATCCAAAGATGCAATCATTTGATTATTAGGTTTTACGGAATGGAGAATCTGTAAAAATTCGTCCGTGGAGTTAATGCTATATTTTCCAGGAAGATAGGGAGTAATTAGTTTGTTAAGTGTTTTGGAAAGGTTATATATTGGTGTAGGTATTTGAGAAATGATAGGTCGGAGGGGATGATCTTTTTTTATGGATTTTTACATTTCCATAAAGGTAGCCGGGCTGATAATCACCTATAATCTTTTGAAGTTTATAGGATCCTATTTCAGCATTGTTTGCAGTAATAAGTTTATTAATATGTTTTTTAAGTTGGGTTGTGGTATTACAAGTTAATTTTTTAAATTTGTTGTGATACTACTCAAAAACCTAGTACATATATTGGTTTTACCACAACCACGCTCTCCCGTAGACTTACATGTCATCTTTCTGATCAGAGTACTATTAAACAACATTTCTCTGAAAAACATAAACATGTAGGTAATATCAGACAGATTTTGGTCAACAATACGGTGATCCTTACTCATACACACAGTAAGAGGAACCTGCAGATATTGGAGGCCATGTACATCAAATCAAAACAACCAACACTCAATAAAATCAACTTTAAAACAGGAAATAACATATTACATTGCATTTGACTAGATGGTTTTGTTGTCATTTCGCGCTATCCCGCGGTGTGACGTCATAAAACCGCATCGCAAACTTAAGAACTGCGTTTATTATTTTTGGTAACTATTGCCGTTGCCAAGCGGAGTTTTATGTCAACACAAAATAAAATCGTCGGTGATGGTGGATTTTATAATATTTCAGTTTAAACTACCTCTCTGAAGATGGCTCATGTGAGCCGAAAGCTTAGAAGAAAACCAATAAATAATTATCCAAATGTTGGAGAATTTTTGTCTTTATTTTCAACTGAAATTAAAGCAAAAATACGACGTTTAGAACGGCTCATGATTAAACATAATAGACATTCATTATCTCTTAAATTTAATAGAATATGTCTAGAAAATTACTTGCTGCCTCGATATACTAAATATATATATATATATATATATATATATATATATATATTATAAATTATGTTTTAGAACATGTACATAATTTATAATAAATATTCACAGCTCTATACATCACATATTGAGCACTGTTTTAAATTAATGTTTTGGACGGGAAAATTTTTTTTCTTCTCTCTCCTCATTCTATACTCACTTATATATATATATATATATATATATATATATATATATATAATGTGAAAGGGAAAGAAGTATTAGAGGCTAATAAGTCCCAGCAAACATTCACGCTGTTGCTGTTTACAGAGATACATACGCAAACACACACACACACACACACACACACACACACACACACACACATACATACACACGCACACACATACACACACACACACACACACACACACACACACATATATATATATATATATATATATATATATATATATATATTGCGTATTTAGGCAGCAATTTCTTTTTCGTGAGAGTTTCGCTAAAATTAACAGACAAGTTGCTATAGTTAAGTTTTTTATATAATTTTCCATCTACTCTTATAATTATTTTCTTTTTAAAAAATAAATTCTATAAAAATTGTCGAAATGTTTTATTTCTCCTAGCACTTTCGGCTATACTTTTAGCCATTATCAAGGATAAATTTTTCTTTATTTTAACTGAATATATAAAAAGTTTTGTGTCTGTATGTATGTAGATTTATAGGATTATTTTATTTTCCGAAAACGGTGAAAACATTGTGGCCATGTTCATAGTTGATATTGTTGAGTGTTGGCTTTTTACTTTTTTATTAATAATGCGTCGATTTTTTTTTTTTTTTAAACTTTTTTACAAGTGGGTGATTCTATTATTATTGATGGGTGTGTTACGGATAGAGTTTGGTAGTTCTCCATGTGTATTTAAATGAGGCCTAATAGAGCTATGGTCAGAGAGATGTAACGTGAGTCTTCTTGTTAAATACATGCACACAGTAACACACACACACACACATACACACACACACACATACATACATATACACACACACATATATTTGTAAAAATTAAGACAGATACGTTATTCCATGGTTAAGCGGATGGCTGTCGAACCGTTATTTAAGAAAATGTACCCTACAACAGGATGTGCGTTGTGGTGCAGTGGATATCGGCTCGTAACGAGAAATCGGAGAACCGAGTTCAAATTCCAGTTGAATACATTGCATTCACTTACGCGCAAATACCCTTGGGAAAGGTATTAATCTGTCTCTTCCTTCCAGTTATGGGTAAAATAACAGAACAGATTGGGTTCTATAGCTTTGGCTGGCAACCGGACTACCGCAGAAAGCAATGGCAACCTACTGCGGGATAATCTTCTGCCCAGTCAGTCATATCTCTTTCGAGACATGATCGCCCAAGCGTGTTTCACGTATGGCACTTAACTGACTGACCCTACGACAGTATTTGAACCTGCGCTCCCCCTCCCATTGCAGGAGAAGCCACCGTCTCATCTGAGAAGCACGTTCGAATCGAGCCAAAGAGCACATTTTCTTTCAGCTTTTTTGAGTACGCAGACAGGTAGACGAAATAAATACTTTTTAAAATAATCGGAACGTTTACTCTAATAGGAGTATCCACTAAAAACAGCATTTGAAGTAATAAAAATATGTTGGATAAAATCCAATACATTTTAGTAATAATTGGATTAATAATAAAATCTATTACTTTTTATTAATAATTAGATTAATAATAAAACTTCTTATTTTATAAATAATATTTTTATTATTATTATTATTTTCATTTTTAATTCATTAATAACAATTTTTTATTAATAATAAATACTTTTTTTTAAATAAACGGAACGTTTACTCTAATACGAACATTCATTAAAAATAACATTTGAAGTAATAAAAATATGTTGGATTAATCATAAAATCCATTACTTTTTATTAATAATTGGATTAATAAAATTCATTACTTCTAGAGAAATTGCTTTGTTTATGTTTCAGATATGAAATTGATTAAATATGTCTTTCCAGAAAATATAAATGTTCTTTAAATGCAAATAGGATCTCGTAGCTGAGCACGTCAAAAAGTTTATTGTAGAAACTGCCGATCCGTTGTTCCTGTCTTCAGAATTGTTTACGGTTGAGGCAACATTTGGAAAAGATTAATACAATTGATACAACCAACAATTGTGATCGGATCGGGGATCGTCATTGTAGAATACAGGCTAGACACCAGCATCAGTTTACGATTAATGTGTGGGCTGGAATTGTAGGTGACTGTCTGGTACGTCCATATGTTCTCCCAGCACGGCTTACAGGAGCTGACTACAGGGACTTTATTTCAAACAGACTTTCAAACGTGCTAGAGGATGTACTCCTAGTAATACGAAGACGTATGAGCTTCATGCATAATAAGGTTCTAGCACATTTTTGTCACATTGTTCGCGATGCACTGGCTGACATCTACCATGAAAGATGGATAGGTAGGGGAGGACCAGTTCCATGGCTTGCACTTTCCCGCGAACTCAATGTTTGTCTATGAGGCCACCTAAAACAATCGGTTTATGAAGAAGACATTAATAGTACAGAGATGCTTCATCAACGTGATATGGGGACCTACAAAACTATTCGAAATCGTATGGGTGTATTTGAAAGAGCCTGCCAGACAATGATTTGACGAGTACATGCGTGTGTAAGAGCAAGAGAGGCACGTTTTCAACATTTGTTATGAGTTACTGCGTTGAGGTACTCGCTACTAACGATTATAATATGTCTCCTCTGACTCCAACGGTACTTTAACGAAGACACTGTCAAAACTCTTAAGGAACTCTGTATATTTACCCAAAGTTTCCCTATTAAGACAGATATGACACAAGTTCAAGTTTCATGTAGGGACCCCGAACGCGTACACTCGAGTCGAGGGTCAAAACTTGCCCAGCCAAACCCGCAACCTCGGCATAGGGCTCATTGTATTGATTATTTTCTTAGCTGAATCTCCGTTCGTATACAGAATCCCAATTGAGTCGTACTCTGCCCGAAGACAGAGTGCTTGACAATTTCGAGTTCTCCCAAGACTCTGAATATTTACCCAAATTCTCTCCACTAGAGACGGGATAGAACACAAGGTCGGGTTTAACGTGGGGAGCACGAGCGCGTATACTCAGGACAAGGGTTAAAGTTTAACCATCCCCCGCAACCGCGTGACGGGGACTTTACATTGTCTATTTTTCTCAGCAGAGTCTCCAACCGCAAACAGACACCCTACTGGGTCATATTCTGACTGAGGACACAGAACTTGACAATTAGGAATTCTCTCAGAACTCGGGATATTTACCCAAAGTTTCCCCACGAATTCAGGATGCACCACAATGTTGACTATTACCAGTGGACCCAGACTGTCTTTACTCGGGCCAATGGTCAAAATTTACCCAGACCCCACAAACGTTAGATCCGGCACGTTGAATTGCTCAGCTAATTCTCCGTCCCTAAACTGAGCCACGACTGAATCGTATTCTGCCCAAAGGCAGATATCTTGAGAATTGCGAGCCCTCTCGGAACACTGAATATTTAACCAAATTCTCCCCACTGGGATGAGATGTGAGACAAGGTCAGGTTTAACCTGGGGGACCCGAGTGCGTATGCTCGGGACAAGGATCAAATTTTAACGTCCCCGCATACGCGGGATCAAACACTGTTTGTGTCTAATTTTCTCAGCCGAGTTTCAGCCCGTAGAGAGTTCAGATTTAGTCGAACTTACCCCGAAGACAGAGATTGTCCAGTTATCTCAATCGAGTTTCTGTCCGTAGACAAAGCTTCGACTGAATTGTTTTTTGCCCGAAGAAAGAGAGCTTTCTTGCAGAACTCTGATAATTTATGTAAATACTCCCACTGAGACGGGGAGTGACACAAGGTAGGTTTTTACAACTGTTAAACTCTGCCAGCAAACAGAAAGCTTGTATTTCTTAGCCGAGTCTCAGTCCGTAGAGCCCCAGTCGTTCTCAGCCTGAAAACAGAGACCTTGACTGACAGTTTACCCAAGCTTTCCCGACAGAGGCGGGATGCGACACAAGGTCAGTTTTAAGGTGTGATTTCCGAGCGCGTGCACAAAAATTACCCAGGATCGGATTCTTGTCTATTTTTTACATAGCCAAGCCTCTGCTGGCAGACAGAACCTCGTCTTAGTCCTTCCTCGCCTGTAGAGTGTCAGACACGCTCGTGTTTGAGCGGATCTCTGAGTATTTGTCCAAATCCCCCACTCCACTGAGAAGGATTTGACTCAAAGTCGGACTTTACGTGGAGAACCAGGGCGGGTACACTCAGGCCCATAGTCCAAATTTACCCAACCCCTGCGTGTCTTTTCCTCGCAGACTAGTCTCTGTCTTTAGACGGAGCCTCAACTGAGTCGAACTCAACCCAAAGACAGTAATCTTGACTGTCCATCTAAGCCGCTCAGTCTGTAAATCGAGCCCCGACTGAGTTGTTCTCTTCCCAAAGACGGACAGCTTGATAGACATTTCAAGTTTGTGTAGAACTCTGAGTATTTACCCAATGCCCCCCCTCCCGCAAGACGGGATTTGACACAACCTCAGTTTTTAACATGTAGTTTCTGATAGAGAAGATTTTCTATAACTGGGAGTCCTGTTGGGCTAAAAAAATAGATTATTTGAATTCTTCGAAGACTTGTCCTTATAACTAATATAAGCACTACGAAAAAGAATTTAGCGAATTCATAGAATTAAATAAGATTTGGATAAGAAATGTAAAAATATAAATAATTTTAGCAAGATTTTCTAAAAGACAGAATCGTTTCAATATTAATTTCATTCATTTGTGAATAAGTCCTGAAAGTTTAATTAAAATACGACGATGATTTGATTTTTTCAACAGCTTCCAAATCAATCTGTTTATCACCGCATAAAGACGCTCAAATTTCCCAGACTGATTTTGTAGCTATAGGGAAATGATTAACGATTATTAATTCGGCCTTGTGTCATACATAACCAAACACCCTACAGCTTACAAGTTTTATCCGTTGTCATCATCTGAATATTTAGAAGGTTTTCATCAGAAGGTTGGTTGTCGGTTGGTTGTACATTGGAATGTATGGAATAGCGTGAGAATCAAAATATACATTTTTCTTGTTAAAATAGAAATTTATTAAAAGGAAAGAATAACAAGAATAGGTTGCAGTTAATGTTCAATTGGAAACAAGTAATGAGTTAAGAATATCAAGAGTTGTAGAAAATGTTCGTAGTAGTAATGCTACGGGAAGGCGCTGAGAAAGAGACTGAAGAAGGCAGAGTATTAACAAATTTAAATTGAAATCTTGGAGGTTCTTTTCCTTTTAATTATTTCACCCCAAGCAAAGCTGTAAAACCATTAGGACCGAAAGGGATGACTGAGTGTGAATAAATAAGAAAAAGGAGAAATATTATTAAAGAAGGAAAACAATAAAAGAAGAGGAATCAAGAAGACAGTAGATTGAAGCTATAGGGTGATGGTTAATGCTTATTTGATTCGGCCTTGTGTCATACATAACCAAACTCCCTACAGCTTACAAGTTTTATCCGCTGTCATCATCAGAATCATCAGAAGGTTGGTTGGTAGCAGGTTGGAATGTGTGAATTAGCGTGGAATAGTGTAAGAATAAAAATATACATTTTTCATGTTAAAATAGAAATTTATTAACGACAAAGATAACATGAGCTGTGGTAGAAATTAATGTTCAATGAGAAAGTTAAGGGTATCAAGAAATGTTCGTAGTAGTAATATTGTTAGAAAGAGCATATGCGTACGTACGTAGGTATGTATTAGCGTTTCTTTGGTAGGAATGTTTTTGAATGGAGACGAAGTAAAATGAATCATCACACGAGAAAGAAGGAGAAAGAGGACGAATGTTCGAGTTAACTTGAAGCTTCCCCCGTTACATTTCAGCTTATCGTCTCTGCGGCTTCTATCCCTGACTGTCTGACTAACGCTGACCGGAGCCTTTTATTGTAATTTAAATTTTTCGCACTGGATCGCGAATGTCTTTTTAGTCTTGCAATTCGATCCCATTGGCCAGAAAACCAATTTTCATCTACTTGCGAAATCCGGTTTCGACTTTTTGTTTAACCCTCTAGGGCCATTCGTATCATATTTGATACAGTCTGAAAACAAGCCTTGAAAGAAATATTTTCCTGAGAAATTTTTTAAGAGAAATATTTTATAAATTTCAAATGAAAGCAGTACTGACTGCTCAGTCAATGAATACCAAATGTTTCCTTATAGGGAAATACCAAATGTTTCCTTATAGGGAAATACTGTATCAAATATGATACGAATGGCCCTAGAGGGTTAAGCATATGATTAATCCTTTTCTATTTGGGAAAAACCAGGATTTCACACGTCATTGCGAATTTTTCTAAAAGTGAAGAAGAAAGATTTTAATTCTTAATTTCCTATCTACCACAATTTATATTCCCCTGCTGATGCCAGAGAAACAAGGTTTTAAACAAAATTCCGCTGGTCCTAAAAAGGTATATATATATATATATATATATATATATAATAAAATCGACTCTGTACGTATCCAAATCTTAAAATCTTACACAAGTAATTTTTTAGGACCACGAATAACCGGCAGAATCTAACTCCGTTATTGTCCGCCGCTATAAAGCTTTGGACAATGAGGAGAAAAAAAAAGAAAACTGCGGAGCACCGACAATACATACAGTACTTCACAGCAAAGAAAAAAAAACCCTCAAACGGAACGAACCACAAAGAAAGAAAAGTGCTCGATACAAAACTAACCAAAAAGGATTAACCAAGAGGCAGTGACGTAGAGCAAAAACACACGAGAAAAAATCGCAAGATCGCCAAGACCTACCGCGGTTTCGCACAACGAAACCGCGGTAGGCCTTTTTTCTCTTCGAACACCCCCCTTCCCCAGATGGGTTAGTCTTTGATAGGTGTCTATTTATTTGATTAGTCCTTGGTCTGCCTTTGCCCTGACGAGCCGTTGTGCGAAACCGCGGTAGGTCTTGGCGATCTTGCGATTTTTTCTCGTATATATATATATATATATATATATATATATTCTCCAATTCCCAAAAATCGATTCCGGCAAAATGTATCAAAACAAGACGTCTAATTTTTAGTATAGTAGGGAGATAACTTCGAGAATCTTTATTAAAATGCTCGTGTTAATATCTCTGATACATTTTATCATTTACGTCAATCAAAATGCTGGGAAAAGAACTTATTTTATCTGACTGCGATAACCTTAATTGTTTTCCTTCTTTTCACATCAATACTTACTAACACAAACTAGTTCAGCTGCAAAGATTTCATAACGAAAACTATCTGAAAAATCACAAACGTCGCAAAAAATCACTGGGTAGACTTTTAACAGGAGATGGAAAGTGCGACACGGAGATCCGAAGGCGAATTGGCATGGCAAAGGACGCGTTCCAGAAGATGAGCAAAATACTAACACACAGGAAAATCTCAATAGAAACGAAGAAAAGAGTGCTAGACTGCTACGTGATGTCAGTTCTTCAATACGGCTGTGAATGCTGGACAATATCATCGAAAATGAGGACAAAACTGGAAGCGGCCGAAATGTGGTTCTACAGAAGGATGCTACGGATATCGTGGACTGAGCATACAAGCAACGACGAAGTGTTAGAAAGAATGGCAACAAAAAGGAATTGATGCTGAGCATCAGGAAGAGACAACTGAAGTTCCTGGGACATGCAATGAGGAAGGAGAGCCTGGAGAACCTGATACTGACTGGACAGATAGAAGGAAGGAGAGACAGAGGAAGGCAGCGGATAACATATTTGCAGGGTCTGATCAGGTGGATGACGAAACGGGGGTTGCCAGGAGCAAACATACTAAGAGCCACAAGGGATAGGGAGACGTGGAGATCCATGATCGCCTACGTCCTGAAGGGACAGGGCACATAGAAGAAGAAGAAGACTTTTAAAGAAATTCATAATCAGAAATGTCACCTTTCAAAATCGTATAATTCAACAAGAAAACATTGTCCAGTTAAGACAGGGACGGAAATTTGAAAACATATTTAATAAGAATTGCCACAAATGTAGAAAATTATTTCGTAATTTTAACCATCTGTTTATGTTTTAATAAATTTGTCGTTAAAGTCAATCTGGAAAATAATTTGACGCATTTTTTTCTGTATTTTAAAAAATTTTTCTTGTTGAAGTATTCGATCTTGAAACGACGCAGAATGCAGCGATATCGTTTAAAATTTAAAGAAATAATAAATAAATGCACTGCAATAAAAATTAGAAATGCTCTTCATTTCTAATAAACTATTTTAAAAAGTAAATCTCAAAAGAATTGTTTTCGTTGAAAAAAAAGTTTTCAAAGGTTTAGTAAAAACGCGTGAATATTTATGTATACCCCCTACCAAATTATAGAGTAAGCTTAACAGATTTATTCCCAAAGGTTTTTCAAACCATGTCTATTCAAGGTTCAATGATTACGGTTCTCCAAATATTCCTTTTCTTTAAATATGGACGCACTTCCAACAAGAAAGATGATGGAGACTTTCCAGCTGACCTCTCTTCTAAACAGCTCAGGCATTACAACCATGTCACATTAAAACACCGATTCTCATACGATTACCAAAGTTAAGCAATGTCGAGTCTAGTCAGTAGTTATATAGGTGAAAGCTTGGGAATAACAGGTGCTGGATAGCTTGGATGTGCGAACGAAGAAATGGATAACTGCTGGGAATTGGAAAAGAGCAGAGTTTCAATTCCATTCAGGTTTGTTATATTCATTTACGCGCAAATACAATTGGGAAATGTATGAATGTACCTCCTCCCCTGCAGCTATGGGTTACGTATTAGAACTTCTAGCAGTAAATCATTATTATCTCCCGCCAAATATTCTAACAATCCAAAGATTTTGTCTGCCTTTAAATAACCTGCGAATGGTTGATAAGCCGTAAAAATAAAACAAAATAATCTAAACAGCACAATGGGGAAATAACTTGGCTTGTCACTTCCAGTAAGTCTAAAACCAAGCGCAAGCCTATTTTGGTCGTCTCTAGTCACGTTCGTCTGATACTGAATGAGCCGCCATGCTTTGAAAGTTACTTTGGTTTAGGTACCTCCCCTGATTCGCGGGAAAAACAGCATAGCGTAATGAAAAAAGCCACAAACTTAACGAAAATAAAGTTTTATCGTCAAAATGTTGATGTTATTATTAAGAGGAAAGATCAAAGTACTTTTTAATTATTTTTTAAAATTTTTTAATCCTTTCTAACAAGTTCGAAATTTTGGTTAAAATCTTGTTTTGTTTGCGTCATTGCCTACTTCAACGATTAAGATGGTTTTTTTTTTGTTTTTTACGCGCGTTTTTTTCCGTAGAAAACACATTAATTTGGAAATTCTTGTAAAAATCAAATAATAGTTCGATTTTAATGAAATTTTCAGGACTTATTCACAAATGAATGAAATTATTTTTACATTTCTTTTTACAAAATAGTGGTAAAAATCTTTTTTTTTAAATGGGTTAC
This sequence comes from Ascarosepion bandense, assembly GCA_037127315.1. Lineage (NCBI taxonomy): Eukaryota > Metazoa > Mollusca > Cephalopoda > Sepiida > Sepiidae > Ascarosepion > Ascarosepion bandense. The sequence goes on from JBBBDQ010000900.1 coordinate 5,805,833, forward strand.
CTCTCACTTATTTAATTTCATGAAATTTTGCACATAACATTTTTGTTCCCTAACAATTATTTTTGTTAGAAGTAGGAGTCTTTGGAGATAGAAAAAAATGTAGGTTGATTTACAAATTAGTGCGCAAATAAACGAAAATCTGCTCTGAATTGAAAAATAATAAATCCAATAAAACTATGACATTACTTAATTAGAAAAGCTTCAATTGCTTTTGTAAATAATTAATATTAAAGACATTATTGTCTGAAGAAATAAAAACATTTTGATGAATAATGAATTTTTACAAGAATTTTTTAAGTTTTCTTACATTTTAATTATAATAATTTCTAATAGTTTAAAATCGTATACATTTCTGTATTTCTTTGTTCCCTGGAAGTCATATAATAATTAAGTGGAAACAAAATTTACGAGTCCAAAATTGCAAAGATTATTAAACGTAGAAGTGCGCAACTATTTTTAAAATAATTTTTATTTACTTAATACGTTACTTAATACGTTCTTATTTTCATGTATGGTTGACTAAAACTGCCATTATTATGAAAAGTTTATGTAATTTAAGAGTTTTGTCCCTTCCTTAGATTTATGAAAATTGCTTTTATGTTCATGCGTAGAAAGCTGTCATCGCCTCGTCATTTAACAGTTCGTCAAAGTTCGATCAGATAAACACAACCAATCATTAATAATTGGTTGTATATTACTTTTTATGCTATAAGTAAGTAATATTTGTTTAAAATCAGATTAATTTAACTTTCAATTTTCTAATTTTACTAAAATAAAGTGTCAGAAATCTTTTGAAATATTTTTAAAATCGATGAATTTTTGTTTGTTTACAAATTTCTTAAAATTAAAAAATGGCCGCTTTTAAGAAAACTTTAAGAAATCAAAATTAAATGTGACCTTCCAATCTATGTAATTTCTATTTGAAATACACCAGAACATTTTACTTAATGGAAATAATAAATTTAATTAAATCTAAAATGAAATCTTCAAGAATGTTTTTTTCATTTTAAAAATTTCATTTTAAACTTAGGTATCGAAAATTTATGCCGAAAAAGTTTGGTCTTATGTTAAAAAAAAACCTCAAGTGGAACTTTTATACTCAATCTATTGCCAGAGATACTGAAAAAAAAATGGTAGGCATTATTCTATCACTCCAGTGAGCAGCTAACATTTTCTGCATTGCTTTATCTTTATAAAAGTAAAATGAGATCGAATATGAAATATTGCTGCCTTATTAGCTGGAATTGCTGTCATCACATTCCACTGCCCATCTATTGCCGAAGGATAGTGGTTGGTGTGTGTGTGCGCGCGCGCTCTCGCAGAAAATAACTTGAGTTATTTACTTAAATCTGGTATAGAATTCAAATATACATTGTATATACTTAGTTTGCAAGGGTTAGCAGAAGAGGCACTCAGTGAGAACTGGAATCCTTACACTAGAGAACCGAAAATAACTTGTAAAACGTCGATCTGACGGACGCTTATGGTTGCCTTCGGCCACAAATAAAACATTAAAACTGATGGAATGGCTCGTCTTTACTCAAAAGAATGTAGGGGAGATAACCAAGAACAAATTACTGTAAAATAGTGTCAGTTGAGTGACATACGTGATACATGCTTGGGCGATCATGTCTCGACAGAGACATGACTGACTGGACAGAAGATTATCCCACAGTAGGTTGCCATTTCTTTCTGCGGTAGACTGGTTGCCGACCAAAGCTATAGAACCCAATCTGTCCTGTTATTTAACCCATAACTGGAAGGAAGAGATGGATTAATACCTTTCCCAAGCGTATTTGCGCGTAAGTGAATGCAATGGATTCAGCTGGAATTCGAACTCGGCAGGGTTGTTGTTAAAAGGTCCAGATTAGAAAAAATATAGAAAAAAATTTCTTTTTGCTAAAATTTCATTCAGATTTTTAATTAATACAATATGTGCAATCTTTCATAGTTTATTAAGGAAAATATTAATATTTCCAATCCCAGAAAATACAAATGTAACAATATATATATATATATATATATATATATAAATTCACACACACACAAACACACACACACACACACACACACACACACACACATATATATATATATATATATATATATATATATATGGGCGTCACTAAAAAACGAAACAGTTATTTTTCAAAAGTCAGATAAACGACCTTCGGATATTAAAAAAAATTTTTTTTTTTTTTTAGATCTATATTCTGTATTTAATCGTTAAGTGACAATCGCTAGGAAGAGAAAATTGATAAACAACTTATATTTGATCTTTTTCCAGGTCGACAATATAAAGAAATATATAAACACATAGCAGTAGTTTTTGCATTTATGTTTTATATATGTTATATATTATCATGTCTATTATATATCATATTTATTATGTTTTATATATACCGTAATATTTTACGCTCATGTATCAAATTCCTTTTATATTGTCGACGTGGAAAAACATCAAATATTATAAAAATATTTTTTAAAATATTGTTATAGAATTGAATTTATATATCATCTTTCTCTTATATTATTGGCATGAAATAACATTAAATATTATAAAGATATTTTTTTTTTTAAACGACTGATATAGAATTTATATATATTTATAGGGTCATGAAATTGCATATGTGACGAGAAACCCTGCGGTGGATAGGAAATTAAAAACTAAAAGCGATTCTCTTTTCTTCTTCACTTTCACAGAAATTCACAATGACGTGTGAAATCCTGATTTTGCCGAATAGGAAAAAGATTGACCCCGTACTGAAAGAAGAAGACGAAGCCAGATTTCGTGGTCAGATGTTAAATTAATTTTATAACCAACGGAAGGAAACGATATGCAAAACTGAGAGAAAAGTTAACAAGTCTATGTTAAAATGTATTTCGGTATAAAAAGAAAGAAAGAAACGGAATGAAGAAAGAAAGAAACGGAATGGAGAAAGAAAGAAACGGAATGGAGAAAGAAAGAAAGAAAGAAAGAAAGAAAGAAAGAAACTGAATCATTCAATCAGATGGGAACAGCGAGAGACGACACGCTAAAATGTAACAAAAGAAACTTCAAGCATGACCTTCACATATAAAGACCCCGTCACACATTCGTTCTCCTTCTTCACTCGTGCTAATTTCTTTTACTTCTTCTTCTCCATCCTCAACATTCCCGTAGTCAACAAAGAAGACAACAACAACAACAAGATACTTCAAGTGACTACTAAATAATAACTCCGATAAGTACAATTTCCTTTATTGCTTCACCTTCTTTTTCACTTTCTCGCCGGCCATAAAATAAAGGAAAAAAATACAGACTTTATTAGTAACCTGTTAATCTTTACATACACACAAGTTACAACTACGAACTCTTGATACACTTAACTTCTTACTACTGTTTTTCATTGAACGTTGAACTTCTATAAATTGATGTTATTCTGTTTAGTTAATAAAATTTACTTTAAACCTACAAACGAAAAAATGTTATTCTTCCACATTCCAACATCCAAACTTCCACCTTCTGATGATTTTGATAAACCCTTAAGTTGTGGAGAGTATCGCTAGGTTTTGGAATTGGCCTTGTATCAGGTATGGCCGACCGTCCCTACTACAACCCTGACTGGTTTTTCTATAACTTGCAACATGGAAATTTTTATTTTATTTTTTTATTTTTCATGCTTTATGTTTATTTATTGGTTTTATTTCCTTTTCCCTACACGCAAACATACACACGTCGACGTCGTCGTCGTCTTGCGGCCTTGGCCGAGATAGAACTCACTACACCCTTCCAGTATTCCCTGTGCATTTGGAACCCATTGCGCAGTTTGCAGCGAAATTCATAATCTTGTCAAATAGCTGAATACTTGATGCTTCGCCAGGGCTACCAAGGGTGTTTTTTTATTGTGACACCAACACTAGATGGGTTGCCTCCAGGTCCCATCCTGTTATTTAACCCATAACTGGAGGGAAGTGACGGATTAATACCTTTCCCAAAGGTATCAGTGCTGAAGTGAATGCAGAGTACTCAACTGGAATTCGAACTCGGCTCACCGATTTCTCTTTCCAGGCCGATATCCACTGCACCACAACGCATATCCGTCACTGAACGCTTACAACGCCTGGTATTCCCAAGTGGTCACCCATCTAATTACTGACCAGGCTCGAACATACACACAGTAGTGGATTGTACCAAATGGGTATTTTCTTTAAATGAAAATACTTGAGACTGAACTCTAACAAATCTTATCGAATCATTCTACGTATGTTAACTCGAAAAGAAAATCCTGAGCCTCGATTCCTGCTCGAAATATGCTTAATTTTTTAACTAATCCGAGCCTTGTCAGGGTTATTAACAAATCTTAGCTTCGATTTCTATTTGAAATATGTTTACTTATGTAAGCATTGTCAGGTTTCATGACAAAAAAAAAACATCAGTGTATGTTCATGTGAGCTTGTGTATATATGCGACTGTCTGTCTCAATAATGTTCGTATCTTTCTCAGTCATATCCACTCTGTAACTCTCTTCTGTTTCTGATGCATGTAAAAAGATATTTGTACAACTACAAACGACACCAACTCGCAAAATTTGATAGCCTGTAGAATATACATTGAGCTATTTAAGTTCCATTCCTAGAAAGATAAACGAAAAAGAACAAAAATTTGAAAAATACACTTGAAAATAAGCGTTTTTGTAAGTAAACAAAATGAATGTCGAACACCAGATAAACAAAACTTGTTTTTTGATGATCGAATATTTCTTCTTTTTTTTTTTAATTCAAGAATCATGACTCTTATTATTCACTTGGTTGATTTTAGTTTGTTTTTTTTTTGGGGGGGGGGGGGGGGTTCTTTCGTGTTTAGCAGAAAACAAATGAATATTTATAAAAAATCCCAGAATAAAGAAAATAGATTGAGATATAAACTTATAACCAAACCCATTTCTAATAAGCCACTGAAAAAATAGTTTTTAATTATAGTCAAAATAATTGAATGTTTTCTTTTTTACTAATTGATCACCCAATACAAGACCCAAGAACCACTCAAGTTAGATAGGTTACTTAATGAGGTTGTTGTATGAGTGCAAGAGGAGATAAGATTATAAAGACATGTGGGGGGGGGGGGGTAATGTTTTTTGTTGTGTTTATTTTTGTTTTTTACTAGGTTAAGATTATAGTGATCGAGAATAAAAATTCTCACGGGAGTATTTTCCCCAAAGTAGCGATCATTGAGAACAAGCTGTCCGAATAGAGCTTCCTCCTTACTGGAGTAGGAAGGGAATGAGGTTGATTTGTAATTTATGACATGACGGGTCATAGATGTGAATGTTTGAACTGATGGAACAAATGAATGTAGCTCGTCAGAATATTTCTCCATGGAAACAAAGATAGTCTCGAGAAATGTTTATTCTATTCATATCCGGTACAGTACAACAATATTTGGATAGATTATACTGAGCTCAAAATATAGCAGATGAAGGGGCAACAGAAATGTGATTCTACAGAAGGATGCTGAGAATACCTTTTTTTTTATTAATTCACCCCATGCAAGCTAATAACACCACTAAAACGTAAGAGGGCTACTGGAAATTAAAGAGAAGAAAAAATCTTTAGAAAGGATAGGAAACCCAATAACAGAATAACTTTCAGAGTTTAGGTTTTGTGAAAAAATAGTAGGCGTAGATGTGAGAAGGATAGAGTTGAAGTAGACTTTAGGAGGAACCGGAAATCAAATCCTAAACAGGAAACAAGCGAAAAAGCTCTATACTTCTTCAAAAGAATGGAGCGGAGAAAGAACCGGGCGACAGGTGGGCATACCGACTCCTAATGTTGTGAAAAAATAGTAAAGAATACACAAAAAATGAATAGTCAAAATTTTAGGGTTTAGTCGGAGACGTTAGAAGCATTAAGTTGGAATTTAGAAGGAATCGAAAACCCAATCCTTAACAAAATAAAATAAATTATATAAGAAAACAAATATAAAAATTTCTCTGTTTCTCTTCTATTGAAACTGTCCGGATATCATTGACAGAAAATGTGAGTAATGAGGAATTTTTAAGGAAAATGGTGGATAGGGGGCATACTTAGAATCAGAAATACACATATGAATTCTGAGACGCATAATAAGAGAAAATAGGCTTGGAGAATTTGACACTCACGGGACCTATTAAAGACAACAGGGACAGGGGGAAAAGAAAGAACAACCTACGAAACGACAGTGTGTATTTGAATAGCAGGTCAGGGAGGGAGAAGGCTAGAGGAGGGACGAACATTGCTTACGGCTACAAAGAATAAGAAAATGTGAAGAGCCGTGATTGCTTTAAATTTATTTGAAAAAGTTCCCGAGATGTCCCCAAAAAGAAAAATGCCGAGCGAGATTGAGCAATGTTTCTTTCTGGTCTCTCTCGCTACAAATTGAATAGAGTTCAGGGGAGATAACTACGACCGTAGTTTCTACTACCGATGATGTTAAGGTAAGTTTTTAAAGAAAATCTATCAAAGTTGTGTATTTTGAATTAATGCAATACATGATCACGAAGATAACACGCTAATTTTCAAGGTTTGCTTTAAAAGAAAGTATTGGTAAACTGCGACCAAATAAAAATAAATACTGTTTTTTTTCTTTTTTGTTTTTGTTTTTTTTGTTTGTTTTTTTTAGCTTCAGATATCCTACAATTCAATCAGTTTAAAAGAGCCATACGTGCTAGGTACCTCCACTCATTTTCGATATCTAAATTTTAAACTGAATTTTTTTAAATTAAAAAAGTTTTCTTGAAACTTTTATTTTAGTTTTAACTGAAAATCAAATGATTAAATTTACTATTTTCTATTGTAAACTCTCGTAACGTTTTAGTGACTCCACAATCAAAAGATTCTTTAGCAAAATTTTGAATGTGTTAGAAGGGATAAAAAATTTTTAAATACTTTGATCTTTCCTCTTAATAATAATATAAATATTTTGATGGAAAAAGTTCGTTTTTATTAAGTTTGGAGCCTTTTTTATTCATTTTAAGCGATTTAGTGGAGGTACCAATGATACACGCTTGGGCAGAATATTTTCCTGCAGTAGGTTGCCATCTCTTTCTGCGGTAGACTGGTTGCTAATCAAGACTATAGAACCCAATCTTCCCTTTTATTCAACCCATAGCTAGAGGGAGAAGAGATGGATATTTGTATTTATTAGGGTATTTGCGCGTAAGTGAATGCAACGAATCCAACTTGAATTTGAACTCTGCTTTAAAATATGTACTGATTAATGGGATAAGATCTCTGGATTTAATGTAAATTAGAATTATTTAATAGCTGATTTACTGAGTGCCGCTTAGATGTGCTACAAGACCGAAGGTATGGGGTAGCAGAATAGTAACAGAACATGTTTTCTCTACATGAGCTTTCATATACAAACAGGGTATGTGTAGAAGATGTTTAATCTTTTAAATTCAAGTTACTCCCCCTTGTTTTATCTCAGGTTTTGAATTCAGAATTCTCCTTTACTGAACATTAAAAAATATGAGAAAGTAATAAAAATCGGTAACCATGGATATCCGTGCCCGTAAAAAATCGAAATGTCAAAAGAAAGGTTTTTTTCTCATCACATCGCTTTTATTTTTTAGGGACATTATTATTATTAATAATAAATAAAAATATAAAATATTAATAATAATTAATATAATAAATAAAACAAATAGCATTAAAAATTTGTTACAAAATTAAATAAGACTACAATAATGAAGGCGCTCTCAGAATGCAATAGAAAAGTTTCCTTATTGAAAACCAACTTCGCGCCAATAATGCTGAACTCATTTTCTTCCCTATTGATTGTTGAATCTCCTCTCCTCAGCATACTACTTGTTATAATACGAAGTGACTGTCATCTTTTTATCATATGTAACTTCAAAAACACATTTTTTTTAATCATCTCACCCCAAGCAAGGCATTCCACTGCCACTATTTCGCATGGGGCTACATAGGGGAAGGTCAAGAGAAGGAGTGGTTAGACATAGGGAATGTCAGGAGGAAGGTGACAGATGAGTAAGGATAGCGAGGATGAGGGTTGGGCAGATGGGAAGAGTGTTTGATAGAATGGGAGCAGGTTAGTGTGTTCGGAGGTGTCTATTGACCTTACATTTAAACTCCTGGAGATTGTAGCCGTCGGGGAAGCAATCGTGTAGAAGAGAATTCCACAGTCGGGAAGTGCGAGGAAAGAAACTGTTGGAGTAGAAGTTACGGTTGCATTTTATCGGTTTCACTGTAAAAGGGTGGGATCTAGTTGCTAATCTAGTATCTCGTTCAAATTCGTATTTAGGGGGCACCAGTGATCTAAGTTCATCGGAGCAGAAGCCGTGAAAGTATTTATAGAAGAGACAAAGGGAAGCCACGTCGCGCCGGTGGGAGAGAGACTGCAGGCGGTCTGCCAAGTCGGTATCTATCACATTACAGACCATCCTCTGAACCTTATCGAGAACCCCGAGCAGAATAGCAGGGGCACCCGACCAGATATGGCAGCAGTATTCAATGCACGGGCGGATGGTAGATTTATATATGTGCAGGATAGATTTAGACGGAAGAAACTTCCGGGCCCTACACAGAGAACCGACTTTCATAGCAGCGGCTTAAGCAATGGATTCGATATAGTCATTCCATTTGAGGTCCGCTGAAAGTGTGAGACCAAGGAGGCGTAGTGTTTTAAAATACAACTAAAATACACGCACACAAGTAAACAAAATAAATAAAATTGTATGAATTTATTTTACAATTTAACATTATTTTAGTGCTAATTCTCAGTATGTTCTATCGCTGTGAACACGAGGCTATCCCTGTTGGTAGGATGTGAGTGACCCCACAATTTTAACTACATTCACACTTCGGCAATATCTATGGTTTTAAAAATAGATGATTAGAATTGCAATAAAACTAGGTACCTCCAAAGATTCGAGATACCTAAGGTTTAAAATGAATTGTTTAAATAAAAATATTTCTTAAAGCTTTTATTTTAGTTTTAATTTCAAGTCAATAGATTAAGTTTAATATTTCCAATAAGCAGAAATAAAATAGTTTGCTGTATTTCAAAACTAATCTAAATTGACTGGAAGAAGTTTTTGTTATGAAATTGCTAAAATCACTGAATTTTACCGCCATTTTAGACATTTCTGATCACAGTGTAATTCTATTTAGTAAAAAAAATCTTTCAAAAATAAAATATACTTTTCTGAAATTTTATTTGTGGAATATTAAAGTGTAATTAATCTGATTTTAAACAGATATTATTTTAAGTTTGAAATATCACAGAAATGCATTTTGTAACACGGCGGTAGCTCTTTATTTTAGGTGTCGACAGTTTGAATGACAGACGGGAGTTAATTTAATGTACAGTGGACTTATCTGCAAAATTTACTAAAAAAATGTAACGTGAGTGCCTTTTTGATATAATGTTTAATTACCCAGTAATCTTAAAAATATAGGAGAATATTCTCTGTAATCTAATGTTTTAATGACTTTTAGGTATTTTGGCTTTGGATTTGCTATAGTTATTGGTCTTATTTTCTAATAATGCCGTGTATGTACGACCCTACTTACAAAAATAGGCACCTTTATAAACTCAAACATTTCAAATTGCTTTTTAAAATATTGGGCGTCATGGTGAATTGTAGAATTTTTTTCATCTATTACTAGTAAATATAGTTTTTACTCAATCACAATAATTTCTTAAAAATAATGTAGAAATTTTAAAGATTTAAAACTTTATAAATTATTGTAATTAAAATTTAAAAAGAAATGAAAACACTCCCTGTAAAAATTCATTATTCAGCGAATTTTTTTCTCAAAACGATAGTGTCTATAATATCTCTTATTCATAAAAACAATTACAAGCATTTCTAATCAAATATTGACTTAGTTTTATCATATGGCAGTTCTATTTTACGATTCAGAACAGATTTTCGGAAACTGGGAATCTTTTTTTACAAAAAGAAATTGGTGATTTTAATTCTACACGGTGTTCTGCTTTTAACAAATATAACATAAGCATTAATCTCTTCAAAATTTATTTCTCGAAATTTAATGAAATTAAATAAAAATGGGGAGGGCTAACAAATATTTTTATCAAGATTATAAAAAAACATTTCAAAATGATTTCATTTATTTGTAAATAAGTCATGATTGTTTCATTAAAATCCGACTATAAGGTTTTTAAGGTTTTTTGGCGATAAACTTTTGGCCATTGTATAAAAATTATAACAATTTCTAAAGGGGGAAAACTCATTTCGGCGTTAGCCATGCTTTGCCTTCATGCACTTGATAATTTTTAAGTTGTGTATATGTTCAAATAAATCTACTCTGATTAAACCTGATATTTTAATTTTTTTATTATATCTATTATGCGAAAACGCTAATTTCTAATTATGTCTCTTCACATTGTTTTCTGTGGATTTCAAATGAAGAAATTTTTATGAAATATAAAATTATTTATCTATCGGAACGAGGTGAGTTACTTCCCTTACACTATCGAGGCCGATTTTTAATTCAACTAAATGGAAATTCTTTGTAAAACAACCCGTATAGCTGTTTAACGGTAATCTCACTTCTTTTATACGATTCTCGTTGAGTTTCAAATCTTATTATTATTATATGTGCCGTGTCCCTTCAGGAAATAGATGATCATGGCCCTCCACATCTACTCACTGCTATTCATCTTGAGGTTCTCGTCAAAATCCAAAGGAGGATCTGCAATATAATCAATCCTAACTTGGTAGTTAGCATTCAGTCACTTTCTCACCGATGTGATGTGGCCTCCCTCTGTCTTTTCTACAAGTATTTTCAAAACAAATGCTCTGGCGAGCTTTTTTTTCCTCCCTTGGTACACAGACCAGATTTACTCGTGCTACTAGACTGGCATCTAGGTCCCACCCTTTTACCGTCGAAATGGTTAAATTCAACCATCTCTTTTACTCTTACAGTTTCTTTTCTCGCACTTCCCGTTTTTAAAACTCACTTCCATTTGCTTGCTTCTTTGATAGCTATAAACTACAAAATTTTAAATGCAACATCAATTGCCACATTTTATCTATTTGCTTCCCATCCATCTCATATTTTCATCCTCTGTACCGTTTTTATTCTCTCATTGTAACCCCCTGCGCAGTGACATTTCTGCCTTACTTGGGGTGAAATGATTATAAAAAATAAAATTCCTGTCTCTTGGAGCTCTTAACATATTTCGTCTTGTTATTTCTCCCAAACCCTAATCTGCCATCTATTTTCTTAAGTCCATCAAGTATGTCACGCACTATTTTCCCTTGTCTCTCTTTCCCTCTATCTGTCCTGTGAGTATTAGATTCTCTAAGCCCCCCCTCCTCATTATGTGTCCCAAAAATTTCAAAGATCTCTTACTAATGTTAAGCATAAGTTTCTTATTCGTTTCCAATCTCTCTTAAACTTCGTCGTTGCTCATTTGTTCGGTACATGGTATTCTCAGCATCCTTCTATAAAGCAACATTGCTTCGAGTTTTTCCTTCATCCTTGAGAAGATTGCCCAGCATTTGGGGCCACATAGGAGGACAAATGTCACATAACGGTCGAGTACTCTTTTCTTTGTTTCCAACAAAACTTTCATGTCTCAATACTCGACTCAGCTTTTGGAATGTATCCTTCGCCATGTCAATACACCTTCGGATCTCAGTGTCGCACTTTCCATCCTCTGTTAGAACACTTCCTAGGTATTTAAATTTCTGTATCTGCTTGATTTTAGTGTTCTCAATCTGTAATTGGCATGTTAGTTTTGGTGTAGTTTATGTTTAGTCTTTTCTTCTCGCCTTCCGTTGTTACCTTCTTGTAGTTTCCCTTCTGTGTCAACTATCCCTGATGAGATTACTAGAGAAGTATGACCTTTCTGTACTAAGGCGGCAGTTGACGATCAGTTTCCTAGTCCCGTTATTAAATGTAACTGGTATTACAGGCAAAAGGGATTTTTCATCATTATCTGGGTTGATTTATTCACTAGTATAGTATATGGTGTAATGGATATCGGAATATCGATGTATGGAATAAGAAATCGGAATGCCAAATTCGAATTCTAGTCGATTCAGTTTCATTGACCTACGCACAAATACCTTTGGGAAAGGTATTAATCCGTCTCTTCTCCCTGCAGCTGTGGGTTGAATAGCAGTGCAGACTGGGTTCTGTAGCCTTTGTTAGCAACTGGTCTGTCGCAGAAAGTAATAGTAACCAACTGTTGGAAAATCTTCTGCCGAACCAGTCATGTCTCAAAAAAGACATGATCACCCAAGCTTGTATTACGTATGGCAATTAACTGACTGATAGAGGGAAGTAGTTTTAGGTTTGTTATGCAATACTTGAAGTAAATAACTACAAACAATGGACTGCTAACCCATAAGTTTGTAATACTTCTGAGATTATATATATATATATATATATATATATATATATATATATATATATATATATATATAAATTAAAAAAGGATTAATTCAATGATGCTGAATGACCATTTCGATGTGAAAATCCCCACGGGGGATAACATCACCTCAGCAACCGAAAAATCCTTTCAGAAACTGGAGAAAAATTAGTCTAATTTTCCTTTTTAAATAGATTTGCAAAGAAATTAAAAAAGAAAATAAAAAAGAAAGAAAAAGATAAAACAAAATAAAAACAAATAAACAAGAAAAGAAAAAATTGACATCGTCTGGGTTCACAAAACAACGAAAACAGAATTGTAACTTAAAAATTAACAGACGGCCGTGTTGAATTGATGTAAGGTTAAGCAACACGGAAAAAAGGTGGGAGATAAGAAAGAAAAAAGAAGAAAAAGGACACCACTTGCATGGATTAATTTCACTGAGAAGAGGCAAATTTTTTTATATGTATTTTGGGCGCTACGTCTCCGGGTTAATTTCACTTAACAGTGGAGAAGGTACTTTTTTATAAATAAAAATTTCATAAACAATTAGACATTCACTTAAAAAAATATCGACTCGTATTCGTTTTCCTGTTACGTGTAAGTCAAGACAAATCTTATTCTTTGATGTTTCCAATATATTCTCACGAGTCCCGTGGCTCCCCAAAAGTCATCGGAGTACCACAGTACTGTAGCTCAGATGCAGTAGAAGTGGTGTATCTTCGGCAAGATAGCCTGACGGTGTCCAACCCTTTTCAGGTTGGTTTTGAATTCAGAGCTTTTTCTTCTGCTAGAACAGTTGCCACCCAAGGCTACAGAACTCAGCCTGTCTTGATATTTACCCATAGTTGAGGAGAGAAGAGATGGATATATACCTTTCCCAAGAGTATTAGCACGTAAGTGAATGCAATGGAAAGTTATTGAACTGTTTAGTGGAAGCAATCACAAAGTTCGTTCTGCTCGAATTAAAAGAGGTGATGGAACAGTGTCAATACACCGCCTCAAATATTTTTGTCCAGTGAAGTTATCTCTTACTCATAACTACCAATAAATACCCCAGCAGATTGAGAATCTGATAATGAGAATTTAGCATCTCCACAGAATTATAAGGAACCTAACATTGTAGAACCATCAAAATCAAATAGAGTAACTAATTCCAAGTCTAAAAGAAAAAATAAAACTAGACTTTACTTGAATACCTTTATTATTAACATATATACACAAGTCTACATACACTTATAGAATGGCCAGAATAATGCCTTGGAACACCAGGTTTAGTGTGCTTGTAAATGTTTCAATTAAACAAAAGTAAGTTTTATTAAGTATCATTTTGTACATTACAATGTACACATATAGAGATAATGCTTCATCTATAATAATTTATGTACAATTACTACTGTACATTTCAATGTGCATTTAGAATAAATGTTTGTACATGTCCTCAATATGTTTCAAGCCTCAAGCATAGATGAAGCAATAAAGTTCAAAATTAATAAAGAACATACAATGAACACATTCATTGCATGTTTTTTCCTTGTTGGGAGAGTATAAAAAATATATACATGCAGCTTAAGCAAGTTACTTCCCTTGATTGCTCAACTGTTTCATTGAAGATCCGCATTACTGTTTTTATTAAACGGTGGTGGTGGGGTGGGGGGTGGGGGTACTGTGGGATTCAACCAATAAAGGGCTCCTATCGAATTGGCGACAAAAAAAGAATCTTCTAGCTCTGTCTCTTTCTGCTTCTGTCTCTTTCTGCTTCGAACTCCGACCAAGACAGACGGGCCATGAAAGTCTGACGTTAAATGGATACCAGAGAATATACATCTTCAAGATACAAGGACTTCACTTCAGATCTTGTCAGATATGTTAAAAGCCTCAAACATCACTCTTTGTTTGCAATCATTTATTGTATAATTGTATACTGTATAATACAATGTTTCCGTGTCCTGTTAATATTCACCAGAGCAAATTTAACCAGTTTGCATACATTTGTTTAGCAAAATTGACATTATATTTATACAATATATTTAGCAAAATATGGAAAAATTAACGATTCTGTGGGTCAATGCAAGAGGAACAAAGAACAAGGCAAATGTATAGTTTAAAGACATACTTTTAATGTAAGTTGTACATTGTACAATTAGAACGAGAGATAAAACTTGCTAAAGATATTCCTTTAGTAGTAATTGCCATTTCAGAGGGAACAAAGTTAAAAAAAATTTATGTAATCTCCTTTTCCCATGTCCGCTTTTCGTGGCTGGTTTTGGCTGTCATCTGCAGCTTCAAATCCGTTTGGCGCCAACATTTGAATCATACTCATTAATAACAGCTTTTCCTATCAACCAATGATCCAGAAGAAAATAACCTATATAATTGGCCAGTAATGTAACAGTGCATCTCTAAAATATAAAAAATAGACATTGTATATTCCTCTTTAGCTTTGAATGAATCGACAGATTCCACTGATTCGGCACAAGTATTGTATTTCATTCGTTTTAGAACTGACGATTTTCAATCGTTTATAGAATTACTTGCTTTAGGTACCCTGAAAAGAAAGTCGCGAGGAATAGATATTTTAATAACTTCAAAGAGAAATGTCATCAGGTTGGGCTGAATCTTACTAAATTGGTAAGTGTATGTACTGATAGTGCTCCAGCTATGATGGCTAAAATGGATTCATTGCACAACTAAAAAGTGAGACCACAGCTCCAAATACACAGATTTCTCTTCATTGCATTCTGCACCAGAAACATCTCTATGCTAAATTTGTTATTTTAAATAACACCTTAAAAAAAGATTATAAGTATTGTGAACTATATACGAGCAAATGTCATGAGACATAGTTTCGAAACATGCTGATGATAGATGAGGTAACTATTATAACACTACATTATTCAGGCTACTAACCTCATCTTTGTTGCCACTTGTACGACGTTTCGGTCGTTGTACACTCCGGCTTTCTTCAAGTGCTAGGAATTTCGAACCGAACCTTTTATTATGATCTTTAAAGTATAACATTCTCTGTGCGAAGCCTCTTTTAGTAGTCATGAGTTATCTCTCTCTCTCTCTCTCTAACTCGACTTTCTAAATCACTTGTTCACCATTGCTGTAGCCTGTTATTGAATTCACAACTCTTTGGAACCAGTAATATGGAGTACGAGAGAAAATTATTAGCATCAAAAAATTGCAATATGAACTCTGGCAAAAAAAAATACTAGAGAACCATTAACATAAAAAATACGAGAAAAAATCATTAACATAAAAAATTGCAATATTAACTCTGGTAAAAAAATGGTTACTGAACATTAGATTTATAAGTCCGTCCCAGAAATTCAGTTGTTGTCCTTAAGGACACATAACCCAGTGTATATAGCCGTTGGTTAATTCCAGCGACTTGACCAAAAGAGTCGGGTTAAAGGGAGATGACTCATGGCTACCATAAGAGGCTTCGCACAAGGAATGAGAATGATATACCCCAGTGATCGTAATAAAGGGTTCGGTTCGAAATTCCTGGTACCTGAAGAAAGCCGGAGCGTACAACAGCCGAAACGTCGTACAAAGATGAAGACAATAATCCGAATTATGTAACTAGTGTAAATACTACTTCATCTCAGAAATATAAACAAATAATTATAGTAAATTTACCATATCACTCAAAAATAAACTGTTTATAGCAAGGACAAGGAGTCAAATTTTGTCTTTACGAAAACAAATAATTGACTTTTCAAAGTTTTGTGAATTATCAAATACAAAATTTCACTGTGACACTGCATTTGTGTGTAATATAATTACAGGATGTGCGTCGTGGTGCAGCGGATATCGGCTCGGAACGAGAAATCGGGAAGCCGAGTTCGAATTCCAGTAGAATTCCTTGCATTCACTTACGCGCAAGTATTAATCCGTCTCTTCCTTCCAGTTATCGGTTAAATAACAGGACAGATTGGGTTCTGTAGCCTTGGTCGGCAACCAGTCTACCGCAGAAAGCAATGGCAACCTACTGCGGAATAATCTTCTTTCAAGACATGATCGCCCAAGCGTGTATCACGTATGGCACTTAACTGACTGACTGATAATGACAAATGAAAATGATTTAAATATTTGGTTACAAAGTACCAATAAATCAATATACATGTAGCAAAAAATTCTTTCATGCAGAAAGAAGTTATAATTTTTCAAGTCTTTTTTTTTTTTTACCCTGTCAAAACTTTAACAATAATACTTTTTCTACATGTCGAAAGTAATGAATGAAAGTGAAAACAATATCCATGAATCTTTTCAGGAATACCAGTCAGTTTTAGACTCATTAACAGAAAAATACAGCAAAAGATTTAGTGGTTTGGAAAAGCATAATTTCAAACATACGCACCGTAGTGGGGGACGCTAGAGGGTGTCGTCAGTGATGTCATCGCGAGGATCACGAGGGGGTTTCGGGTCTTTCAACATCATACCCCCACTCACCGCGACCAGAGATGATCAGTTTCTGGCCCACCCTCGATAAGCGCTTTCAGACACTGGGAAAATTACGTTTAGGCAAGGTACGAAACCTTGCAAATGCTTCTGATTGGCGACAGTCAGAGCCACTTTCCATTTAGAGGCGAACCGCACATGAGCTCGTCTGAAACATTAATTTAGACGCAGAATTCCGGCTAAGTTTAGCTAACAATTTGGAATCCAGGCACTCTCTCTTTTGATCCATAACCAATTAGCTGTTCTTTCCGCTGTTTCGGTTATGGACTTGAGTGCTTTCCTTTTTTAACTCCCACTATCTGTTAAGGCTTTGCATAAGGACCTTGCTGCAAATCCTCTAGTCCCCACTTCTATAGGAGTGCAGCTAGCCCTCCAGCCTTTAACCCTGCAACTCTCCAGCAGTTCGTCATATTTTAACTTCTTCCTTTCATGAGCTTCCTCTGCGTTTTTTTCTAAGGGGACCGTCAGTTCCC
This sequence comes from Ascarosepion bandense, assembly GCA_037127315.1. Lineage (NCBI taxonomy): Eukaryota > Metazoa > Mollusca > Cephalopoda > Sepiida > Sepiidae > Ascarosepion > Ascarosepion bandense. Next base: position 5,823,167 of record JBBBDQ010000900.1, read on the forward strand.
ACAAGACTATTTTCTTCTTTATATATATAACGTATATATATATATATATAACGTATATATATATATATATATATATATATATATATATAACGTATATATAACGTATATATATATAACGTATATATATATATAGCGTATATATATATAACGTATATATATATAGCGTATATATATAACGTATATATATATAGCGTATATATATAACGTATATATATATAGCGTATATATATATAACGTGTATATATAACGTATATATATATATAGCGTATATATATAACGTATATATATAACGTGTATATATATATAGCGTATATATATATATAACGTATATATATAACGTATATATATATATAACGTATATATATATAACGTATATATATATAGCGTATATATATAACGTATATATATAACTTATATATATATATATAACGTATATATATATATAGCGTATATATATAGCATATATATATAACGTATATATATAACGTATATATATATATATAACATATATATATAACATATATATATAACATATATATATATATATATATATATATATATAATATATATATATATAACATAACATATATATATATAACGTATATATATATAACGTATATATATAACGTATATATATAACGTATATATATATAACGTATATATATATATATATATAACGTGTATGTATATATATATATATATATATATATATATATATAACGTATCAGAGGCTCAAGAGGAGTTACAAATGGAGATTATTGGATTGTCTGGAGATAATATCCTGAATGTTTGACAGCAAGAAAGATCCCACTTTTAGAAAATGGCGGAAGAATATCCTCGCCTTCGTGAACATGCACGCCGACTTATTTCATCTTTCTCTTCAACATACAATTGGGAATCTACATTCCCGTCACTCAGTTAGGTGCCATACGTGATACACGCTTGGGCGATCATGTCTCTTTCGAGACATGACTGACTGGGCAGAAGATTTTCTCGCAGTAGGTTGCCATTACTTTCTGCGGTAGATTGATTGCCGACAAATAAAACCCAATCTGTCCTGTTATTTAACCCATAACTGGAGGGAAAAGGCGGATTAATACATTCCCAATGGTATTTGCGAGTAAGAGAACGCAACGAATTCAACTGGAATTCGCACTCGGCTCTCCGATTTCTCGTTCTGCGTCGATATCCACTGCACGACAACTCACATCCTATATTTCCGTACTTGACACAAATCAAGTAGTCGCTAAGAACACAGTTTACTTTAAAAATAAGAATTTGGAAGATTAATTAAAGCTAAAAACCACCATGTTAGAGCCTGATATCAAAATGTTATCTCAAAAAAGCGATATCGAGGAAGTCACTAAGTTGTCTAATAGTCAATAAAAGTATTTGCTTGAACATGCATTATTTTTCAGTTTTATAATGTTTGTTTGTAATTGCACATTTATTAAATTCTGTCTAATGAAATATTTACCTACGATATAAAATGTGTAACTGTAAAAAAAAATAATTTCAATGAGGTTTTCATGCACAAAAAAACCCCTTGGTCTAAGTTAGCCTTAACAAAGCCTAAGAGACCGCAAAAAGTCAACCTTGAGTCGGCGTGGCTGAATCGATAATGCGACCTTCTTGTTGGTCACGTTACCAACATCTGTTGAGAACAGCTGTTACTTTGTAACCAAGAAGAGTGGCAATATTGAGAAGAGAAAGAGAGAGACAAAAAAAACCCTAACGGAATCAAGAGAAAAAGAGGGAAATAAAGTGAAAAGAAGACAACTATATATTCTTTCAAACAAAGAGGAAAATAAAAGAAAGAAAAGGGAGGGAAACTGCTGATTAACTTTTATTTGAATTCATTTGTTTTTTTGTTTGTTTTTTTTCGTTTTTTTTGTAGAAATGTACAGAACACAGCCTGATGCAACGTAATCAAGAATTTCTGTACACACACACACACACACACACACACACACACACACACACACACACACACACACTGTAATTTTGCTATTAAAATGGTCTATAAAAGCATATCACTGCACAAAAATTTTCATGTTTCAGAACAAAACTGTTCCTCTTGTGTGTCAAAAATATGTATCTTACACAGACAAAATTAAAAAGTGACATGTCTAGATCTAATCCATCGTGCCCCTTCCATAACCTATTTTTTTTTTAATCTCCATGGCTACATAATTCTAAATGCTGATTGAACTGTTTTGACACACCTAAACGCATTTCCTCTAACTACCACACCCTAATTTTCTAAATAAGCAGAAATTCATCTTATATTTTCAAAACAAATCGTTTTCACCATTTATTTTAACATATCACCTGAAGAGGAACAGTTTTGTTCTGAAACATGAAAATTTTGTCTAGTGATATTAAACTATTGTAATAAAATTACATTAATTTCTACTCTGTATCGAGCACTCTTTATAAAAGTAAATGCTTGAACAGTGGGTTTTTAATCTACGTGTTCTTTCATTTTTCTGTAATATATATATATGGAGTTGATAGACTAAACTAATTGGAGTAGATAGACTAAACTATCGCCCAGTTCACACTCCATCCACGTCTATTGAATAGGTTAAAAGGCTCATCCCTTGTTTCCTGTTTAGGATGCGGTTTCCAGTTTTCTCTTTTCCAAGCTTCTCACTTCTATGTAGCCCCCTGCACATCAGTGGCATTACCGCCTTGCTCGGGTTGATATGATTAAAAAAAAATATTTACTTTACAGTTTAATCTTAGTAATCTTAGTACAATTATCAGTACAATACTAACCCATTTAAACATAATATCCAACTAGTGGCCATATTCTAAATCACCAGTTCCAGACACCAAGCCTAGTACATTAGTCTATATTATTTTTCTCTTTTAAAATTCTTAATTACAATACAAAAATATTCTAGTCTAATGTATTATGCTTGATGCCCAGGGGGGATTAAGATCGTGCCCATCTAGTTGAACATATATAGTCTAAATTCTTGCTTTCCTGACGGCTACAACCTCCAGGAATTTAAATGCAAAGTCAATACTCATCTCCTAACCACTGGACTCTAGCTCTCTCCCCACCCCCGTATATCCTTCCCTTTCTCTCCACCTATGTATCTGTCATCGCACCTGCTTTCTCAGCTTTCTATTGCTCCTTTCTAACTAGTTTGTACTCCTCACTCTTTTCTAATTAATCTTTTTACAGGTATTTTTTGCACCTACATATTTTTCATTCATACACAAATAAATAAGAATGATTTCCTCTTAATAATTATCTCCCTTGAGAAAAAATTATAAATACTAAAAAAATTACAATGCAATATTTTGACTTCTTAGAAGTTACAGGCAGACATGCAAAAACCAAATTTTTAGTATTACATGCTCTTTGACAATAACCCTCTATAAAAATCACACTATACCCTCAACATTTCTCATATCAGGAGAATGGGAATTTGAAAAGAGCATATTATAGGTCAGTATAAAGGAGAACAATTTAACCTCAAGTAGCATCAAAATTGGGAATTCCACTTTCAGCTGTGAATTATTGTAGTTCACAAATGAAGCAAAGAAACAGCTACATCTAATTCAGGTTGACTTGTGCGATTGAAAAATTCCTTTGTAAGGTGGGCCTCAACCAAAAAATGGCAGTATGCTATCTTCATCAAGGTGGTGGGGGTTGTGATTATAGCAGAACAGACAGAAAAATGCTATTTTTCCCAACCAGAAATGAAGCAATAGGTAATTAGAGAAACAGACATTCTCTTGAGATTTGGATACTCGTCTTTATATATCATCAAATATAGATCAACAAATATATATATAGATCTGGAGATAGCATCAACAAATTTTTGTTTGCATCACCAGCAGCCCTATCAAAAATAGTAGTTTTTAAGTTGTGAGGAGAAATTTAGTGCATTACTAATTCAAAACTGAAGTAGAGATGCTCAATAAAACATCAATCAACTAAGTGACAAATTTTATATACGTATAACCCGAATATAAGCGAAACCCGGATATAAGAGAGATCTTATCCGGTCCTGACAAATCTCTTATATCCGGGTTACACTGTATATATTAATTTTATATATTTCTATTTATATAGTTTATGGTATAATGAAAAATTATAGTATTAACTGTTGTAGCTTGCATTCTATGCAACCAGTTTATCAAGATTTATATAATGCTTAATATAATCATATATTATTCATTTATATAATGCTTAATTCCAGTTGAATCCATTGTATTCACTTACGCTCAAATACCCTTGGGAAAGGTATTAATCCGTCTCTTCCTTCCAGTTATGGGTTAAATAGCAGGACAGATTGGGTTCTATAGCCTTGGTTGGCTATCAGTCTACCGCAGAAAGCAATGGCAACCTACTGCGGGATAATCTTCTGCCCAGTTAGTCATGTCTCTTTCGAGAGATGATTGCCCAAGCGTGTATCACGTATGGCACTTAACTGACTGAATATAATCATATATTATTCATTTATATAATGCTTAATATAATCTTATTACTATTCTCAGTAATAATGATAATACAAAACCCTAAGTGTGCAAACTTTTCAGTTTTCTTTGAATAACTTATTTTACAATCAGTGGCCATAGATTTGTGCCAAACAGTTTAATTCTGAATCAGATTTTTGTTTTTATAAATGACAAGGTATCTGCCATAGAGTGATGGTTAACAAACTAGTTTTGCAAGCAATTGTTAGTGAGTTTGATAATGTGGGCTTCCAAACTCAGCAAATATTTAGCATTTATAAAATATGAAAAATTGCAACTCTTGAACTAAACGATATTGGTTTCATATTGCACTTCATTCAAATGACACAGAGCATCCTGATCAGAATCTCAAGACAAGAATAAATGAAGAAAAATGAAAGCCTCTTCAGTTATTTTAAGAAAATCAGGGAAACAAAAAAACGGGCGATCACTTTGAAATATATCAGCAATAGAAAGTCATTTAGATAGTTTAAAGGTAACATTGTTCAGATATGTACAACTCTTCCATTAATTTAGTTAAAAAGTCATTTCGGTATGATTTCAGTAAAAAAAAACTTTTACACTGATGATTTGATATTTGTTCAAAATTTGAAGACATCTTGATCCAAAATCTAAAACCTTCATTTATATCACTTATAAATCCACATCTTTTAGAAGTTTCAAAGGTCAACCGGCTGTATAATACTCAAGTAAAATCGTTTTGTTTAAACATACAAAAATGCTTGGATGATTCTAAAATATATACATTATGAAAAAAAAGTCAATATTTTAGTGACGCAACACATCGGTTTTAGGTAAAAGACCAACTGATAATACTAAGTGGGGTGACAAAGGTTAATTTCATTTCATTATTTTTAAAATGGAAATATATTTTAAAGTAGAGTTTTGTATAGAAATTAATTTTATAGGTGTAGACGTTAAAAAAAATATAATTGCAATTCCGTTTTTTAATATTGGGTGTGGAATTATTCACCTGAGTTCATGAAACGTTTTACAGAATACAATTCAGACTAAATTTCTAATTTAGATTTAACATGATCATAAAGACTTTTTGAGACAATTCCAAAGTATCTGTCCAGAAAACACAAACATTATAATTAAGTTAAAAAAAAATAAAAAATTTCAAATTTTGGAAATGGTAATATTAGCTGTTTCCTAATAAGGAAACATTCGGCATCAACCCAACAGGCAGTGCTACTTTGATTTGAAATTTATTAAATCTTTTAAAACAATTTTTCAGAAAAAATAAATTAAAGTAGTTTTCCTTTTAACTTTTTTGTTTAGTGTTGAATAGCAACATTTTGATTATGTCATTATTCTCTCCAAGTTACATGTGCTATTCATTTTAGTCGTTGCTGCTGTTGGTAGTCCTTCAAGTGATTGTGGCTTCTGTTATTTAGCACAGTTCTTTGTAATTCTGTAGTGCCAGCTCAGAAGGTTTGAAAAACTATTTTCTCTTTCTCATTCATGTATGATTTCTTTCTCTCTCTTAAAGATCATATATATAATCTCTATCACTCACTCATATGTATGTATGAACTCCAAACAAGTTTTGTTAATTTTAACCAACAAGGTCTGTCTATCTAGATTTTTTTATTATATTTTCCAAAATTCAAATAAGGGAACGAGATTATAAATAAACTGTAACATCTATTGAACAGGTGAAGAGGCTCATCCCTTGTTTCCTGTTTCGGATGTGGTTTCCGGTTTTCTCTTTTCCAATCTTTTCACTCTTTTCTTTAGTTTTTTTTTTTTCAATTGGAGTAGATAGACTAAACTATCGCCCGGTTCACACTCCACCCACGTCTATTGAACAGGTGAAGAGGTTCATCCCTTGTTCCCTGTTTAGGATGTGGTTTCTGGCTTTCTCTTTTCCAATCTTGCTACTTTTACGTAGCCCCCTGCACATCAGTGGCATTATCGCCTTGCTCGGGGTGATATGTAAAAAAAACAAATATATATATATATATATATAAATATATATATATATATATATATATATATATATATATATATATAGTCATCCGCAGACAGATCTGTTTCGCTGTATCACAGCTCATCAGTACGGTTAGACTCCGATTGCTTTTAACCCAGGATTGAAACCCGACCGAATTGGCGTCAGTCGGCGATTCTACCTCTGGGCTATGGGCGTTCGGTAGATGAAGGCAGACTTTTTAGCATGTATATTGTTATTATACACGCCCAATAGCCAGAGTGCTCTAATCCATTACTGAATGAGCGATGCGTATATGCCAGAGTAGCTACTGTTTTTCAAAGTCTACCATTCTTCCAGAGTGCTCAATCAGGGTGTGAGAGCGTAAATAGTCATCCGCAGATATATATATGTGTGCTGTGCAATCTTCAGGTGCTGAACTGAATCTCATGATTCTCTCTCAAAATTCTCAGAGAGACTCAATTCAGTACCTGAAGATTACATTGTGCGTGAAACTCAAGTCGGTGAAGAAAAAATGTCTATTTATTTATATGCAGTTTCCGGTTTTTCTTTTTTCTTTTTTCTAATCTTCTCACTGTTTTTTTTTTTTTTTTTTCAATTGGAGTAGATAGACTAAACTATCGCCCGGTTCACACTCCACCCACGTCTATTGAACAGGTGAAGAGGCTTATCCCTTGTTTCCTGTTTAGGATGCGGTTTCCGGTTTTCTCTTTTCTAATCTTCTCACTGTTTTTTTTGTTTTTGTTTTATTTTTCAATTGGAGTAGATAGACTAAACTATCGCCCTGTTCACACTCCACCCACGTCTATTGAACAGGTGAAGAGGCCCATCCCTTGTTTCCTGTTTAGGATGTGGTTTCCGGTTTTCTCTTTTCTAATCTTTTCACTCTTATGTAGCCCCCTGCACATCAGTGGCGTTACCGCCTTGCTTGGGGTGATATGATTAAAAATATATATATATATATATATATATATAGAGAGAGAGAGAGAGAGAGATAGAGAGAGAGAGAGATAGAGAGAGAGAGAGAGTTAATACAATCAAAACGTTTGTCACTTACTGATTGATGTTACATTTAACATCCCGGCTCCAGAGTTTCGCAGACGGACCTTCCAGGAATCAATCCGTCCAATCGTCACGAGATATAGTGAACTCTCAGTTTACGAATTTAATTAATTCCAGAAAGCTATTCATAAACTGAAACTATTTTCTCCATAATAATCAATGTAAGTAAAATGGATTAATCCATTGCTGTACCCAAAATGTTTGCTTATTGAAACTTTTACAACAGCATCTTCATACACAAAACCAATGAAAACCATTAAATCTAACACAAAACAGATAACACAATACTAAACGGATAAAATATAGATGAAAACTTCATTTAAATCATGAATGTCACTTTTTTAATTTTGTCTGTGTAAGATACATATTTTTGACACACAAGAGGAACAGTTTTGTTCTGAATCATGAAAATTTTTGTGCAGTGATATGCTTTTATAAACCATTTTAATAGCAAAATTACAATGTATATATATACAAAATGTTCATGTTTCAGAACAAAACTGTTCCTCTTCAGGTGATATGTTAAAATAAATTTAATTTTACCGTGCCTGTGCAGAGGAGTGTTGATGGCGTAAGTTGGGTGAGGAATAGGAAAGGGAGAGATGTTATTTTTTGGAAGGTAAATGATATTCTGTGATTTCTCTTATTTCTCTGTTCTGTCTTTAAGCACAATTTGACTCACTGGGCTTCTGTCTTACTAAAAATTTGTTCAGTAGGATTTTCTTTTTGTCTACGTTTTAAAATGTTTCTAAAGTGAGACATGGCATTGTTATAAAAGCTAAACCGCAACTGACGCTCTCCCGCCGATACTCCCGACTTGTCACCAATATGCGTTTTTCGTCACTCGAAACATCGTTTTTCACCCAAAACGTTTTTTTGGTTCGGAAGATTCGCTCATGAACCGATTTGTTCGTGGTGAGAGGCGTTCGTGACCCGAGGTTTCATTGTTTATGGGAAAACGATATATAAATTTTTATATATCAGAAATGTGGCTTTAAGATTATCCCAAACTTATGTACTGGATGGTTAACTGATATCTTCAAGATTAGACGCCTTTATGAAAAACATTATTCGAATGACAAAAGTATGGAGATTTTTCATATGTAACTTCATGTTGGAGATTTTCGTAGGTGAGCAGCAAAATGTCAATCGACTCCGTAGAATAAAACTATTCTTTTACAAAGACTTTACATTAAATGACTACATAAAACTCAGTTGAAGCGTCAAAAGGTGACTTCAACGTGCACTAATGGTTACCAAGCTTTTTGGGTTAGATCAATTTCTGCTCAGTAGTGTTCGATCCTCACTAGGTGCTCCACACTTTCGGCCTTGTGCCACATCTTAACTACGCTTAGAAAATCAGTTGGATACTTCGACGTGGTGTAACGGTTAGCAAGTTTGTCTCGCTAGATTCTTACTGGGTGCCCCATACTTTTGGCCTTGTGCCACAACTAAACCCTGCTGAGAAAATCACCAGCTGAACTAAAAAGTGTCATTTTATTAATGAAAATGCAACTTAACATTTCCAAATTTTATAATCATTGCTAAGATCCATTTTCAGTTTTTGTAGTGTCCACAGCTATATAAAAATATAATTTTATTTATTTATTTTTTATTATTATTATTTTTGTTTTTTTACAAAATGTATATGTTCATTACAAAACATTATTTCTAGTTTGGCAGAAGTTCAACACTAATGATTAATCCCACTACGCCTGTAACGTCAACTCTTAACACTTTATTACACCAATCATGTCTAAATGAAGGACTGCAGCAAATTTGCTTTTGAGTTTCGTTTCTCGTTTTCATGCGAAGATAAATTTTGAGGAAAGTCTCAATCTAAAAGTAGAGGTCAGTGATGAATGGGAATAAAAAGCTCAAGTCAGTTGTGAATGACACAAAGTGAACTTAAATTACAGTTCAAGAAACCAGAAGTTGCCAGAGAACCGAGACGCAAATATATCAAGACATCAGTAGCCAAGGTTTTGCCAATGTAATACAGTTAACAAAAGAAACTGTAAATATTGGATCATTACAAAAGTACATGTCCAATTAGAAAATTAAGACAATAAAAATTGGGCAAAATCTTCTGCAATAAATTTTAAAAAATCACTGAACATTATTCATTTGACAGGTAATAGCACCTTTCTAGAATTCAGCATTTGCTACAGAAACACAGGTGTAATAAGCAAACATTAATTCTGGCATGGGGGGGAGTTGGGATATCAATACAAGTCAGTCAGTTAAGTGCCATACATGATACATGCTTAGAGACGAGTATCTGCACACAAAGTAAATTCATAATAGTTACAAAGGAATCTACTCATATCAGTCAGTTAAGTGCCATACGTGAAACACGCTAGGACGATCATGTCTTGAAAGAGACATTACTGACTGGGCAGAAGATTATCCCGCAGTAGGTTGCCATTACTGCGGTAGACTGGTTGCCATCCAAGGCTATAGAACCTAATCTGTCCTGTTATTTAACCTATGACTGGAAGAAAGAGATGGATTAATACCTTTCCCAAGGGTATTTGCGCGTAAGTGAATGCAAGAAATTCAACTGGAATTTGAACTTGGCTCCCCAATTTCTTGTTCCAAGCTGATATCCACTGCACCACAACGCACATCCCTATCAATACAAGTACTAGTCTTATTTGTAGCTGAGGTGCCAAAAGAGGTAAGGGTTTTTATACCTTCTGCAATACAAGGCTTGAGAGCCACTCAAAGTAGTGGATGGATGTTAAAAGTTAAGATGAATGAGGTGTTTGTTAAGAATGAAAGGCTAGGTGGTATGAAGTGAAGGATAGATAGCAATTGACACTTGTATTAAAGAGGTTAATATTTTAGTGTTCAGAAAGCATCCACATTGGAGCTGATTCAACAAAGAAGCAATTCTGGCAAAAAAAAGAAAAACTGTCCAAGCACATCTTTGTCCTTACATTTGAGATACAGGAGAAAATTAGGGTGATTCAACTGTGTGAAAGTGGCATTGAAGTCTGAGCTAGTGGAGCCAACAAGAGGAACTCATTTGAACATTTGCAGTAAAAATAGCAATAGGCTTACATCTGTGGGAAAAAATTCTGTAAATTTGCTCCACAAGAAAATTTTAAATGATTTTGATCTCTATCAAGGATGGAATGTTTCAACAGTAACTATTGTTCTGACCAGTTTAATTGTTCATGTGTGTGGCTCATGTCCAAAGCTTTGGGATATTAATGTGTACTTAAGTTACAAAACCAGATTACTTGTTTTACCTTCATTCAACTACATGCATGTTTTATTTTTTGGATATCCACAATACATACCTTTGTGTTGCTGAATATATGTCAGCCTTTGTGTGTCCATATATCATTTTCTGCCCTATTGAACACAGATTTCAAAAAATTACTGTGTCCAATAAAGCAGTATCATGTATGAAAGGGACATGAAAACCACAAAAAAGTGGGGTTCAACAGAGATCAGTGCTCAGCTCTGAAACTAGGACTTCTGCAAGTGAACAAACCTGATATCAATAAAAATAACCCTAAAAAATTCACCCCCAAAAAGAAAAAAGAAAGAAGAAATTCAGAAATTTATGTAATTGCACAATATTTTGCTGCTGGCTTTTTTGTTGATATACAAGTATTGGAATTTGCTTTTCTGCATGTATGGTATGGGACGTTATTTACCAACAAGTACCATATTTCTGGGTTTTTTTTGCTTATTATTATATGTTTTTTTTTTTGGCCTTTTATTATATATACCGGATATGCATTGTGGTACAGTGGATATCGGCTTGGAACGAGAAATCGGGGAGCCGAGCTCGAATTCCAGTTGAATTCATTGCATTCACTTACGTGCAAATACCCTTGGGAAAGGTATTAATCCGTCTCTTCCTTCCAGTTATGGGTTAAATAACAGGACAGATTGGGTTTTATAGCCTTGGTTGGCAACCAGTCTACTGCAGAAAGTAATGGCAGCCTACTACGGGATAATCTTCTGCCCAGTCAGTCATGTCTCTTTCAAGACATGATGGCCCAAGCGTGTATCACGTATGGCACTTAACTGACTGACCCTACGACAGTATTTGAACCTGCGCTCCCCCTCCCATTGCAGGAGAAGCCACCATCTCATCTGAGAAGCACATTCGAATCGAGCCAAAGAGCACATTTTCTTTCAGCTTTCTTGAGTACACAGACAGGTAGACGAAATAAATACTTTTTAAAATAAACGGAACGTTTACTCTAATAGGAGTATCCACTAAAAACAGCATTTGAAGTAATAAAAATATGTTGGATAAAATCCAATACATTTTAGTAATAATTAGATTAATAATAAAACTTCTTATTTTATAAATATTTTTATTATTATTATTATTTTCATTTTTAATTCATTAATAACAATTTTTTATTAATAATAAATACTTTTTTAAAGAAACGGAACGTTTACTCTAATACGAATATCCATTAAAAATAACTTTTCTTTTTTTTTTTAATCATATCACCCCAAGCAAGGCTATAACGCCACTGATGCGCAGGGGGCTACGTAAGGGCATACAGAATGGAAAATAGAAAACCGGAAACCGCATCCTAAACAGGAAGCAAGGGATGAGCCTCTTCACCTGTTCAATAGATGTGGGTGGAGTGTGAACCGGGCAATAGTTTAGTCTATCTACTCCAATTGAAAAAAAAAAATAAATAAAAGAGTGAAAAGAGTGGAAAAGAGAAAACCGGAAACCGCATCCTAAACAGGAAACAAGGGATGAGCCTCTTCACCTATTCAATAGATGTGGGTGGAGTGTGAACCGGGCCCACATCTATTGAATATAATAACATTTGAAGTAATAAAAATATAAAAACAATTTTCAATAATTACATGATGAAAAGTATTAAAATTCTTCTTTTCCAAAAAGAAAATATCCTGGTAATTAAACCTTACTATTAAGGTGACTATTAATATTTTTCTATTAAGAAAAATTACTAATATAACTAGTACTTATGCTGGTTTTCTTCATGGTTAGTGAAAAACTCATAACGATAAGGTTATACTTTTTTCCCTTAATATTCTATGGTGAAATCTGGGCGTGTTCAATACATGGAACTGCCTAATAGGCCAGCAAATACAGTATATCATTTCTCTTTGGGACAGCGGTGGACCAAAACTTTTTACTAAATCCTTTTATTATCTAAATTGCCATGTTTTCTAATGAAATATAGTTGAATATTTTCTCATTGTCTTCTCCATGAATTTGGAATTAAGAATTTTCCTTGGTCGCCAACCAAGGATAAAGAGTCTAGTCTATTCAGGTATTTAATCCATAGCTGGGGTAGAAGAGTCAATATAATTTCTATAAATTTAGAGGAATTATCCAGGAATTTTATATTTTTGTCTTTTAAGTAATAAAAGCCGACAATAGTACTTTCTGCTTTGTGTCTTGAATTTCTGTCAGAATTTCAGGGATGAGGTGTTACTATCTAATATTTAAGTATATGACCCATCTTTGGAGAGTACACTTTATTTAATCTATGGAGTGTGGTTGAGAGATTTTATCTTGTTCCACTCTCCAGGTTTGTGCATTGTGGTACAGTGGATATTGGAGAACCAAGTTCGAATTCCAGTTGAATGCATTGCATTTACTTACACACAAACACCCTTGAGAAAGGTAATAATCTATCTCTTCTTCCTCCAGTTATGGGTTAAATAGGACAGATTGGGTTCTATAGCCTTGGTTGGCAACCAGCCTACCACAGAAAGTAATGGCAACCCACTGCGGAAAAATCCACCCAGTCAGTCATGTTTCAAAAGAGACATGACCACCTAAGCGTGTATCACACATTATATTATATATATATATATATATTATATATATATATATATTATATTATATTATATTATATATATAGTACTGTGCAAAAGTATTAGAACAAGAACTATTTTATCTTTTATGAGGCATATTGACAGAAAATAAACAATTTAATTAAAGTTTATTTTATTTGATTTACTCAACAATTGCTTTAACAAGAAAAAAATACTTGTTACAAAATAATTTTAATATTTAGTATAATAGCCTTTTGCTTTGATCACAGCCTTCATTCTGTCAGGCATTGACAGCACAAGCTTCTTCAATGTATCTAATGCTATCTCCTGCCAAGCAGCTTGTATTTGTTCCCAAAGTGTGTCTTGCAAAGTAACATTAGATTTATCAATTTTTTTATCCAAAATATCCCATAGATGTTCAAAAGGATTGAGATCATGGCTTTGTGGGAGCCAATTCAAATTCCAAAGCCTTCCTTCCTCTTCAGTTAATTCTTGCAAAGGTTTGAAGTATGTTTAGGGTCATTGTCTTGTTAATAAATAAATCCTTGTCCTATTAAACCTATCCCAGATGAAACACCATGGCAGATAAGTGTGAAAAAGTGTTACAACAGGGGTGATTTTAAACTTTATTTTGATGCTTCATAAAAGATAAAATAGTTCTTGCTTGTCCTAATACTCAGTGAGTGATTGAGTGATATATATAGCCAAATTACCAATCGTACATTTAATAGCAAAAATGACATTTTAGTTGTAGTTATTGCTTGTCCTGTTTCCACAGAGTTCAAGTTTGTACTACTTTGTCCAGGGATTGAACGCACAATTACTATATCACCAGAATCCTAAAAAGACACTATTGTTTTGTGGGACAATTCAAGGTGGAGAATCTGGAGCCATAAACCTAATTTGCCTACTGAAACATTGTGAGAACAATCTAGATTGGGTTAAGCACCTGCATGTAAAGAATGTGTAGCAGTTCTTCAGATTAATGCTAATTTGTGTATCTGATTTTGAGTGGCAGATCATATTTGTGGATCTCAGTCAAGCTCGCCAGCAAAAATGAAACTGACAAGAAATGAGCAATAAGATGTCATTTAAAATGGTCATAAGTAGAGAGCACCCAATCAGAATTGAACCCAGTAGAGAAACCATCAACCAGACAGGTTTGCTGACCATTATCACAAACTGAGGCACTAGATTTACAAAATTCACTTGCTTAAAATTTTTAATGTCTTGATCCTTCAGAGAGCAGGTGAAAATGACACTCCACAGGTTTTTTTTTTTTTTACACGTTAATTTTCATGAATTTTTGGTAGAAGAGTCATTTCCCGTTACCTTTTCCAAGTCTTTGAATTCAGAGTTGTGTTGCTCCTAGAATGACTACCACCTACAGAGACTCATCTACCCTGTTAACCCATAACAGGGGAGAGAATAAATGAATTCACACTTCTCACAAAAGCATTAAGGCCATAATGAATACAAAAGACTCAGTCGGAATCTGCAAATTTCATTTTCTGAGCCAATAACTATTTCACTACTGGTATTTCCAAAGAACACTATTACAAGACCACAGATTATCTGGATTTGGATATATTTCTTTTTTAATCAAGTCACTCCATGCACAGCAATAAAGTCACCAATATACAATGAGAGTGAAAGAGAATGAGAATGACTTTTGGAGGAATCAGACATCCAATCTTCAACAGGAAACAAGCAACAGACCTCTATTGCTGTTCAAAAGATTTGTCGTCCTGTGGCCTTGGCCAAGATAAAACCCACTACACCACTCCAGTATTCCCTGTGCATTTGGAACCCTGGCACAGTTCATAGCGAAATTCATAATCTTGTCAAATAGCTGAAAACTGGATGCTTCGCCAGGGCTACCAAGGGTGCTTTTATTGTGACACCAACACTGGATAGGTTGCCTCTAGGTCCCGTCCTGTTATTTAACCCATAACTGGAGGGAAGTGACGGATTAATACCTTTCCCAAGAGTACCAGTACTTAAGTGAATGCAAGGTACTCAAGTGGAATTTGAACTCGGCTCACCGATTTCTCTTTCCAAGCCAACATTCACTGCACCACAACGCACATCTTTCACTGAATGCTTACAGCCCCTGGTATTCCCAAGCAGTCACTCATCTAGGTACTGATCAGGCTCACGTTGCTTAACTTCGGTGACCAAACGAGAATCGGTGTATACAACGTGATATGCCGTAAGTTCAAAAGATTAGGGAATGAAGACTGTCTAAAATGACGGCAACATGTATATTGATGTACCTACTATTTAGTATCTTACATTAAGATATAAGAAGAAAAAAAAAAAAGTAAATAATCCAAACCCCCTAAGCATAACAGAAAGGAAATTATATATATAGCTCTATGTATTGAGCACTTCTTAAAAGTAAATGCTATGAAGTGTGGATTTTTACTCCATTTGTTCTTACTCTTATTTTTTGAAGCAGTTATCTAGCCAGACTGATGTGCTGTGATATACTGAAATAGGTCTGTATCTAGACATAATGTTAACCACAGTCCTGTTTCGCTGTATCACAGCTCATCAGTACAGTTAGACATCTGATTGCTTCCTGCCAGGACTGAAACCCAACCAATTTGATATCAGTAAGAGATTCTACCTCTGAGCTACCGGCACACAGTAGAGGAAGGGAGACTTTAATGTGCTATATACACAATGTAAACACATACCAGTAGCCGAGAGTGTTCAAATTCATTACTGAATGAGCAAAGCATGATAGCAGCAAGTAGCTACTGTTTAAAGTCTACCATTTCTCCAGAGTGCTCAATCAATGGGCGAGAGTGTAAATAGTCATCTGCAAACAGTCCTGTTTTGCTGTATCGTAGCTCATCAAAACACACAAACACAACTGTCTTTATTATAATAGGGAGGATTATATACAGATTTTATTTCTTAAATAATTCTATAACTGATGTAAGATAAATGTGAAAGATCAGATTTTGAATTTCTTTAGTTATAATTAAGTCAAATTATATAGTTTAATGCTAATAAAATATTGATTTTTCTATTTGATTAAATTCACAATATATAATCCAACAGGAATAGATGTTTTGCCTATCATCCAGTTCACACTTATCCCCAGTCTTTTGAACAGGAGTAGAGGTTCATCCCTTGTTTCCTGCTCAGGGTCGAGTTTCCAGTTCCTTCTAAAGTCTTTTTTCATCCTCTTTCACCCACTGGTAGCCCCTTGCATCTTAATAGCATTATTGCCCTCCTTGGGATGAACTGAATTGATTAAATTATCTACTCCACTTTTGAGGGACGATTCTTATGTAGTCAAAACACTACTGTTGAAAATATGAACATTTGCAAATGGTTAATTTGATAAAGAATTTCAAATATGTATAGCTTATTTAAACAGAGAGAAAAATTAGATGATTAGAGACACTGGATCTTTTCACCCAAAGCAAGTCAATGAAGCCACTAAGACACACTGAATGTTAGAGAATAAGAAGAGGGGGGGAGATAAGCATGATTAAAAAAGAGAGAATAATAAAAAAAACAGAACTACGATAGAAGATAATGATTGACATTGCATTTAAATTTTTTATGCTCAAAATTGGCTAGGAAGCAAGAAGCCAGAAATTTTCCACAAGTGAGAAGTGCAAGAATAGTATCTGTTAGCATAGAACTTACAGGAAGATCTAGCTAATTCAACTATAAAATGAAATCTCGTTGCTAATTTAGTCAGTCAGTTAAGTGCCATACGTGATACACACTTGGGCGATCATGTCTCAAAGAAAGAAACATGACTGACTGGGCAAAAGATTACCCTGCAGTAGGTTGCCATTGCTTTCTGCGGTAGACTGGTTGCCGATCAAGACTATAGAACCCAATCTGTCCTGTTATTTGACTCATAGCTAGAGTGGCAAGAAAGGTAGTATATTATTAAGTAGTAATTAGTCGGGGATCAGTTTATTACTTCATAACAACAGAATACAGATCCTCCACTTTATGCCCAGTAGAAGTTTTAATTGTTTTCAACTATTATATTCAGTCAGTCAGTTAAGTGCCATACGTGATACACGCTTTGGGCGATCATGTCTCGAAAGAGACATGACTGACTGGGCAGAAGATTACCCCGCAGTAGGTTGCCATTACTTTTTTTTAACCCATAACTGAAGGGAAGAAATGGATTAATACCTTTCAAAAGGGTATTTGCACATAATTTCTCGTTCTGAGCCAATATCCACTGCACCACACTGTGCTTAAATTCATAAAGTCTAGGTACCATAGAAGAAAGTTTATCAGAACAATTACCATGAAAGAATTTATTGAAAAGGCACAGAAAACTATGTTACCGTAGTGGAAAAGCAACTGAAACTGATAACAGTATTTACATTGTTCGGACTATAACTTTCATCTTTGTTGCCATTTGTACAATGTTTCAGCCGTTGTACGCTTCGGCCTTCTTCAGGCAACAAAGATGAGGACAATAGTTTGAATAATGTAAACACTACCTCATCTCAGAAATATAGACAAATACTGAAACTGATAAATATAAAGCAAAGGAAACTTGACTGGTCATGAATCATCTCTAAAGACCTTTGCGCATCTTATATATATATTTCCACCCTACTCCTGCTATGATTAGGGGTAGAGAGAGAGAGAGAGACAATAGCAAGATAGTGTTGGCTTAGTTCATTCTTTACTACCAGTTATGAAAGCTCTTGCCACATTCGGTCTTTAACAATGCCTTATTTAACATTTTTGCAATAATTGTTTCAAGTAGTGAAGAATATATCGCTCATTCAGTAAAATGAATTAGAGCACTCTGGATATTGGGCACGTATAATGATAATATACACACTAAAAAGTCTGCCTTCTTCTGTCAAACGCCCATGGCCTAGAGGCAGAATCGCCAACTGATGCCAATTCGGTCAGGTTTAAATCCTGGGTTAAGGGGGCAATCGGAGTTTAACTGTACTGTTGGGCTGTGATACATTGAAACAGATCTGTCTGTGGATGACACATATATATATATATATATATATGTTTCATTGAATAATATAGACAAGTTCTGTATTTTGTGTAAGATCCTTTCATATGATCTGATTAGCTTGATAGTGTTGTCATGGAAAGATGACAAGAAATCACAATTGTTGATTTTTTTTATCAGGTCTGAGCTTTCGGCTTACATAAGCCATTATCAAAGGATGAACATTTAAATTATTAACAGAGTGGAGTTATACAGAGAAAATTAAACAGGTCCATTTTTTTTGTGTCGCACATGGCTGCAGGCCGAGAAGGAATGGTGGTAGTGGGTTTTTGGTCAAATGAGAGTATAGTGGCATGAGGGGATTGGTCTGGGAACTGCTACTACTATGATGTAGGGGGTAAGTATAATAACTATGACCTCTCCCGTCGATTATGGGCATGGAAGTAGGTTAGTGGAGGTGTTGAAATTTATTTTATTTAGGCTAGGTTTAAACTGTTTAATGTAAATAGCTTCTAGAATTTTAAGTTTTCATTTATTATTTTCTTGTCTAAGTATATATGTATTTTCAACAAGTGTTTTCCTAAGAAGTGGGTGTTGATAGCCGTGGTGTTTTAAATGTCGGAATATGTTAGAATTTTCATTTAAGTGTAATGTAAGTCTCCGCGAAAGCGAGTTAGTAGTATGTCCAATGTAGGTATTATTTAATTTGTTAGAGATACATTCTCAAAAGGCATTTGAATTCATATACTACATTATATTTTTTTGCAAATCGCTAACAGTGGGGGAGGAGTAGTTGCGGATGATTAAGTTGGATGTTGTGGATTTAGCGTAATATATGATAAATTTAATTCTTTTGTTGGGGTCTGTCAGAGAGATATTAGTGTTTGAGTTTTTTAGGATATTTTCGTCTAGTTGGTAGTTGGTGTGCATTTGGCTACGATATAAGAGAGTGATATGTTTGGGATTGATTGGGCTATTACCATGTGTTGTTTTTTCGTGTTAAAGTTTTTAAGGAAATGTCGTATTTGTTCATCAACTATGTAATTAGGAAAATTATTGTTGATGAGTGTCTGTTTTATGTTTTTCAGTTCACTGCGGAAGATGAATTGGTTTTTGCATGATGTAGTAGATTATTTATGATTGCTAATTTGTAATAGTGGGGGCATTCGCTAATATAATTAAGTGTGGAGGGATTTTTGTTAGTGAACTTATTGCCATTAGTGTTGATTAGTATATCGAGGAAAGGAATTTTGTTGTCATTGCTGAGTTCATAGGTGAATTTTAGGACTGAGTTATCCTGAAACTGTTTTTGAAGTTGTAGGATTTCGTCAGTATTTTTAATTAATAGTAGGATATCGTCAACGTATCTAAGGTATATTGATAGTTTTTTGAATTTTGTAAAGGTAGTATTCTCGAGGTTCAACATGTAGAAATTGCTGTCGGACCAAGTACTGAACCCATGGAAATGCCATCACGTTATACATATATATATATATATATATATATATATATATATAGTGTTGTTAGGGTCGACAAAAGGGACTCCGGTAGTACAAGCTAGGAGGATTTTTCTTAAGATGTTGGGATTAATTTTGAGTGGGGGTAATGCAGGATTATTGTAGACATCCCTTATAATTATGTCGATAGTTTTGCTAACTAAATAATATCTACATTGGACACACTACTAACTCACTTTCGGAGACTTACATTATTACTATATTATTCAATGAAGCCTGTATTAATGAAAAAAATGCTGCCAAAATACACACAATATATATAACCCTCCTGTCATGATCATGGAGAGAAAGACAGTCAGATTAATTCATTCTTTACTACCAGTTATAAAAGTCTTTGCCATGTGAAATTTTAACAATAAGTTATCTTCAAGCTTTAAAATTAGCTTTAATTGAAAGCCAAGAGATTAAATCTTAATTCCAGAAAGAAAAATACAGTGGTATATTTTAAACCGAAATTATTGATTTTAATCTAATATTTTTTCTGAACTGATAAAATAAAATTTAAATTTCCAACCATTTTTGATTGATCGACACATTACGTAAACAATCCGCAAACAGTGGCCAAATTTCTGTTTTAAAAATCTTGCAAAAATAAAATATACCTAGCTGACAAGTCAATTTTTAAAATTCAAACTTACCTTTAACTGATTTCAATCAAGTAATAATTGCTTACTGCCAGAAATTTACAATAAAAAAAAAAAACTAACTCCGGTAGCCCACTTTTATCTCTGTTATCAGAGTGACGAAAGATACGACAGCTGGAATTTGTCAAGAACACTAAGGAGGGGGGGGGGCGACCATACAGGCCAAAATTTCAAAATTTAATGTTTTTTTTTGGTTTTTAACTAAATAGTAAAATTAAAAATTTAACTTATTATATAATTGCTGAAAACATTATTTTATAGAATTTTAGTTTAAATTTACAGCCAGACATTTGAATATGCTTTCTGAATGAATAAAAATTTAAATTTCTTTTCAAATAATTTTAATTTAATAAGAAAGAATAAAATTCAAATAACCAAACTAAGTTATAGTATGTTATTTATTAATAAGTTATTAAGTTTAAGGCATGGTAAGAATATTTAATTTCATTTTTTTGGAAACATGTTATGACTCCTTGGATCATCGAACTTAATCAAAATGAACATATTTACACACATTTTTTTTTTAATTAATTTAAAATATTTCTGCAAAACGATTTTTATTAAACTTTTCAATTTTTGATAGGCAATATAATCATCAGTTCTTAACTAAAAAGTCTACTTGAAATCCATTCTTAAGAGATTTTTAAAATATTTTTAAAGTTTTATATATTAAATTATTTAATAATAAAAAACTGAAAGCAATTCTTTTAAAATTTTATTATTAATCGAAAAGTTTTTTTCTTCTTCAGAGTATAATGTCCTTGATAGTTATTTATTCCAGCAATTAAAAGCTTATCAAATTAAATTATATCAGAGTTTTATTGCATTTTTTTATTTTACTCTTTGCAATCTTTCTGAAAACCTCCAAACTTAAAATAAAAAAATAGATGATTTATATTCCATAATGAGTCCTGCTTTGGAATAATAAAACAAAAGTTAGCCATCAGAGTAAAATTTATTAAGATTTTATAGATGTATGTGGAGTGGGTGGGGTAACAGAGGTAAAAAAAAAAAAAAAAAAAAAAAAAAAAAAAAAAAAAAAAAAAAAAAAATATATATATATATATATATATATATATATATAAATATTTTTATCAAGATATTTCAAAAATAATTTTATTCATTTATGAATGAGTACTGAAAGTTTCATTACAATCTGACAATTATTTGATTTTTGTGAGAATTTCCAAATTAATGTGTTTGTAATCGAAAAAAATGGGTAATGCAATCATTAGGTTTCCATTGTAAAGCAGTAGTAAACGTTTCTTAGCCACTAACTCAGTCAAAACAAAACTTTTGCAAAACTTTGAAAATGTTAGAAGGGATTAAAAAAGTTTTTCAAATAATTAAAAAAAAAAAAATTATTTAAAAATAATTAAAAAATACTTATCTTTCCTCTTAATAATATAAACATTTTGAAGGAAAAAGTTTGTTTTATTAAGTTTTGGACCTTTTTTATTCATACTATGCTGTTTTGTTACCGATTTGACTAGAGGTACCTAGCATTATTAGAGTTATAACAAATGCATTGTAGGTAATTTAACTATAGAAAATGCATAGAAAAATCAGATTTTCATTGATCAAAAATTAAAGCAAATATTACTAAAAACAACTATCATATGCCTAATGCTTAAATCTAAAAAATGACCCTGTAGATTTTTTGTGAAACGTGAAGCCCCAAAGTCAAATCACTATGTAGTGCTGCTGTATTTTCATTAGAAAGTAGATTTTATATAGTAGAATTGCTTGCCCTACACCCAAA
Source organism: Ascarosepion bandense (assembly GCA_037127315.1). Lineage (NCBI taxonomy): Eukaryota > Metazoa > Mollusca > Cephalopoda > Sepiida > Sepiidae > Ascarosepion > Ascarosepion bandense. The sequence goes on from JBBBDQ010000900.1 coordinate 5,845,374, forward strand.
GTTAGGTTTCAGTCTAACATGCTTGTATTTTTTTTTTTTTTAAGCGGTTTATCAACTTTTTGTAGATTATTTAACCTAACATTACTCACCTTAGAGAGAGAGAGAAAATAAAAAGAAAGAAGTTACCAACTAGAAATGATGAGTGCATTAAAAATAAAATGTTGTTGTAACAAAACACTCAGTGTGACCAACATCAGAAAAAAAAGAAAAAATTATATATATATATATATATATATATATATATATATATAAGCTATACCCGGCCATGTTTGGTTAAATGGAAAAAACAAAAGAGAAAGCACACATTTAATTTCCCAATACTTGTGGATACACAATTTTTAGTTGTTTCATTGTCTGTGCAGATACAGAAATTGTCTGGTTTGCAGAGAGTCGTGTTTGAGGTTGACTTGCTGTTTCTCATTGACGTCTTTCAACCACTCTCAGCCTGCCTTGTTCATTATACTGAGAATGAAGCAGATCTGAAGCTACTGAATGTGATTGCTATGCTCGCAATCGTACATTCTCAATTCTGGCTGCACATCGCTTTGCTGCTTCCTCAGCACATATCTGGATCATTCTTTGCCTTCTTAGCTCGTTCGCTGATGCCTGTTCTTCCTCACTTTGATTTGCAATTACTCGTCACACTTCTTCTGCATTGCGAGTATGACAACCTAAGTTTGACCTTCTGTGAGGCAATATCGTTATGAATTGAAGCAGATCTTTTGCACTGTAATCTGATAAAAAAAAAAAAAATTAACCAAAATTGCCATTTCAAAATTTTAAGTCCCCACCTCTTCATTATTGATTATATAGGAAGAACAAAAGGAAATTTGTATTTTTCTGCATATTTTGAAAAAGAAGTATTTCTGAAAAAACCCAAAACAACAAAAAAGGTGACTTAACTCTTGATGTTTACCAAAAACAAAAGCAAAAAATGGGGGATTGATTTTACAATGAAGGTGTATGACGAAGTGAGCACCCTCAGAAAAAATGTTAAATTAAATTTTTCAGAATTTTTCTTTCTTTTTTTACATGACAGTTTAGTGTCTTATCAATATTTCATTGAGGAAAAAAAAAAAAAAAAAAAAAAAAAATGAAGAAATTTATTTACTAAAACCAACAAAGCAAATGGGATATCGATAATTCGTTGAAAGAAAATGAATAGAAAATTTTATTTTTTTAAAAGGGGGAAAGGATTTCTGTTATTTACGCTCGCCAAAATAGTTATAATAAAAATGGCTTGGGCTTACCTTAAATGTGGAGTTTTCCTATGAAATAAAGTTGTCTGTAAAGGCGTCCATATTGAAAATGAAAGATTTTTGGTTTGGCTCTAATCGACTTTCATGGACTTTGTAAAATATATATTTTTTAATATAAGCTATATAAAATCAAATCATATTTGATTAAAATGCTATAGTAAAATTTTAAAACAATTGGTGCAGCCATTTTCTAGATTAGCGGATAGTAACAAACGAATCAATAAATCTTTATTTATATAGATAAAGCAAGCAAACAATATATGTAATGCAAATCAACAGTAAAAAAGAAAAGCAACAGTAATATGACAAAAATATTCACAAACTAAGAATTGTGGTTAACATACAAAAGCAAGTTCAGACTCCAAGACAAGACAGACCAGGACTGAGAATTGGCTAGGGAAAAAAAAATCTCATGCATTTGTGAGCTTCTGCCTATAAAAGGTAGTGTAATTTTTTTTGCAGTCATTCCTACTGAAATCAAAACCAACAGATACAAATCCTAGTCATTAGCTCATATCTAGAGTTGGTACTAGGAAAAATTGTATTTGCTATATATATATATATATATAATAATAATAATATTTATTAATAAATTATAACATTGATATGTTATAATATCACTACAAAAGTAGCTATTTTGTTTCGACACTTTTTGTGTCTTTTCAAGTGATGATGTTATTTTCGAAATAACAACATCACTTGAAAAGACACAAAAAGTGTCGAAACAGCTACTTTTGTAGTGATATTATAACATATCAATGTTATAATTTATTAATAAATATTATTATTATTATTAGCTCTACTTTGTATTGAGCACTTTTTTAAAAATAGTGTTTCTTTGGATGGGGAATATTATTCCACCCATACTTGTATATATATATATATATATATATATATATATATATATAAAAGAGAGAGATTAATAAATCCATTTAGACCCTCTGAACAAAATTACTTGATAAAAGCATTAACTTAAACTTGAATTAAGAATTATAATGGGTATATTGTATACTGGGACATTCAGTAATTGAAGATTACAGTAAATATGAAGAGAAATAGGCAAACATTAACCTTCATGAAAAAAAAAAAAAGAAATGGTTTTTCAAAAGTGCAATATTTTCATTGACACTGATCTTATAACTATGTTCACACACTTGACAATGTTTATTTAAAAGATAATTATTTACCCTTCATAAATATTTTAGTTAAGTGCCATACATGATACATACTTCGGGCAATCATGTCTCAAAAGAGACATGACTGACTGGGCTAAAGATTATCCTGCAGTAGGTTGCCATTGCTTTCTGTGGTAGACTGGTTGCCAGCCAAGGCTATAGAACCAAATATGTCCTATTATTTAACCCATAATTGGAGGAAGACATGGATTAATACCTTTCCCAAGGGTATTTGTGTCTAAGTGAATGCAGCAAATTCAACTGGAATTCAAACTCGGCTCCCCAATTTGTCATTCCAATTCGATATTCACTGCACCCCAACACACATCCATAAATATATACTATTTCAATATTCTTAAAATTTATCAAAATATCTAAACCAACTACGGAGCAATATTTATTACTAGCCATTTTATAAGTAATTATGAAAAGAAATTTTTTATTCATAATTTTATATCAATGAATTATAAAAACAAACCATGATTTTCTGAACATGATACATTTTCTACTCTATTTCTGTTTTTAATTTTCCATTTTTTTTTTTTAGTAACTGTGATCTTGAGATCTAAGGTCTAAAACTTCAGTAATTTTAAGTAAACATCTATAATTGCTTAAGTTTTAGGCCTTGGATTTCCTACTCATTTTTTAAAAAATGATAAATAATAAAAATGATAAATAATAAAATCCTTAAGTAAATAACTTTAATTTTGTAAATAAACATTGCCAAGGGAGTGAATGTAGTTAACTAAAAACACTTTTGAAAGGAGGATTTTTTTTTTTTTTTTTGAAGGCACAAGGGCTTGCATTTGCTAAAATTAAATAACACACACTGGGTTATTTTACTCTGCTTTTTATTTTTAAAAAATTCACTACGATAGAGATTGCCTTTAGACTACAGGTATTTATCTAATCCAGTAGAATAGACAAGACTGAACCTTAGACAGTAACCTTTTAACTGACAACTGTTAGTTCAGAATTTGTTCATTGCATAAAATTTAAACAGTAGAAGCCATGCCAGACACAAAAAATACTTTTTTTGTCTTTATTAAAATTCTTTTTTTGATAAAAAAAAAACAAAAAAAAACCCTATTCTGTTATGCCAAGACAGTAAAAGACTTTTGTTAATGCCTAATATTTCTGGAATTAAGTCAGTTCTTCATAAAGATTGCAACTATATCCCATTCAAACACGAGTTACTATCTGAATACCAAAGTGAAGCAAAGTTGTGCCTGGTCAGCACCTAGATGGGTGACCACTTAGTAAGCTTCAGTATGTGGGTAGTGTAATGTCTCAGAATTGATAACCAGAGAATTAAGTTCAAATTCCCATTGAGTTCATTATATTCATTTACACACAAATACCCTTAGGAAAGGTATGAATCCATCTCTATCCTCCAGCTATAGGTTAATTAGTAAAGCATTTAAAGAAAGGAAAAAAATATCTAAGGGAGATAACTCAAGCTGATTAATGTTTGTCTTCATGACCACCATAATATACTAGAGAACCTACAAGTGCCCAAATCAAAAATGGAAGCTAGAAATGGGTGAACAAACACAAATCTCTCAAAATATGACATAAGACCAAACACCATCTTCTAGCAATGGGCCTGATGTGGGATCAAATTTGTGGCAGAGCAAGAAATAAACCTAAATAATGAACACACCACATGCCAGACTGCTAATGGAGCAGGAGAAACTAAGAGTAAAAATTAGTATTTGAGATCAATCAAGTTCTTTTATTGCACCAAATACAAGGCTCGAGAGCAACTCAAGTTAGAGGTTATATTTAACAAACTGTGAGCTATGAATGGAAGAGGTGGCAGTAAAAAACGAAGATTATGAGAATAAGGAAAGAGGATGATTGAGCAGAGATTGGATCCTTTGTTAAAAAAGGTTCAACTAATAAGATTTCCATTTATTCTAGAGTTTATGAAATAATATAAATCTGGCTTTTAGGAGAAACGTGTGAATTGGACCAAAAAAAGTACATGAAAACTGATTTCTCAGTGACAAATGCCACATTGGATGGATCTGATGGTCAAACTAGAATTCTTTGTGGAAATAGCCAACCAACAGGTCTTAGATGATAGGAAGAAAGCTAAGTAACATTTTGGAGTAATACTGTAGGTAGTAAAAAAATAAATAAATAAATAAATAGAAAGAAGAGGAGCTCAAAATGCTAATTACAGGTGAAGGATACTAAAATCCAGCAGGTACAGAAATTTAAATACCTTGGAAATGTTTTAACAGATGACAAAGTATGACACCAAGATCTGAAGGCACATTGGGACCTGAGATTTTCCTGAGTTGGAGGACCAGCAAACTCAAGCAGGACATTCATACTACATGACAGAAATTTAGTGTCTGGAAATTCTTTAGTAGATTGGAGAAAATTACTGACCAGTTCTTTCACTGCCATAAATCACTGACTGTCTATGTATCTACATATCAAGTTATGGACATTATTTCTAATTAACGTCTTCTTCAGATATGAAAATATGACTCAAGTCTCTTTCCCTTTCTAACAACATATGTTTGTGTTTCTATCTGGTTGTTTTATTTAGTTTGTTTTTCTTTCAAACTTGTTTCTGTATGTTTTCTTAAAAAGACAAATGAAAAAGAAAATGCACAGGGGAAGTCCTGAAGATCAAATCTTATTAAAATCAAAGACTGGTCATTTTCATAATTTTTTTAGGTTTATAAAGGGGGGGGGGTCCCTTCTGAGAAGATATTATATATATATATATATATATATATATAAAAAAAAAACAAAACTCATCGCCACCAAGAGGAATCAATAAATACTCAAATGTACATATTTGCTACAATATCAAACTAACTTCTACAAGGTACGAAAACAAACTTAAATTTTCTTGATTAAAAAAAAGAAAAAATTAAATAATACTAGTAAACGTAGTAATAATAAAAATAATAGCAGTAGACATAATAGAGAAAAATTACAAACTTATAAAAAAATTTTTAAAGGAATAACCAAACAATTTTTGGGGAATTTCTTTTAGTTAATTTTTTTTTTTTTTACTCCTTTTATAACCATTTAAGATCGTTTTTCTAGCTTCAGCAGGTGACCAATTGGATTGGCAAATTTTAGCATCTGTTTTCAGTGAAAAATATGAATTTATAAATTCTTGCAAAAATCATAATTGTCATTAATTATTATTACTCATTCTCTAGAATTCCCCTCCACACTCACTTGTTACTTTCTGGTTTAAACATGCCAAGTTTTGTAAATACAAATCTTCAAACTTGACATCAGAAAATGAAAGCAGTAATTATAGCAAATTTTAAAATTTATTGGTAATTTAACGTTTCCTCAAGCGTCTTCGTAAGATTATACCTAAAATTCAGTAGATTACTTAGAATATTTTCCTGAATTTTAAAGATTACTGGATAGTTAAACTTAATTGTCCCCCTTTGAAAAACAATTCCCAATGTCTATGGAGGTAATTATCACACCTCATAAAAATACCCACCTCCATGTTAAAGGATCTACAATATTTTAAACAGAAAGTAATGTTTATTTGAAATCAGATTTAAATGAACTTTAAAATTTAAAACCTTCACTATTTTTTGATAACTAAGGTTTAAAAGTAATTAGCATTCTTTTTAGATTTAAAATTGTAAACTAAAAATGATTAAATTTAATATTTCAGGGAAGAAAAATACTCTGGTGCATTTCAAATAGAAATTAAGGCCTATTGATTGAAACAGATTTTTTTTTTTTTTGTTGCTTTCAGTAAAATCATTAAAATTGGATTGTAATTCTCAGTAAAGTGAATTCTCAGTTTTAAAAATCGTGCAAAAATAAACTATATATTTGTGACACACTGAGAAAAATTAGTAAATTTCTAGTTAATCTGATTTTAGACATACCATAAAACGTAGTATACAAGCATTTCTTAACCACGGGTCTTTTTTTTTTTAAGTGTGGATTAATTGACAGCCTGACGTGCCGAAAAGCCAAGTATGATGGAGCAGAACTGACAAATGTATGAATTCTAAAGTGAACGCTTTCTTTGATATGGTTATGGACTACCATACTTACAAAAATCATTTTAAAAACCTTAGGCTTTTCAATTTTTGATCAGTAATAAGTGTTTTCACTTAACATCACCTAACCGGATGAAAGACAAAAAAAGTAAAACAATTCGGCGGACCTGAAGGAGACTACCACCACCTTCAGGTCTGCCTAAATCTTTTTTAATCGATTTATTTTCAAACTGCTACTCGTTTTTCCAAAATTCTGCTAAATCGTAAACTCAGAAATGCAATGAATGAACTGTAAATTAGAAGAGCTTTTCTTTTATAAGATTTTTAAGGACACTATCTTGTGTAAGAACTTTGTTTTATTTTATTCAATCGTTGTGGTGCAGTGGATATCGGTTCAAAACAAGAAATTGGAGAGCAGAGTTCAAATTCCATGCATTCACTTATGCACAAATACCCTAGGAAAGGTATTTAATCTATCTCTTCTATCAGCTATGGGTAAAATTAAATAGCAGGACAGGCTGGGTTCTATAGCATTGGCTGGCAATCAGTCTACCACAGAATGGCAACCTACAGCGGGAAAATCATGTCTTTTTCAAAACATGATCGCCCAAGCGTGAATCACGTATGGCAATTTACTGACTGAATTTATACAAGAATTGTTGGCAGACTTGAAGGTGACTACCACCACCTTTTGAATTTATTGTTTTTCATTTCTTTTTACTTTTTTCAGTGCAGTTTTATTGATTATTACAAAGTTCCCGATTATCAAAAAAAAAAAAAAAGTTTGGAAAAATGTCAATAGTTAAACAATTTTAGTGGGAGGGGGGGCTCAGTTTTTCATACAACTTAAGACAACGTTTAAATCAATTCTCAATTTTGGAAGCACTCGCGTTGGGGTTGCTTTGTTTTTTTTTGGGGGGGGGGGGGGCGAATTGTTGCTCTTGTTTTTTTTTGTCTTTTTCAAGTTTTCTTCAGTTCTTATGGTGACATCTTCCTCAAACTCCAAGAATTGCTTTTTTTCAAAAATATTCAGTTGTTGAATATGCGAAAGCAAAAAAGTGAAATTGCACAGGATCGATTTAAAGGTTGTATGAAAAACTGAGCCCCCCCACCCCAATTGTTTAAATGTAATTTTTTACAAATTTTTTGGTCAATCGGAAAGTTTTAGGGTTTAATCGATAAGATCGTACTGAAAAAAGTTTAAAAAAAGTTATGAAAAAAAAAAAAATTGATAATTAGCAAATTATTTACAGATTGTGGTAATGTCCTACCGGCGAGGGGTTCCAAAATGGAGGATCAAATTAAACGTTGTATGAAAAACTGACACCCACCCCTAAAATTTAGATATTGAAATTTTTCCAATTTTTTTTTCCTTAAGCGGAAAGTTTATGGTGTAATTGATAAGATTGCACTAAAAAAAAAAAAAAAAAAAAAAAAAAAAAAAAAAAAAAAAGAGGTGGTGGTAGTCTCCTTCAGGTCCAACAAAAAATAAAATAGAAAAAAAATACTTTTTGTTGAGTCTTTCCTTTGTAGTCTTTTAAACATTTTATTTTTAACGAAAACTTTTTAGGGTTTTTTTTTTTTTTTTTTTTTAAGAATTACAATTATTGTGCCGATAGATTTGTTAAAAAACCCAAAAGACTAAAATCAGAACCCTTAGCGACTTTTTTTTTTTTTTAAATACAGCAATATATCGTGGATCAGGGCCTGATCAGGTGGATGGCGGAACGGGTGTTGCCAGGTGTAACCGGAGCAAACATACTAAGAACCACAAGGGATAGGGAGACGTGGAGAACCATGTTCGCTTACGTCATGAAGGGACAGGGCACATAGAATTTGCTTATTGATTTTAGGTTGGAATTGAAAGTCAATAGAAGCTTCAAGAAAGGCTTTTCAATTTTCATTTTATTTTTAAGCTAAAAAAAAAAAAAAAAAAAAAAAAAAAGTATCACTTTCAGTTTTCTTCTGAGGTACCTAAAAAGAAATAAACTAAAAAGTTACAGATTAACACCTGTATGAGAGTAAATAAAAGCAGAGATAGCATGAGGCCCTGAGGGCATCAGAACTCCTAAATTGTGTAAAATTTAAACGAAGAAAACGTTTTAATGAGAAGACTACTATTAAAATACTCATTTTCTAAAAGAGGAAAATTAGACTTTTGCGATAATTCATTTCTGTCCATACAAAAACCTGAAATAAAAGTTGAAAAGGTATTTAAAAAAAAAAAAATTCACAATTCCAGAACTTTGTTTTTAACTTTTTTTTTTTGTAACTAATTTACAAGACTGCTGAAAAGTTCTCGGTCCAATTCATTTTCTAAATGAACAAAGAATTTATTTCGGAATCCCTTAGCCGGACTGAAAACTTTTCAGCATTTTTATTTTTTATCTTTTGTTGGTTTTGTAAATTTAAAATACAACTTAATAAAGCTCCGTACAGGTGATAAGAAACTTAGTTGTTAAAGCAATGAATTCAACGTTTTTTTGTTTGTTTGTTTGCAATAAAAAAAAAAAAGGGGTTAAAAATAAATAAAAACTTTCAAAATTTTTTTATTGTTTTGTAAGCGAACAACAACAAAAAAGGCAAAGTTGTTAGCTTACTACATATCTGATAATCAAATATATACAAATAAAAATAAATCATTTCCCTTTATTTCTGATAATTAAACAAAGAAACGGAAACTTGTTGAAGTTCTTGATTGAATTGGGAAGAGTAGTCATTTTTTTATTGTATTTTAAAAGGACAATTTAAAGACGTGGCATTTTTGTCCTTTTTTCACTTTCTCTAGAAATTTGCATCTAATATAAATTTTAGATCATGAAAATTACAACAAAATATATTTATATAAAGGAAAAAAATAGTAATTATACAAGTAACTTAGCTCAAAATTGCGGCTTGTTTTTGAATTGAGTTACTTTGTATGGCTGGAATAATTTCACGGTTGTTTTTAAATACGAACGTAATGGTCATCTTCTCTCCGTTCTTCAAGTCGTACTAAAAAGATGCAATGGCAAGCTCCTTCAGAAGCATGGACAAGCAACTGGGGAGCTCCTGTAGCCATATTTACTTAGTATCCTTAGAAGAAAGGGTTGACAGTTTGATGGTAAAATGTTTTTTGGTTCTTGACGTCCAGGTTCTCTTTTCAGAGTAAAAAAAAAAAAAAAAGACCTTTTGTCATGTTTGTTACTGTTTTCAACAACCGAGAAACAATAATGGTATTTAAATGTCAAGTATGTCCAACTTTATCCATTCTTTTACTTTCTTTTCCTTGAAAGATTCTGGAAGGAAGGTACAAGGCCATCAGAATTAGGTGTAAAAACGAAAGTAATCCAGTCATCGCGTCCAGATTTTAAAAAAAAACACCCACCTTTTCGGAGTCCAAGCAAACAGGGGGGGTGTTTTGTTTTCTTGTTCGTTATACCAAGTTCCGTCTTCGGGCATAATAGCCAATACATGCACAGATTCCTAGAATACTAACAACTAATCCGAGTACCAGTGCCAGAATGTCACCCGCGTCGAAGGCTGACACTCCAGGAACCCGGAAAAAAATCAGAAGCAGAGACCAGAAAAACACACTATTCACCAAGTCGGCCATCTTTGAACAACAGTAGACCACGTGACCCGGCTTCAAATAAGCAGGAGAGGAGCTGGGGGGGGGGGTGCATTAAAGTCACATGGTGATGGATCACTGTTTGTTCACACACGCCCATTTTGTTAAAAACTTATTTCGTTCAGATTAAATTAAAAAATAATAAATAAATATCAACATTCAAATTTAAAGATAAATTATATATCATATTATGTTCTGCTTGAAAAGTCTGTTTCACTAACTTCCACACAACTGACTTTTTTTTAATATATTTATTAATTACATTAATTTTTTGTATATTGGATTTTTTAATGATTTTTTTCTTTTTTTCCTCTTAGGAAAAGAACTATATGGTAATAATTGTCTTTTGGTTTATTTGTTTTTTTTCTTGTTTTTTTTTGTTTTTTTTTTTGTTATTTTTTTTATATTTTCCTGGATACATTTTTCAATAAGATAGATAGGCATTTGCCTTGATAAGGTCCATGAGAGGACAAATCACATTGACTAACATATGTTTTCCTCTTTTTCTGATTCATTAGATATGAACAGGCTGAGATAGATGCATTATTTTGACATTTTTTTTCATATTCGAACTGTACAAAGAAAATTACTCAAATTCCTTCTTTTAAGAGCAATGAAATAAAGTAAAAAGAAAAGAAAATGAAAAGAATTTGATAAAACAAATGAAATCCCTTTTCTTCATTGTTTGCAAATTCGCAAGCCATTGTGAAATCTAGTTTTGACCAATAAGAAAAAGGATTGTCTTCATACTGAAGGAAAAAGACCAAAGCAAATTTCACAAACCAGTATGAATTATTTTCTAACTAATGAAAGGGGAGCTATTTACAAAACTGAGAGAAAGTAACAAGCCAGTGTCAAAAAGTTCTTTGATATAAATAGGGAAAGAAAGTTGCATCAGTCAGATGGAAGCAGAGATCAAATAGGACACCGCCACAAAGTAGAAGAGGAATTTCAAACTACTGATTGACACATATGCACTCCCTCTCCTTCTTGCATGTTATTTTCCTTTATCTCTTCTTCTTTGTTTTCAGCTATTCACCATCAGCAAAAAGAAGACAGCAACAACACTAAGATACTTCAACTGACTCCTAAAATTAACGTTAATAAGTACAATTTTTCTTTATTATTTTTTCCTCTTCACTTACTCGCCAGCTGCAAAAAGAAAGAAAGGAACAAAGACCTTACTACAACAAACTCTGGATTCATTTAACTCTTTACTACTATTTCTCTTAGACCAGTTCCACAGTTAATAATTTCACTTCCCATAAATTGATGTTATTCTGTTCTATAAATAAATGTCCGCTTATTTATACAAACAAAACATTATTATTCTTTCCACTCTTCTGATAATATTAAATTGTGGGGAGTATGGTTATGTTTAGCACAAGGCCAATTTAATAAACATGATCGAGCTTCCTAATTTAGATACTGGCTCACAAATTATAAACAGCAAGATTTTGCTCATGAATTTCAAAACAAACTTAAGAAAAACTATATAACTGATATTTAATACAAATGGTGAAAAATTTACAACTTCAAACTGAATTGTTTCCTAATAAGATATGACTTTTTAAACAAGAAAACTTCACTCAACATATGGGCAAATTCTAGCTTAAGCTATAACCAATAAAAAGAATATATATCTGCCAGCAAACAGAGATTTACAGAAAAAAATACAAATGGAAATAAAAAGTTTTTAATATTAAATTCAGAATATTTGATAATTTCTGTTTTAATTTCTGAGGAAAAAAATTATTATTAAGCACTGATATGTTTTAATCTAGTATCTTTATCTTGGTTGATATGGTCATATTTTGGCATTCTTTTTTCTTTTCTTCTTTTTTGCAGTGATGTTCACTCTCCACAAGGCCCAAGAGCCACTTGAGGTATAGGGCTGCCAAGTATGAAGCAAAGTTTATGTGTGAAAGATAATGGTTAACTCTAGACTTGAACAGGTTAAGATTGTAGTGTCTTAACAGAATTGTGGGTGCCTTGGCAAACCAGTTTGATGGGGGCCTTATGACAACATTAATACTGAAAAATGAAAACTAGGAAGTTCCTGCCCATATATGATAGTAGTACTCCATTTTCAGCCTTGGCTTGGCTCTTGTGAAGTTAGAGGATAACAGAAGGAGTCAGATACCTACTGAAGCAGTACAAGAAAACAGCCATTTTTCCAGCATCTTTAGCAATGTATCGTATGTATAAGTTCCACTTGAGCCTTGGCTTAAGTTTAAGTCCCAATGAGTGTACAAGGCACAGAGCTTCATTGCAACTGGTGAAATTTCTAATAGCTAAGCATGACCATTAAAATCACCACAATTACAGACTTGGCACCTATATTAAGAACTAGGTGAGATAATCCCACACTATTATATTGGAATTAGTATCTCATAAATAAATCCAAAATGAAACTTATGCAATATCATAAATCCAAATTCAAGGTAGCTATAATACACTAAGAAAAAGTTTATTATTTGTATCCTCCTTAAAATTTCTTCATTACTCACATTTTCTGTCCATGGTGTTCTCAATATCTGTCGGTTGAGACACATCTCTGTTGCTTTGAGGCTTTCTGATTGCTAGCGCCATTTTCTTTGTAGTTCTTATTCTCCTTAAAACTTCCACAGTTCTCACATGTCCTGTCCATGGTATTCTCAATAACCATCAATAGAACCACATCTCTGTTGCTTCATGTCTTACTGATTGTTGGCAGCTGTTCCTTTTCAGTTCTTATTCTCCTTAAAACTTCCTCAGTTCTCACATGTCCTGTCCATGGTAGTCTCAATAACCATCAATAGAACCACATCTCTGTTGCTTCATGTCTTACTGATTGTTGGCAGCTGTTCCTTTTCAGTTCTTATTCTCCTTAAAACTTCCTCAGTTCTCACATGTCCTGTCCATGGTAGTCTCAATAACCATCAATAGAACCACATCTCTGTTGCTTCATGTCTTACTGATTGTTGGCAGCTGTTCCTTTTCAGTTCTTATTCTCCTTAAAACTTCCTCAGTTCTCACATGTCCTGTCCATGGTAGTCTCAATAACCATCAATAGAACCACATCTCTGTTGCTTCATGTCTTACTGATTGTTGGCAGCTGTTCCTTTTCAGTTCTTATTCTCCTTAAAACTTCCTCAGTTCTCACATGTCCTGTCCATGGTAGTCTCAATAACCATCAATAGAACCACATCTCTGTTGCTTCATGTCTTACTGATTGTTGGCAGCTGTTCCTTTTCAGTTCTTATTCTCCTTAAAACTTCCTCAGTTCTCACATGTCCTGTCCATGGTAGTCTCAATAACCATCAATAGAACCACATCTCTGTTGCTTCATGTCTTACTGATTGTTGGCAGCTGTTCCTTTTCAGTTCTTATTCTCCTTAAAACTTCCTCAGTTCTCACATGTCCTGTCCATGGTAGTCTCAATAACCATCAATAGAACCACATCTCTGTTGCTTCATGTCTTACTGATTGTTGGCAGCTGTTCCTTTTCAGTTCTTATTCTCCTTAAAACTTCCTCAGTTCTAACATGTCCTGTCCATGGTAGTCTCAATAACCATCAATAGAACCACACCTCTGTTGCTTCATGTCTTACTGATTGTTGGCAGCTGTTCCTTTTCAGTTCTTATTCTCCTTAAAACTTCCTCAGTTCTCACATGTCCTGTCCATGGTAGTCTCAATAACCATCAATAGAACCACATCTCTGTTGCTTCATGTCTTACTGATTGTTGGCAGCTGTTCCTTTTCAATTCTTATTCTCCTTAAAACTTCCTCAGTTCTCACATGTCCTGTCCATGGTAGTCTCAATAACCATCAATAGAACCACATCTCTGTTGCTTCATGTCTTACTGATTGTTGGCAGCTGTTCCTTTTCAGTTCTTATTCTCCTTAAAACTTCCTCAGTTCTCACATGTCCTGTCCATGGTAGTCTCAATAACCATCAATAGAACCACATCTCTGTTGCTTCATGTCTTACTGATTGTTGGCAGTTGTTCCTTTTCAGTTCTTATTCTCCTTAAAACTTCCTCAGTTCTCACATGTCCTGTCCATGGTAGTCTCAATAACCATCAATAGAACCACATCTCTGTTGCTTCATGTCTTACTGATTGTTGGCAGCTGTTCCTTTTCAGTTCTTATTCTCCTTAAAACTTCCTCAGTTCTCACATGTACTGTCCATGGTAGTCTCAATAACCATCAATAGAACCACATCTCTGTTGCTTCATGTCTTACTGATTGTTGGCAGTTGTTCCTTTTCAGTTCTTATTCTCCTTAAAACTTCCTCAGTTCTCACATGTCCTGTCCATGGTAGTCTGAATAACCATCAATAGAACCACATCTCTGTTGCTTCATGTCTTACTGATTGTTGGCAGCTGTTCCTTTTCAGTTCTTATTCTCCTTAAAACTTCCTCAGTTCTCACATGTCCTGTCCATGGTAGTCTCAATAACCATCAATAGAACCACATCTCTGTTGCTTCATGTCTTACTGATTGTTGGCAGCTGTTCCTTTTCAATTCTTATTCTCCTTAAAACTTCCTCAGTTCTCACATGTCCTGTCCATGGTAGTCTGAATAACCATCAATAGAACCACATCTCTGTTGCTTCATGTCTTACTGATTGTTGGCAGCTGTTCCTTTTCAGTTCTTATTCTCCTTAAAACTTCCTCAGTTCTCACATGTCCTGTCCATGGTAGTCTCAATAACCATCAATAGAACCACATCTCTGTTGCTTCATGTCTTACTGATTGTTGGCAGCTGTTCCTTTTCAATTCTTATTCTCCTTAAAACTTCCTCAGTTCTCACATGTCCTGTCCATGGTAGTCTCAATAACCATCAATAGAACCACATCTCTGTTGCTTCATGTCTTACTGATTGTTGGCAGCTGTTCCTTTTCAGTTCTTATTCTCCTTAAAACTTCCTCAGTTCTCACATGTCCTGTCCATGGTAGTCTCAATAACCATCAATAGAACCACATCTCTGTTGCTTCATGTCTTACTGATTGTTGGCAGTTGTTCCTGTTCAGTTCTTATTCTCCTTAAAACTTCCTCAGTTCTCACATGTCCTGTCCATGGTAGTCTCAATAACCATCAATAGAACCACATCTCTGTTGCTTCATGTCTTACTGATTGTTGGCAGCTGTTCCTTTTCAGTTCTTATTCTCCTTAAAACTTCCTCAGTTCTCACATGTACTGTCCATGGTAGTCTCAATAACCATCAATAGAACCACATCTCTGTTGCTTCATGTCTTACTGATTGTTGGCAGTTGTTCCTTTTCAGTTCTTATTCTCCTTAAAACTTCCTCAGTTCTCACATGTCCTGTCCATGGTAGTCTGAATAACCATCAATAGAACCACATCTCTGTTGCTTCATGTCTTACTGATTGTTGGCAGCTGTTCCTTTTCAGTTCTTATTCTCCTTAAAACTTCCTCAGTTCTCACATGTCCTGTCCATGGTAGTCTCAATAACCATCAATAGAACCACATCTCTGTTGCTTCATGTCTTACTGATTGTTGGCAGCTGTTCCTTTTCAATTCTTATTCTCCTTAAAACTTCCTCAGTTCTCACATGTCCTGTCCATGGTAGTCTGAATAACCATCAATAGAACCACATCTCTGTTGCTTCATGTCTTACTGATTGTTGGCAGCTGTTCCTTTTCAGTTCTTATTCTCCTTAAAACTTCCTCAGTTCTCACATGTCCTGTCCATGGTAGTCTCAATAACCATCAATAGAACCACATCTCTGTTGCTTCATGTCTTACTGATTGTTGGCAGCTGTTCCTTTTCAATTCTTATTCTCCTTAAAACTTCCTCAGTTCTCACATGTCCTGTCCATGGTAGTCTCAATAACCATCAATAGAACCACATCTCTGTTGCTTCATGTCTTACTGATTGTTGGCAGCTGTTCCTTTTCAGTTCTTATTCTCCTTAAAACTTCCTCAGTTCTCACATGTCCTGTCCATGGTAGTCTCAATAACCATCAATAGAACCACATCTCTGTTGCTTCATGTCTTACTGATTGTTGGCAGCTGTTCCTTTTCAGTTCTTATTCTCCTTAAAACTTCCTCAGTTCTCACATGTCCTGTCCATGGTAGTCTCAATAACCATCAATAGAACCACATCTCTGTTGCTTCATGTCTTACTGATTGTTGGCAGCTGTTCCTTTTCAGTTCTTATTCTCCTTAAAACTTCCTCAGTTCTCACATGTCCTGTCCATGGTAGTCTCAATAACCATCAATAAAACCACATCTCTGTTGCTTCATGTCTTACTGATTGTTGGCAGCTGTTCCTTTTCAATTCTTATTCTCCTTAAAACTTCCTCAGTTCTCACATGTCCTGTCCATGGTAGTCTCAATAACCATCAATAGAACCACATCTCTGTTGCTTCATGTCTTACTGATTGTTGGCAGCTGTTCCTTTTCAATTCTTATTCTCCTTAAAACTTCCTCAGTTCTCACATGTCCTGTCCATGGTAGTCTCAATAACCATCAATAGAACCACATCTCTGTTGCTTCATGTCTTACTGATTGTTGGCAGCTGTTCCTTTTCAGTTCTTATTCTCCTTAAAACTTCCTCAGTTCTCACATGTCCTGTCCATGGTAGTCTCAATAACCATCAATAGAACCACATCTCTGTTGCTTCATGTCTTACTGATTGTTGGCAGCTGTTCCTTTTCAATTCTTATTCTCCTTAAAACTTCCTCAGTTCTCACATGTCCTGTCCATGGTAGTCTGAATAACCATCAATAGAACCACATCTCTGTTGCTTCATGTCTTACTGATTGTTGGCAGCTGTTCCTTTTCAGTTCTTATTCTCCTTAAAACTTCCTCAGTTCTCACATGTCCTGTCCATGGTAGTCTCAATAACCATCAATAGAACCACATCTCTGTTGCTTCATGTCTTACTGATTGTTGGCAGCTGTTCCTTTTCAATTCTTATTCTCCTTAAAACTTCCTCAGTTCTCACATGTCCTGTCCATGGTAGTCTCAATAACCATCAATAGAACCACATCTCTGTTGCTTCATGTCTTACTGATTGTTGGCAGCTGTTCCTTTTCAGTTCTTATTCTCCTTAAAACTTCCTCAGTTCTCACATGTCCTGTCCATGGTAGTCTCAATAACCATCAATAGAACCACATCTCTGTTGCTTCATGTCTTACTGATTGTTGGCAGCTGTTCCTTTTCAGTTCTTATTCTCCTTAAAACTTCCTCAGTTCTCACATGTCCTGTCCATGGTAGTCTCAATAACCATCAATAGAACCACATCTCTGTTGCTTCATGTCTTACTGATTGTTGGCAGCTGTTCCTTTTCAGTTCTTATTCTCCTTAAAACTTCCTCAGTTCTCACATGTCCTGTCGATGGTAGTCTCAATAACCATCAATAGAACCACATCTCTGTTGCTTCATGTCTTACTGATTGTTGGCAGTTGTTCCTGTTCAGTTCTTATTCTCCTTAAAACTTCCTCAGTTCTCACATGTCCTGTCCATGGTAGTCTCAATAACCATCAATAGAACCACATCTCTGTTGCTTCATGTCTTACTGATTGTTGGCAGCTGTTCCTTTTCAGTTCTTATTCTCCTTAAAACTTCCTCATTTCTCACATGTCCTGTCCATGGTAGTCTCAATAACCATCAATAGAACCACATCTCTGTTGCTTCATGTCTTACTGATTGTTGGCAGTTGTTCCTTTTCAGTTCTTATTCTCCTTAAAACTTCCTCAGTTCTCACATGTCCTGTCCATGGTAGTCTGAATAACCATCAATAGAACCACATCTCTGTTGCTTCATGTCTTACTGATTGTTGGCAGCTGTTCCTTTTCAGTTCTTATTCTCCTTAAAACTTCCTCAGTTCTCACATCTCCTGTCCATGGTAGTCTCAATAACCATCAATAGAACCACATCTCTGTTGCTTCATGTCTTACTGATTGTTGGCAGCTGTTCCTTTTCAATTCTTATTCTCCTTAAAACTTCCTCAGTTCTCACATGTCCTGTCCATGGTAGTCTCAATAACCATCAATAGAACCACATCTCTGTTGCTTCATGTCTTACTGATTGTTGGCAGCTGTTCCTTTTCAGTTCTTATTCTCCTTAAAACTTCCTCAGTTCTCACATGTCCTGTCCATGGTAGTCTCAATAACCATCAATAGAACCACATCTCTGTTGCTTCATGTCTTACTGATTGTTGGCAGCTGTTCCTTTTCAGTTCTTATTCTCCTTAAAACTTCCTCAGTTCTCACATGTCTTGTCCATGGTAGTCTCAATAACCATCAATAGAACCACATCTCTGTTGCTTCATGTCTTACTGATTGTTGGCAGCTGTTCCTTTTCAGTTCTTATTCTCCTTAAAACTTCCTCAGTTCTCACATGTCCTGTCCATGGTAGTCTCAATAACCATCAATAGAACCACATCTCTGTTGCTTCATGTCTTACTGATTGTTGGCAGCTGTTCCTTTTCAGTTCTTATTCTCCTTAAAACTTCCTCAGTTCTCACATGTCCTGTCCATGGTAGTCTCAATAACCATCAATAGAACCACATCTCTGTTGCTTCATGTCTTACTGATTGTTGGCAGCTGTTCCTTTTCAGTTCTTATTCTCCTTAAAACTTCCTCAGTTCTCACATGTCCTGTCCATGGTAGTCTCAATAACCATCAATAGAACCACACCTCTGTTGCTTCATGTCTTACTGATTGTTGGCAGCTGTTCCTTTTCAGTTCTTATTCTCCTTAAAACTTCCTCAGTTCTCACATGTCCTGTCCATGGTAGTCTCAATAACCATCAATAGAACCACATCTCTGTTGCTTCATGTCTTACTGATTGTTGGCAGTTGTTCCTTTTCAGTTCTTATTCTCCTTAAAACTTCCTCAGTTCTCACATGTCTTGTCCATGGTAGTCTCAATAACCATCAATAGAACCACATCTCTGTTGCTTCATGTCTTACTGATTGTTGGCAGCTGTTCCTTTTCAGTTCTTATTCTCCTTAAAACTTCCTCAGTTCTCACATGTCCTGTCCATGGTAGTCTCAATAACCATCAATAGAACCCCATCTCTGTTGCTTCATGTCTTACTGATTGTTGGCAGCTGTTCCTTTTCAGTTCTTATTCTCCTTAAAACTTCCTCAGTTCTCACATGTCCTGTCCATGGTAGTCTGAATAACCATCAATAGAACCACATCTCTGTTGCTTCATGTCTTACTGATTGTTGGCAGCTGTTCCTTTTCAGTTCTTATTCTCCTTAAAACTTCCTCAGTTCTCACATGTCCTGTCCATGGTAGTCTCAATAACCATCAATAGAACCACATCTCTGTTGCTTCATGTCTTACTGATTGTTGGCAGCTGTTCCTTTTCAGTTCTTATTTTCCTTAAAACTTCCTCAGTTCTCACATGTCCTGTCCATGGTAGTCTCAATAACCATCAATAGAACCACATCTCTGTTGCTTCATGTCTTACTGATTGTTGGCAGCTGTTCCTTTTCAGTTCTTATTCTCCTTAAAACTTCCTCAGTTCTCACATGTCCTGTCCATGGTAGTCTCAATAACCATCAATAGAACCACATCTCTGTTGCTTCATGTCTTACTGATTGTTGGCAGCTGTTCCTTTTCAGTTCTTATTTTCCTTAAAACTTCCTCGTTTCTTTTCTTGCTTAATACTTTCTCGCCTCTCACATGCTCTGCCTATTGTATTCTCAGTGTCTGTTGACAGAACCACATCTCTGTTGCTTCTAGTCATTCAGATTGTTAGCAGCAGTTGGTTTGTAGTCGCCTTAAAACTTCCTTGTTTCTCACATGTCTTGTCTATGGTATTCTCAACATTCGTTTGTAGAACTATATCATTCCTTCACTTGTAACAAAATTGTCTCCCTTTGGCCCACATACTCTAGGGTAGATATCATATAGTCCAGCATTCTTTTCTCTCATTTCTAATATTATTTGTTAATCCTTTAGTACCTCACATTAAGGAGACATTGTGAAGTAATGGATTCTACCTCAGATTGAGGAGCCAAAGAGCTGAGTTTGAATTTCAGTTCATTGCATTCCTTTGGTGCTAATAAAAAAAGGTATGAATCCAAATCTTCTCACAGTTTTTTTTTTTTTTTTTAATCATATCACCCCGAGAAAGGCGGTAATGCCACTGATGTGCAGGGAGCTATGTGAGAGTGAAAAGATTTGGAAAAGAGAAAGCCGGAAACCACATCCTAAACAGGGAACAAGGGATGAGACTCTACACCTGTACAATAGACGTGGGTGGAGTGTGAACCGGGCGATAGTTTAGTCTATCTACTCCAATTAGTTATGGATAAATAGTCACACTTGTTACTACAGTCTTGTCTGTCAACCGGTCTAGAAAAGGGAAATATTCTAAATTCAAAACTGTATGTAGCCTTCACAAAGCATATACTATGCAGCAAAGGAGGAGATCGTTCTTGTTGACTATATGATCCCGACTAGAGTCGACTTCTTTTTAGTACCTCACTCAGTTCCTTGAAATTAATGTTCACTATTTTTATTCACTTTTGAATTTCTGTGTCACACAGGCTGTTATTCAATTTTATACTCTGCATAAAATAAAACAACGGCTACGTGTCAACTTATTATTCCAGTTGTCTGATATTGACATCTGTAAATTCTAAGCATACCAAAACTTTTCACTAACTTTCTACCCTCCCACATGCACAAAGATTATTTTGTTTTCTTTTGTCTTCCTTACAAGGAAAATAACTGATTGTTTTACTAGATACTAATTAAAAAAAAAGAAAAAAAGAAACAATTTCTGAAAACTTATTGTTGTAACATATCACGCATAAAAGAGCTTCCCTCATGTGATGTTTTTCCCCTAATTCAACATTTCCATTTTATAATTATTAACTACTAGCTGAAGTACCAGTTTCTGCCAGACAAGACATCAAGCCATATATTGCAACTGACTAGAATGACACTATAATGATTTCCTAGTACTGGAATAATGAGAAGGGAGTCTAACAAGTAGTGTTTCCGGCTTAATCATTGAATAACTTTCCCTGATAATTCTCCAATTTCATTATTTCCCGAACATTACCTGATATTAGAACTTTGCAGAAGAGACAGACAGATAAGAGTATCCATATAGCTGTCCTGGAGCACAGCTAAAGTGTTGAATGGACAAAGACTGGTTTCTTTTTTATGGACTGTCAACCTTTTACAGGTTATTTAAAGTTAGAAAATATCCTCAGGTTATAAGAACTTTTTTTTTTAGATAATAATGATTTACTGATCAAGCCCTATTAGTTAACTCATAACTATGGCGAGAAGAGGCGGATTTATATTTTTCATACTATTTGCCAATTCTGGGCATTTTCATCCAGTTGCGAGCAGTACTTTTCAGAATCAATCAACTGGTTACTTGGCAGAAGCTCACAGTACAGGATTCCTTTTCAATCCATAGCATGACTTTCTTAGGATGAAGATCTGCTTTTTGGGTGGCTAAAATTAGCTTATGCTGCTTTCTACAGGATCTTTTTTGTTTAACATTGTTATAAACAATCCATTTCTCATCACCCATCATGATTTGCTTAAAAAAAGGGTACATTCATTGTGTTTATACAGTAAGTCATAGATAGAAAAGCAATGCAAAAGTTTCTTGTCACTTAGATCATGTAGTACCCAAACATTGTAGTGATTTGAGTACCCAAGCTTTACTAAGTTAATTTAGTGTTTCTGCCAATTCCCACATTGTGCAATCAATATCTTAATTTGGTCATCATCTGTAGTGGGGGTCTGCCTGAGTGTTCTTCATCAATAAGGCTACAATCACCAACTGTAAACTTAGTGAACCACTTCTGTACACTTCTGTCAGCTAAAGTACCTTCATCGTACAATACATATCTTTTTTGTTGGTTGTGAAGCATTTTTTTCTTTATGGCTCTAAAAAAAGCATCAAGTGTCTAAAATGCACCTTATCATAAAATGACGCCAATATATATATTGATGAACCTACTATTGAGTATCTTACATTAAGATATAAAAAAAGAAAACAAAAATAATAATCCAAACCCCTGAGTATGACAGGAGGGATATATATATGTATATATATATATATATATATATATATATGCACACACTCTAGCATCTACGCATCACTCATTCAGTAACGAATTAGAGCACTCTAACTACTGGCACATGATACATCATACACTAAAAAAGTCTGCTTCCTTCTACTGAGCGCCCATAACTCAGAAGTAGAATCGCCGACTGACGCCGATTCAGTCAGGTTTCAACCTTGGCTAAAAGCAATCGGATGTCTAACCGTACTGATGAGCTGTGATACAGCAGAACAGATCTGTCTGTGGATGACTATATATGTTTATATATAAAACCATCCTTGACAGAATCAACTTCCAAATTAAAACACACCTCAAATTAACTCAATGGATTAACACCAATGATATCACCTACTGGCTTATATAAACTTATAATAAAAATATTACCATATATAATGCTCTACTAAGTATCGAGCACACTTAAAAAAGTAAATGACTAAAAACAGTGGACTGCCAACCCATTAGTTTGTACGACTTCTAAAATATATATATATATATATATAACAGTTTTTATTATAACAGAAAAAAAAATATATATCTTTTTTACTACTTCATGATATGACTATTGCAAAACAATAAAATAAGGCACTGTTAAAGAGCAAACTCATAGCTTAACTTTCATAACTGACAGTAACGTTTAATAACTGGTGGTAGAGAGGATGAACTGAGCCGATGCTGCCTCACTAATGTCACTCTAATGAAGTGAGCTGATGCTGCCTCACTATTGTCTCTCTCTCTCTCCATGAGTGTGACAGGATATATATATATAGCTACTCCAGCATATACGCATCGCTCATTCAATAATGAATTAGAGCACTCTGGCTATTGGACATGTATAATGATATATGCGCTAAAAAGTCTGCCTTCTTCTACCGAACACTCGTAGCCCAGAGGTAGAATCGCCGACTGATGCCAATTCAGTCGGGTTTCAGTCCTGGGTTAAAAAGCGAGCGGAGTCTAACCGTACTGATGAGCTGTGATACAGCGAAACAGATCCATCTGCGGATGACTATATACACACCCATTTATTTCATCTGTAAATTCAGGTTATATTTATGGTGATAGCTATTTTAACATATCTATTAGAGACATGCATTGTCAACCCCGGTTGACCATAGAATGAAGAAAATTCTTGTACTGGAAGCAAAGTTTAGTAAAGGAGGAAGTGAGAAATGTTAGTTAGGAAAGGGCTCAAAAAGAGGAGAAAATAGTAGTAATCTTTCTTTGGGAGTAGAAGGCAGGTAATTTGTCCATGAGGATTAAGGGTAATAGGTGGGAAAATCCTATAAATCCTTATAACCCTTGTAAAAGCAAAACATATGATGAATAGATGGAAAAGGGGATGATTAAGGGAGTTTAAATCTACTCCGTGACAACACTTGCTAATTAATTCATGTTGCTGATTCAGAAGTAAATTCTGATATTGATATTTTAAAATCCTAATCTTTTCTACTAAACACAGATTACACTTATTACCTAAATTATTGGGAGTATGTGCCAAGCCTATTAACTTCCAATTTTCTGAGGGTTTAGGCCTTCTTCCTTCAATAACCAGTATTTTTGGGAGAGGCCTGTCTGAAATTTTAAATTAGGTTTGGTAAAAGATTGCCTATGCATATAAAATCTTTTTTTTTCAAATCCCCGCCAAAATTCCAATATACACAATATACTTTTCCTTGTTCTCTTTAGGGGAGATGGTAGCTTGGTAGATCACATTTGTACATCTATATTTACATTCTACTGGACAGTTTTCCTTGGATCTGCAATTGCAGGAGGGTATAATTCTGGGTTTAGTAATAGTTTCACTGAAATTCTTTAAAACTTGGTTATTATGGGAACTGATAATGTTGTACATATCACTAGTACTAAAATAGCTAATTTTCATTGTTTTTCTATTAAATATTTTACTCAGAGTGTTATTGTTGTGAAAATGTTTACTTATTAATTTAAGAAGAAACTTTCCACTGCTAAAATCTGATCGTCTCCAGAAGGTGGGGGTTGAGCTACATAATCTTTCTTTTTCTATGTTTACTTCTAGCCTTCTATGATTCAGATTTACTAGTCAGTGCTAAATAGGTTAATTTATCTTTATAGCTGCTACTCTGGAGAGCTTTTTCATATAGTTTTTTGTTATTGCTAAAAATCCTAAGGCTAGAAGATAATTAGCTAATTCTACTATTAACCGTCTTCAGTATTTGTTCATAATGGCATTAGAGTGGTTAGAATTAATGTTGATGTAGCTAGAGGTTTCATATTCCTAATAGTACAATTTTTAAGAATTATAATCGGGGTTGAAGGTAATATCTAGATAATTCACAATCTTTAAGTTGGAAGCAATCTCTATTTTAAATCCTAGCATCTTAAAGGGCCTAATAATTTTCTTCTGGATTTTCATAGTCAAGGGGCCATTACTATTCAAGATGAACATAAGTCCACCATCTCAGTATAGGCCTACTTGCTTAGGATCCACTATTCTACTAAAGGTATCTAGGATATATATGCTTATTAAATCAGCACCTTGGGCTGAATCATGCACTTTTATTGAATGTCATATTTACTATTGAGACTTTTAGTCCAGGTAGAATTGTTAAAAGTAAGGAGGGATTTCCTAGCTGCTAAAATAATATTAGCTTCTTCGTCTGGGATTTCTACATAGTTTCTAGCAAAATTAATCCAGTTTACTAGGAGGTTTCTGGATAGAGAAGGCTAGAAATCAACAATATCAAATTTAAGAAATGTGGTTCTAACTTTATGAGTGATATTGCTATGTAAAAATATACAAAACTGCTGTGAATTTATTTATATATATATATTAACTATCGCCCGGTTCACACTCCACCAACCTCTATTGAACAGGTGTAGAGGCTCATCCCTTGTTCCCTGTTTAGGATGTGGTTTCCAGCTTTCTCTTTTCCAATCTTTTCATTCTTACGTAGCCCCCTGTGCTTTAGTGGCATTACCGCCTTGCTTAGGGTGATATGATTAAAAAAAAATATATATATATATGTATGTATATATATATATACAAATACACAGCAATTTCTATTATAGGAGAGTTTTGTAATTTGCTTGAAGCATTGTGTATATTAGGATTATGGTTAAGTTTTGAAGGCTGTCACAATGCAGTAAAATGAAGGAAGGTAAATAAGTTGTTGGGTATTACCTATTTATTATACATTAATATTTCGAGATTAAAATCTCATCTTCAGAACATACACACATACATGCTCTAACACACACACACACACACACACACACACACACTACAATTAATGACAGCAGCAGCAGCAACCAGGAATGACCATTTGTTGAAAGGCACGAACTGAAACACAAGCTCTTCTAACACTCTGAAGATGAGATTTTAATCTCGAAATATTAATGTATAATAAATAGGTGATACCCAACAACTTACTTACCTTCCTTTATTTTACTAAACGCATTGTGACAGCCTTCAAAACCTAACCATAATCCTAATTTCTATTATAGTAGAGAGGATGACTTTGATTCTCACTGGGTGCCTCACACTTGTAGCCCTGTGTTGTACTAAGTTCAAATTAGTAAATAAGACAACTTAATGTGTTATCAGTGTTTAGTAAACTAATCTCACCAACCAAAAGCATTGTTGTAACTCACTCTAAAAATCAGTCAAAGTTCAATTAATTTAACTCTTATTTACATTCAGATCAAAGTCCTCATTGCTTTTAGATTCAGTCCAGCTATAAATAATTTAAATAATGATAATTTTGTAAACCTCCTCCTGTGTCTTTTGTGCCAATGCCCAAATCTTCATAGTCAATTGATAGTTGATCACTTTAATTACTGTAACACATCACTCAATAAATCCTGGGCCTAACTAATAACACAATAACTTTTAGGCAAAATTCGACTTTATTCATCAACATAGTCTCCTTCTAAGGTGATACATTGATTCCAATGCTTCTCTAACAATTCGATGCCTTTTTTGTGGAACAATTTGTCTTTGGCCTCAAAATACGCCTCAGTTTCAGATATCACTTCTTCACTGGTGCCATATCTCTTTTCCTGGAGCATTCTTTTGAGGTTTGCAAACAGTCAGTAGTCGATGGGAACAAGATATGGAGAATAGGCTGGATGCGGAAGTAATTTAAATTGCACTTCATGTAGTTTTGCCATTGTAGTGATCGACTTGATACATGGTGCGTTGTCTTGGTGAAAGATCACTTTTTCTTCTTCATTTATGGTCATTTTTTGGTGATTTCTTCCCCTTCAAATGCACCAAGAATGTTATATAATATTTGGTATTCATGGTTCTGCCTTTCTCAAGATAATCAATGAACAAAATACCTTGCTCATCTAAAAATACAGAGACCAAAATCTTGCCTGTTTATGCTTTGTCTTTGGTCACTTTTGACAGCTTTCACTGGCTGCTGTCTACTCAGCTGACTGTCGATTTGACTCTGGAGTGAAGTGGTGGATCCATGATCCATCCATTATCACATATTTATACAAAAACTCCTTCTTGTTGCATTGAAACAGTTGCAAACAATGCTCTGAATTGTAGATGCGTTGTTGTTCTTGATCAACTGTGAGCAAATGTGGCACCCACTTTGAACACAGCTTTCTCATTGACAAAAATGGTGAATACACTGCCTTCCAACAAGTTCAACTCTTCTGCTATTTCACGTAACCTCAGTTTACGATTGGCCAAAATGAGTTTATGGATTTTTTTGGTGTTTTCTGGGAAAACTACCAATTTTGAACTACCTGAGTGTTCAGCATCATTTGTGTCTGTACAGCCACATTTAAAGTCAGGATACCACCTTTTAACTGTTGTTTCAGATAGAGCAGAGTCCAAATAACGCTTATCAAGCCATTGTTTTGCTTTAACAGTATTTTTTCCCATCAGAAAGTAATGCTTTATTAATACATGAAATTCAGATTTTTCCATTGTTTTGAAAATTTGTAGCAGTAGCTTCACTTAAATAACTGTAATTTTTAAATTAATAATCTGATTAGACCTAAATTTTGTCACGTGCCATTTGAAGGTTTGTACTTCATAAAAATCATATGGATTTTTTTATTAGTAGCGCCATCTATATGTCAGACACGGGACTTATTGAGTGTTGTGTTAATGTAATGTCTGATTCCTTATATTTTTATATGAAAATTGTGAAGAGAAGTTGTGTCTCTTTTGTCATCAAAAGAGTTATGGCAAACATTGAATTTATGACTCTACAATTCTACATTATAATTAATGAAAATTTGTTTTTTATTCATTTGAGATAAAAACTTTTGAGGTTATTTTGTTTGACTAAAAAGGGTTTCTGAGTGTGAGAGGATATGAAAAAAGAAAACATTATCAATGAGAGAGAAAATAGAAGAACAGAAATTAAGAAGATAGAAGATAACGATTAACATTGCATTTAAATTTTTGAAGGTCAAAGTTGACTGGAAAGCAAGGAGCTAGAAGAGAGTTCTACAAGTGAGAAGTGCAAGAGAAGAAACTGTTAGCATAGAACTTACAGTTACATCTAGCAATTTCTGCTTTAAAACAATAAGAACCAACTGCCAACTTCTAGTGTGTTTAAATTCATTAAGTCTAGCTACTAAAGAGGATGTGCATTGTGGTGCATTGGATATCGGCTCGGAATGAGAAATCGGGGAGCCAAGTTCGAATTCCAGCTGAATTCATTGCATTCACTTACGAGCAAATACACTTGGGAAAGGTATTAATCCATCTATTCCTTCCAGTTATGGGTTAAATAACAGGACAGATTGGGTTCTATAGCCTTGGTTGGCAACCAGTCTATCGCAGAAAGCAATGGCAACCTACTGCGGGATAATCTTCTGCCAAGTCAGTCATGTCTCTTTCGAGACATGATCGCCCAAGCGTGTATCACGTATGGCACATAACTGACTAACTAAAGAGGAAAGCTCATCAGAACAATTACTCTGAAAGTATTTAAAGAAAAGGCACAGAGAAGTTAATGTAGCAGTGATGGAAAAATGACATATTTAAAACAGGGTGTTGAGTTTAAGGTCAAAATTGTCAAACATATTGTTCCACTGGGCTTAAGGTGGGAAGATAAATTATATGAGACTGGCTGATGAAAAGCTGATGCAGCCCAAAGACAACACAAGACAAGCTCAACTCAACAACTATTTTATTCAAAATCCTGTTTGATTTCATTACCTATAGAATTCCCTAGTGGGACCGGAAGTGATTATAATCAAAATCCTGTTTGATCTCATTGCTCACAGAATTCCCTAGTGGGACCGGAAGTGATTATAATCAAAATCCTGTTTGATCTCATTGCTCACAGAATTCCCTAGTGGGACCGGAAGTGATTATAATCAAAATCCTGTTTGATCTCATTGCTCACAGAATTCCCTAGTGGGACTGGAAGTGATTATAATTATCATCATAATCAACATTACTGATGTTGTTATAAAAACATACCTAGATGATTCATTAACATCTGCAAATTTTACTTATGCAGGAAACCTTACAATCTATCAGCCACAGATAAGGAGGTCCCACTATAAATGTTTTTTGAGTGTCTAACACTTTATTTATGTCACAAGTTCTCATCATTCTTCTGACACTATAGAAATCATGATTGCTTGTGACATGGCCAAATGTAAAAATAAAATAGAACAATTAAAAAAGAAACATTAAAATAAAGCATTTGCTTTTCTTTAAAAAATTCATATCTCTCTTTCTCTCTGTCTCTATTCTTGTTTATGTACTCCTCTTTCAACTAATGAGAAGTTAACTCTCATATAAAAAAAGAAAAAGAAGAAAAGATTAAACAACTGTGGTGAAATTGAAGTTTGCTAGTCTAGGGTCTAATTATTGTGACTAGAAATCTACCAAATTAAGAGCAGCTCCATACATAACTTCTATGAAAAAAACCCGAAAAAGATAGGAAGGCTAAAAACAAATAAAAGAATTTTGACCAATCAAAGAAACAAAGAGATTTTTAAGGGCTTAACCAAGCACCATGTCAAGTAATCTGGAGCCTTTCAAAATTGTGTATAAAGAGACAGACAACAGAGAGGAAACAGAAACTGGTCTGAGTGTGTCACATGAAGAAGTAAGCAGTCATCTGCTTAAGATATTTTACAGCCTCTTCGAGGGCTCAGATACACAGCAGATTGGTACTACAATATATTGCCTGTTACGGATATAGATAGACACACACACACACCTACACACATATATTAAGATTGGTCTCCGCGTGGTAACAAGGAGATGGCCATATGGGAACCTAAAGTCAGTTTTGGGATAGCAGGTCAAGGTTAGTTGACTCAGATACCCTTAGTAACAAATGTCTAGACAGGAAATAGACAGAGACTAAATATAAGGTCGTGAAGCAGCAGGAGCTAGAATCCGTGCCAAAGACAAGTCACGTGGAAAGCAGAGATTGGAAATTAGTTGCAGATCAGATCTTGGATTAGCAAGTCACGATTGCTGAGCGCTGATAACTTATGAATGAAAAGGAAAAAGGATTTAAGATAATGGCATAATTTGACCAATTCATCTTAAGCAACTCTGGATAAGAAAAATGAACTTATAAATTCTTATTCGTTAAAACAAAAAGAAGACAAAGCCAAACCATTTTTCAAGGAAGAAGGAAAGATAGCGACAAAGAGAAGATAAGAAACTGTAATGTAATTTGTATGCTGATTCTTATTTGTAAAAAGAAAAGAAAGAAGGCAAGGCTGAGTTGTTTATCAAGAAAAGAAAGAAAGATAGTGACACATAGAAGATAACGTGTGAACAAAGAGATATTGAAGAGAAGAGACCACAGAATTGTTTGAGTGCAGAAAATATGATGCTTGTCTGAAAAAAGAAATAAAGAAGTGTGTGGATATTTCAGAGAATTTGTATACTGAAAATATGACAGCCAACTGAAAGAAAATAGAGACAGTCACTGATACATTCATTTTATATGGACCGTATTTGAGTTCGAAGTTATATAAAGAAAGAGGAACAAAGAAAAGAAAAGACAGTAAAATAAGAGAGAAGGAACTGACATAAAGATAAGTTATTATATTCTTAGGCCCATGTTAGAACACGCATACACTTCTACGAATATTATGTTACCACAAACATCATACCACATGTGCTCATAATTATATAGTTCTCCTCATTTTATTTTGTGTTAATCTCTTGCATTCATGTTCGCCTGTATTCATTCATATTTGTTGATATTTGTCATAAATTGTTATTTTGACTGAATTGGGTATCCGAATATAAGTTTTGAGGTTCAGGTCATTGGACACTCTTATTCATACTCATATATATTTTTTTTATTTTAATACTTTGTTACTTATTAAAACTTAATATCAAAAATCATTTTGCCTTGTCATTCATTCTTGAATTGTTGGTCAGAGCATGTGTTGATATTGAAGCAGACCTGGAAAGATTACAGTTTGATTATATCAATCGAACAGTGATCTAATTTTATTATTTTTGTTTATAATTGTCCATTTGTCATGATCTTGGAGAAATAACCCGTATCTGTCCATAGGTGTGGAAATGTAAATATTCCCAAATCGATGTGTAATCATCTTAATGGTTATCGTCGAGGCAGGCATTGCCAAAGTAACCATACTCCCAACAGCTGCTAACAAGAAAACATCTACTATCAAAGTTTGACTTGTAAACTACAACTACTAAGTTAAACAAATTTTCACCAACCAGATTTATAAAGGGCTTGTTTATTTGATAACTAGCAGTATAGCCAGGCATTGCTCAGGTGTAATGAAAGCTTTCAAACTAATCCATGGTCCTGGAGCTCAGACTCTTTGGACGTTGGCATGAAAGACTAAAAAGCAATAGTTTCCAGTTAAAGCAAAACCGTAGACTGAAAGAAAAATGAATGGATGTAAGTCAAATTTTGATTTCCTGGTATCGATATCAAATAAGTTTTTTTCGTCATAAACTGAATTTTGAAGGCTTAATAATAAATCCTCTGAGTAAATGGTATCATGGCTGAGACTAAGAACTACAATTATACCTACTTAGAGCCA
The DNA here is from genome assembly GCA_037127315.1 of Ascarosepion bandense. Classification (NCBI taxonomy): domain Eukaryota; kingdom Metazoa; phylum Mollusca; class Cephalopoda; order Sepiida; family Sepiidae; genus Ascarosepion; species Ascarosepion bandense. The sequence goes on from JBBBDQ010000900.1 coordinate 5,876,503, forward strand.
AACCCAAAGCAAAAACTAAAATAAAAAGGCTGAAAAAAATACAGACATACAGGCAGATAAACAGACACACACACAAACATCTTGCCTTTTATATATATATATATATATATATATATATATTATTGATTTTCTGCACTATTGTAAGAACTGCAACCTTGAAACTTCTGAATTTTGTTTCTTAAGTCTTTGTCTATGAGTGTATCAAATTTGATTAAAATCGGACCAATCCTTCTATAATCCGATTTTTTCAATTATCGGTTTTCGATATTTATCGGGGGTACCTTGACACAAAACCTAGCTAAGAACACTCGCAGATGCTTATAGTACAACTGTGTAAATTTTCAAGAAAATCAGTTCAGCTGTTTTGGAGTCTATAGGTAATGGACACACGCACACACAGACACACACACACACACATACAGAGACAAAGTTCCATTTATTATATAAGTTTAGATATCTTTGATTCTGTTCCTTTATTTCAAAGTGTTCTTAATTTTCTGATAAATATTACTAAGACCCTCAGGCACTACTCCACATACTCAGTGGTGAATAGACTGTTTATTGCTTAGTTTAATATTCAGGAATTATTGAATGTAAGAACACATAAGAAAAGTGGAAATACCGAAGCCATTTATTTGCTGCTCATAGAACATTTAACCGTAAATACAGTGGCATTTTTCAGGGAAGGATTCTGCAGTGTATACTGAGCCGTTCCTCCAAAATTATGGCAGGCAGCACCTGAAAGAAAAATATTTTCTGTCAATCAATTCAAAGAAACACATTTCACAAATAAATCTTTATTTTTCGTCTTTTATCTAGCAAGTTCTTTCAGAACATTGGCAATCATGGCTCTCTACAACTTCCTTTCTTTTGTTTCCCTCATGACTCTTGATCATCCTACTTTTTTCTTCCTTTGCCATCTATTCACTCAAACTCATCAAGTAAATTACTCATTGCATTCCCCATTTTTCTTACTTTCAATATGTCCTTTGAGTGTTAAATTTTCTAAGCCTTCTTTTCTTATGTGTCCCAGAAATTTCAGCTGTCTCTTTCTGATTGTAAGTAACACTTCCCTTGTAGTGCCTATTTTACTTAAAACTTCCTTGTTGCTAATAGGATAATAATAATAGTCATGTCCATAGTATTCTCAGCATTTGTTGGTAGAACCACATCTCTCTAATATTATTTTAATTTACTAGCTGAAGCATCAAGAAGAATGGACAATTATTTATAAGGTATTGGCAGGGTGTAATGGTTGTGCTAACTAAGGAACAAACACAATTATAATGATAATAATCTGATCTTAATTGCTTGGAGGTGTTAACATGTTCATGTTTTGTCTTGGTGAATTAAGATGGGCTACATTAAATACCCAGTTCAGTACCATAGATTTGGATGTCAGTTGCCTGGTTTCAATTGGTTTAGTTTGTTTAATGGCATATCAACTCCTTATGGGTCAATTAATGCTGAAATTATATTTTCTTGGAAGCTTTCATAATTTTTTTCCTATTAAAATCTATTGCTGGAAAGTTTTACAATGAAATTGTATTTTTATACTTTCATAATGTTTTGCTTTTTTGGGATGGGGATCACTATTTGTTCAGGTCAGGGTGGACCGGAGTACAGCATTAATTTCTCCCCCAAATGCTTATTATGCTTGAGTTTGAGTTTTGTTTAACGGCATATCAACCTCTGTGGGTTATTTAATGCCAAAAAGGTGATGCTTTTTTAAGGTATTTTTTTAATGTTCAGTTATAGTGAAAAGGTTGATTTAGTCAGATTTTAATGAAAAGTTTTTGTTTTTATTCTTTTTTATTTTAGAAAACTGAAAATGTCTTCTAGTTTTGTATTCAAAAATATTTTGCTGAGAATAATTTTTTTCCTTTCAAAAATGTATATTTTTCTATAAAAGTTTATTTTTATGTGTATGTTTACATAAAAGTGTATTTTTATACTTTCATAGTGTTTTGACCCCAGTCTGGGGGTTAACTATTAGCCCTTAGCTGGGACCCTAACAGGTGCTACCATTCCGGGTCAGGGTGGACCTGGGAACAACAGCGATTAAGAGGTGGTTCCATGCTCCTCACAACTTCCCAATCAGAGGTCTTGCTGCCAGGTGCAGTTTACCGTCATGCTCAGGACTGCTTATTATATACCCATATATATATTATTTTTACAATGTCACATGATCCCAGCAGTATGATTCCTCTACAAAATAAGGCTGACTATGTTTGTTTTCTGGCAATCTGTGTTCAAACTCAGTGGTTGGCAACAACAATTTATTCATATATATGACACCATCAATCACTCATTTTGGAGATACAATTTACACCAAAGCCAGAGCAAGGAGACGAGAAATGAAGGCGACTGCCGGGGATGAATGTGTTCAATGGAAAAAATATGACAACGTGACATGGGGGAGAGCCGCTTCACATGCATCCATTGTAATCAAGATTGTCACTCCCAGGACTTGTACAGCTATAACAGATGACTCATCACCATCATCAGCTGAGGTATAACTCTTTGAGTGCACATCCAAGGTCTCTTGTGATCAATGGATGCTGCATATCAGATTGGGTATCATGAAGGGTATATTGCATTTTGTATATTTGTATCCTAGCATCACTCTGTTGGGGTGCTTCTCCCTCACTCAATAATAATATTTTTCAGCTACTGTGACCCCTGACCTTCCTCAGGTGTATATTGATCTAGGTAACTGACAGGAAATTCTAAACTGAGCCCTTTATTTAATCTAAAAGTGTAGACTGTCTTGTTCCACTGGTCATGTCTAGCAATATCATCTAGTTTTATTGCGGAGTTATTACTTGCCTGTTTCCACTGAATGCAAGTATACACTGCCCGACCTAGGGATTGAACTCACAATCACTATGTTACTAAATTTACAAACCAATGATCTAATCCACTAGTTCCCTATAAGTTACCCAGATCAATATGCACTTGAGGAAAGCTGAAAGCTGTTTGTGATAACAACAAAAAAAGATGAGGATAATAGTTTGAATATAAATAGTATAAATAATGAAAACTCCTCTTCTCAGAAATTCAGACAAAAAGATTTAACAATGTTAAAATTTGAAAAAAAGGAAAAGAAAGAAAAGAAAAAAAACACTTTTTAATTATGTCAAATGTCTAAGTGTTGCAAAATATTAGAAGAGTTAGGTTAATCATTTTGTTTAATAATAACAATTATAATAATAATGATAACTAGCAGTATAGCCTGGCATTGCTCAGGTTTAATGAAAGCTTTAAAACTAATCCATGGTCCTGGAGCTCAGACTCTTTGGATGTTGGCACAAAAGACTAAAAAGCAATAGTTGTTTCCAGTTAAAGCAAAACTGTAGACTGAAAGAAAAATGAATGGACGTAAGTCAAATTTTGATTTCCTGGTATAGATATCAAATAAGATTTTTTCGTCGTAAACTGAATTTTGAAGGCCTCTGAGTAAATGATATCATGGCTGAGACTAAGAACTACAATTATACATACTTAGAGCCAAACCTGAAGCAAAAACTAAAGTAAAAGGGCTGAAAAAAATACAGACATACAGACAGATAAACAGACACACACACAAACATCTTGCCTTTTTATATTTATATATATATATATATATATATATTATTGATTTTCTGCACTATTGTAAGAACTGCAACCTTGAAACTTCTGAATATTGTTTCTTATGTCTTTGTCTATGTGTGTATCAATGCAGTTTTGAAGGAAAAAAATTATTACCAGCAATTCCATTTTAGAAGGAAAAAAATTATTAACAGCAATACGGTTTTGAATACAAAACTAGAAAACTTCTTCAGTTTTCTAAAATAAAAAATTAAAAAAAATAAAAATTTTTTTATCAAAATCTGACTTTTTTTCTTTTTTTTTTTCTAATCGTATCACCCCGAGCAAGGCGGTGGGTTGCGTAATAGTGAAAAGATTAGAAAAGAGAAAGCCGGAAACCACATCCTAAACAGGGAACAAGGGATGAGCCTCTTAACCTGTTCAATAGACGTGGGTGGAGTGTGAACCGGGTGAAAGATAGATCTAAATCAACTTTCTCACAATAACTGAACATTAAAAAAAATACCTTAAAATCCTATCCTTTTGGCATTAAATAACCCACATAAGTGTTGATATACTATTAAACAAAACTCATACTCAAACTCTGGACTGATGAACTTGATAGACTTGATAAGCTGAGCATTATCAGTGATCACATTCTTGTTGAATTATATTATCATACCACATACAGTTGAAAAATTATCATACCACATGCAGTTGAAAGACTTACATGTATCGCCCTAAAAATATGCTCAGATTTTGAATTTACTTTTTTTTTTTTTCCTAGATGAAGCGTTGTTATTATTAATTAGATTCCACTGACAGAGCACATAAGCAACAGGGAGTTCTTAAAGAAAATGGCAACAAAATGAACACTACTGGTTGGAATCAGGAAAAGATTGCATGGAATTCTTTACATATAATGAGGAAAGAGGACTTGAAAAACTTAACCCTCACAGGGTATATTAAGAGCCTGAGACAAGATGACAAGGCACTTAATTGACATTGTTGTGTGAACAGATGGTGGAATGAGGGAGGAGTCTCTGCAAAGGTGAAATAGGTGGGCCAAGTTCAGATCCCAGCATCAAATCACTTGAATTCACTTTTTTTTTTTTTTTTTTAAAAGAATAACCATGGGAAAGGTATGAATATCCCTCTTCTTCCACCAGTTATGGGTTAACTAGCAGGTTAGTGTGTGTTATTTAATCTTAAGTAGCAGCAAGTCTCAGAAGGAAAATTACAAACCATCCAGAAGACAATGGGAAAACTACTCCACTATCTTTCCCAAGAATGCATGGCATTTGACAGATAATAAAGGAATCTGGAGAATCATGAACATCTGCATCCTTGAGGGACAGATAGGAATATTATTCTATGCCAATACTGGAGATAACAGCTATTGAATTTCTGAGAATTAACATTGTAATTAATTTTTGACTAATCTTTTTATCTGATTTCTCATGCCAGTTTAATTGTTTTAGAAAAAATAGTGATACACCACCCACAGCTATTGAACAGGTAAAGAGACTCATCCCTTGTTTCCTGTTTAGGATGTGGTTTCTGGCTTTCTCTTTTCCAATCTTTTCACTCTTTTCTTTCTTTATTTTTTTTTTCAATTGGAGTAGATAGACTAAACTATCGCCCGGTTCACACTCCACCCACGTCTATTGAACAGGTGAAGAGGCTCATCCCTTGTTCCCTGTTTAGGATGTGGTTTCCAGCTTTCTCTTTTCCATTCTTTTTACCCTGATGTAGCCCCCTGCACATCGTTATCGCCTTGCTTGGGGTGATATGATTAAAAAAAAAAAATCGGACCACTCCTTCTATAACCCGATTTTTTCAATTATCAATTTTTGATATTTATCGGGGGTACCTCAACACAAAACCTAGCTAAAAACACTCGCAGTCACTTATAGTACAACTGTGTAAATTTTTAAGAAAATTGGTTTGGCCATTTCGGAGTCTATAGGTAACGGACACACAAACACAGACACATACACACACGCAGAGACAAAGTTCCATTTATCAATAAGTTTAGATTTAGATAATAATAACTAGTTTTAACTTGTGAAAATTTCAGTTTTCTTATTTTAATATTCTGATGAATCTTAATTCATTTAATGATTAAATAACCTCATAGCATAGACATTCACCTATTACAGTATTTAATATTTGAGATTAACTTAAACAATATATTGCAATAACAATCATAAATATGAATGCTGGCAATTATTTTAAGAAGTGGGTACAAATGAACAGATTTGAAAGTGACAACCTTTTCCATTTCACTGAAACAGCTGTTAACACTTAAATCTTTTCTTCTTTCTTTCTTTCCTTCTTTCATTTATTTTCTCATGGAACCAAGCAGCATCTCTGATATATGTTTGATTTAACCATTAGTCCATTATTTATGAGGTATTGGCAAGACATAATGGTTGTGAAAACTAATGAAGGAAGGAACAAGCACAATTGTAATAGAATGATGGTGGTAGTGGTGGTGGTGGTGGTGATGATGATTGGATAATACTATTTAATGTCTCAGGTAAAATTATAACCTACACTAATGAGGGTTGGAAGTAAAATTTGCCTGGAAAGGAGGCCTCAAAATTTACATATAAAATAGAGTGCAATTTTTTTTAGCCATTTATTTGATAAAGATTGCATCTTATACGCCATGTGATATTGTAATTCTTACCGTATTCTCCTGAAATAGAAGCTGCAACAATGGCACCACTGAAGTCAGGGTATTTCTTGATGATTGGCTTCAAAGCATCACGAGCTGCTTTTTCAGGTGACAAACCATTTAGCATCAACTGAACAGCATGAAAACTATGAAAAAGAAAAAAGTTTCTTAAGTTTTGCTGAGTGGAATAATAATAATAATAATAATAATAATATTGTAGTGTATTTTAGCATTGAGTATATCTATTTCGATCTGTTCCTTCTTATTTATCTAATATATATATATAATTTATAAATGTCTTCTTGGTAAACAATGGCCAGCCACAACTAAAAGTTTCATGTGCTTTCATGTAATCTAAAGGTAGTTGGCAACTGCTTTCTTTTTTTTTAAAAAAAAAGAAAAAGGCCAATTTATATCCCCTAGGCTAATCTAAGATGTTGCAACGAGGGTAGCTGATGTGTAAATGGCATGAACTCACCAACTAAACTCACTGACAAGGGAATGCCAATGCAGAATGGAAATGCCAAAAATCCTAATTACTTGGGGAAAAAAAAAACCCATACACAATAAAAGTGTGCCTAAAAGGTGCTTGATAGTATGGAGAAACAGTAAGGCCTTAGCCAAAGAGTATAATGCTAAAAGCAAAATAGTACTTGACAATCCTGGACAATCAATATTCCTGATTTCAGAACATACAATTTAAATAAGGTAAACAACTACTAAGTCACATCAGAGAAAAAAACTCAATCAATCCCATATTTAAATATATAGGATTAATGTGGAGAAGTTTGTCACTTAACTGAGCAGAATCATGCTAACTTAAAGTTTTATGAAGAAACCCTTATGATGTCTTCACTCATCAGGGCTTATTTTTCAGTCTGCTGTTGTGTCCCAGTTTTATTCTTATTTATGTAAAACCTGCATGTCAAAAGACCTTTTTATCAGGAAAACACTAAAAAGACAACAAACTTAGCACTAAGCATCATCACAACTCACCACTATATATATATATATATATATATATATATATATATATATAGTGATGATCCACGTATACTGTCTTAATATGTATAGGAAAAACTACTAAAAAGTTGTAAGTTTAAAAATCTATTTTTTTGACAGTATTTATTTATTTCTGTTATTATATTTGATATTTCAGACGGTCCTCGGCCTTTCATCAGAAACAAATGATTTTAAAATTTAAATTAAAAACGTTTTCGCGAGTAGCTTTTGTCCAAGAGAGACTGTTTACATCACGTGATGCAGAAAGCGACAGATTTTTTCGAGGACGGTCTGAAATATCAAATATAATAATAGAAATAAATTTAAAATTTACAACTTTTAGTAGTTTTACCTATATATATATATATATATATATATATATATATATATATATATATACTGAGGTCAACACCAAGTATAAACAAACAGTCTCTTTCATGCAGACTGTTACCACTTGGTGTTGGCCTCTGTCTCCACAATCTATCTAATATGTTTCATGTCTTTTAAAGCTTCATCAGAGACTGAGCTATGGAGAAAAAAAAAGAGTGAAATTCTGGTATTTTTACTTTTGTGCTTGATTTTCATTGTTTAATCATGTATCACATGCGTTCAACTCTTTTAAACCAATGTTCTTTTGCGTTGTGGTGCAGTGAATATCGGCTCCGAATGAGAAATCTGGGAGCCAAGTTCGAATTCCAGTTGAATACATTGCATTCACTTACGTGCAAATACCCTTGGAAAAGGTATTAATCCGTCTCTTCCTTCCAGTTATGGGTTAAATAACAGGACAGAGTGGGTTCTATAGTCTTGGCTGGCAACCAGTCTACTGCAGAAAGCAATGGCAACCTACTGCGGGATAATCTTCTGCCCAGTCAATCATGTCTCTTTCGAGATATGATCGCCCAAGCGTGTTTCATGTATGGTACTTAACTGACTGACATTCATTTATGTGATGATACCCTTGGGAAAGGTATGAATCAATCTCTTTCTCCCAGCTATGGATAAAAAGCAGTACAGATTGGTCCCTATAGCCTTAATTGTCAATCAGTCTAGGAGAAGGAAAATTCTGAATTCAAACCAGTGTGGAGAGGGTTGTGCTCCATCAAGAACTCTTACCCAGGAAATACCATTGCTGCTGTGCCTGCAGTAGATGTGAAGTCCCTTTGACCCTCAGGGGTTATGGGAGTCATTATGAAGTAACAAAATGATCCCTAGACGAATTACTACACATTAATATAATTGGAAAAATATAGATGTAAAAGAGGAATATGATAGTAAGCGGATGAAGAGAATTTGAAGAAGAAGCGGGAAAGAAGAAAAGTAAAATCATTGGAAAAAGAACAGAAGGAAAATGAAAGAGAGAGAAAGAGAAAGAGAGGGGAGAGAAAGAGAGATAAAGCGAGAAAATAGGGGGGGTAGATATTTTCTCATTGAAAGAAAATGAATCCTTTTTTGTTGCTTTACTTACCTAGGTACAAACCGCATCATAACATCCCCGTCACCAGTCCCCACAGCCCCACCAATATCATTATCTACATATGCACCTGATCCAATGATGGGGGAGTCACCAACTCTCCTTTTGAAAAATAAAGAGGAAAACAAATATATGGTTTCAAAGAATTCAAAGAAAAGAAAGAAATCACTCACTCACACTCACTATCCAATTTGAAGGGTTGGACATTTTGGAAGACAGCTTCTTCAGACTACTCTCATCTTCTGCTCTGATGAACTTAACTCAATGGTGCCCCTATATATGAATTTACTCGAGCCACAAGATTAGCAACTAGGTCCCACTTTTTTACTATTGTGAAACCAATAAAATGTAAACACAAATTCTACTCCAACAGCTTCTTTTCTCGCACTTTCTGCCTGTGAAATTCCCTTTCATTTATTTGCTTCCCTGACAGCTACAATCCCCAAGAATTTAAATGTAAAGTCAATAGTCATCTATCTCACTAACTTGCATTCTCACTCTCATGCTCCTTTCTTCATCCACTCCACTCTCATCAGTATTCTCATCCTTCTCTTACCCACTTCCTGACACCGCCTATAACCTGTCACTTTTTCTCATAACTTTCCTCCTATGTAACCCTCTACAAAACATTGGCAGTAAAATGCCTTGCTTAGGGCGATATGATTATAAAAAATAATTTTCCTTATTGTTATAATGTGGATATAAAGTGGGGGATCAATTCTACATTTAAATCAATATATAAACTGATCCCTAACTTTATGGTCACCGTCAAATTTCTCTTACTCACTTCATGACACCCCATATAACCTGTCACTTTTTCTCATAACTTTCCTCCTATGTAACTCCCTGCAAAACAGTGGCAGTAAAATGAGTTGATTGTGGCAAGATGATTATAAAAAATAAGAAATCTGGAGACATGATTTTTTCAACTTCCATTTTTGAGGTTGTTGTCAGCACATGACACCTTCTCTGAGTTTTCTTCAGTTTTCTTTTGCCATGACTTCCCTCAAGCTCAGTCCATTCCTTTAATGATGAATTGCTTTGCTTTACATGTGTAAATCTTCATAAGCTTTGGGCAGTAAGCAAAAAAAAAAAATTCAAAGAGAAGCTCAAATGCTTATATAGGGTTTTCTATTAAGATGGATTGAAGTTAGCAGTAAATAAAACATTGTTATTAATAAAATTTTATTGATTTTACTATTGGATCATGTTATTTGAGTCTTGGCAATTATGGCCTGAATTGAATGCTATGCATGTTGAAGATTTGTGGTTCCAACAGGACAGTACCACATGCCACACAGCCAATGCAATGATGGCTTTATTTAATGAGAAGTTCCCAGATTGCATCATCTCACAAAACAGTGATGTCAATTGGCCACCATGATCATGTGACTTCACACCTTTAGATTTTTTCCTTTGGGGTCATCTCCAAAGTAAATATTTCCTATTCATAAATATTTCCTATTTATACATATTTGATCCCTACTCATATATGTATATATATATATATATATATGATAAAATGTAACTTGAAGGCTTTCATCAATGATCAACAAGCCAACAAAAATTCAACAGCTAAAGGATGAGATAATAAGTCATATTATTGAAATTGAGGAGTAACTATACAGAGAAATCATCAACTTCTTTTGACCATCGAGTGGAGGTGCACCATTGAAGCCTTGGTGAACATTTTGGCAATATTATTTTTCACATAATTGCTCTGACTCAAATAACATGATCCAATGGTGAAATCAATAAAATTTCACCAATAACACCATTTTATTTACTGCTAACTTCAATCTGTCTCAATGGAACACCCTATATAATGACACCATGCTTAAATCTGTCAGAAAACTTGAGACTCGTAATGACCATTGATGGTATCCGCCCCCAATACTATTTCTTTCACCTGACTTGGGTCAACCAATAGTTTCATTTTCAGGTTCTTCCAAACAAAGCTGCATGCTGAAATCATCTCCCAGGTTGATATTATCAAGACCACTCTCTTTATAAATGATAGGATTCAAACCTATGTCTCATAGTTGTAACATTAACCAATCAGATACACACACACACACACACACATATATATATATGATAAAAACATAGTTTTAAGATATGCTATATTTATGGGTAAATGAGTTCAATATCAGTCATAGAACATGTGCATATGGACAGTGAGATCAACAACAAATGGCTTAAATGTAATCTTCAGTCAAGAATGATTGTGTTCAAGTATGTAACAGACTGTCACTTGTTGGTGTTGACCTAAGTGTCCACATTTATATTTGCATATGCTCTATCTCTGATATTGAGCACTTTTACCAACAAATATACCATACCTTAAAACTATATTTTTATTTTATATATATATATATATATATATATATATATATATATATATATATATATATAAAATTAAATGTTCATTTATCATGTCTTTATTTTATTCTGAGTTTGTTAGTAGTTTATTTATTTATCCATCATCATCAATGCCACCACCACTACCAACAGCAACAATAATAATAATGCTGCTACTGTTAAAAATAATAATAATAATAATAATAATAATAATGCAGCTGTTGCTCTATCTCTTCCAGAAATACCCAGGTTGATCCTTTACTTTTTAACGAAATTCAATATCATATATATGTTATATATCACCGTACGACGACAAACAACAAGAACACGCATATATAAAAATATAAGGTTATATTTTTATTCCTGACGACGAACCCGTGTGGAACAGAGAATGGAAGAGTGAGAGCGCACATAGAATGGGTCGACGGGAGTGTAGTCTTGCCTGTGGTGTCTCTCTGCTTCCACTGGCCGTTCTCTGCTGGCGAATCCGTGTGTCGAGGTCTTTTTATAGTCTTCTAGAACCGGGACTTTCCTTCCGGTTTTGCCTCGCCCACGTAATTCCAAGAGACACCTGTTCTGTTTGCCTCCGTAGTCATTTCCGCCGCTGTCGGAAATAAGGGCAAACGAGCCCGACTCATAACCCTGCGACATCCGCTCCAGGCCCCAACAGGATGTATTTCTCAAACACCTGTCTTGTCGTTCGCCGACCCCTTCACCGACGGGAAGCACCATCGATTGCATCAACCTTCCTCGGGTGGGGCCAGATTGCTATATTACATATATATATATATATATATATATATATATATATATATATATATATGTATATATATATATATACACATACACACACATTAATAATAAATGTTAGCTCTGTTGTACATCTAGCACTGTTTTCTAACCACGAGAACTCACTGTACACTATTTTATAATGGCTAATAGTTGAAAGTGTTCAGATATACAGAATATTTAAACAGTTTTTTTTTTACAAACATTATGTCCAGAAAAGAAAATACTTGTACAAATGCTTGAAAAATTTAAAAGCCTAATAACAGTGCTTTGTCAGTTGTCTTCAATGTGTTATATACCACTTTGTGCATGATATATACTGCTGCTACTGCTGCTGGAAGAATAATTGTCTTGACAGATAAACAATAACAACAAGCAAATATATATAAAATCATGATCTTATATTTTTATTCTCTTTGATGATGATTATGTGTAGAGTAGTAGTTAGAGGGAAGCAAGCATATACACACATATGAGAGAGCTGACTGGCTGGAGTTGTCTTTTGGATTCAAATATGCAAATATAAATGTGGACTCCTCTGAACTTGACCCAGAAAAACTTTATCTTTTATAAGTTGAGATTCATCATCTTTGTCCAGGCACATTTATTTATCATTTTCGCATTATTATTGCCTTTGGCCAGCTGCCTTTTGACATCATCACATTCCTGTCTTTCCATAGTCTATATTTTTCAATCTTGAACACAGCTGCCCTGATGCCAAATCATATTTCTATTTAGTTACCAAAATACAATTACATTCCTTTAATGTAAACACACTTTTAGTTTGCCACTGGCTGCATTCCTTTGCAATCTTTTTATATTTTCTGACCTTGAAACCATTGAACTTAATGGACTCATGAGCATTTTTGTTTTTAAACCCCTCAAGAGCTCTTATCTAATAGTCTATACATGGAATCTTTTGTAAGAGGATACAATTGAAAAAACATTAAATTGACAAGATTTTACATTTCACTGAAGCAGACATGATAATATATGAGAGTGTTATCACCCCCTCTATTTTCCTGTTTTTTTCTTTAATTTCCTTCCTTTTCTTTCTTTCTTTCATTTTCCTTCCTTTCTTTTTCTTACTGAAACCAGACAACATCTGTGATATGTCTTTTCTAGTTTCCCTTGAGATCAAAACAGAATACTCAATTATTTATGAGGCATTGGTAGGGTGTAACTAATTCCCCTTCTTCATGTGTCATGTCCCTTCAGGACGTAGGCGATCATGGACTTCCACTTGGCTCTGTCTCTTGTCGCTCTCAATATTTTTTTCTCTTGGTATCTCTTCCAAACCCCACTCTGCCATCCAATTACTGAGACCTTTTAAGTAGGTCTCACACTGCTTTCTCCTGTCTCTCTTTCATTCTATCCATTCTGAAAGTATTAAATTCTCCAGGCCCTCTTTCCTCATTACATGTCCCAAGAACCTCATAAGTCTCTTCCTGATGTTAAATAGTTTTCTTCTCATTTTGCATCCTCTCCAACACCTCATTGTTACTCACATGCTTCATCCATAGTATCTTCAGCATCCTTCTGTAAAACCACATTTCTGCTGCCTCAAGCCTCTCCTTCATCCTTGATGGGATCATCCAACATCACTTCCATACAGATGGACAGATATCACATAGCAATCCAGCACTTTTTTCTTTGTTTCCAATAAGATTTTCCTATCTTTCAGTACTCTGGTTAGCTTCTGAAATGCATCCTTGGCCATGCCAATGTGTCTTTGGATCTCCATGTCACATTTTCCATCCTTTGTAGAACATTTTCCAGGTATTTAAATTTCTTTACTTATTTTATTTTAGTTCTCTGACTTGTATTTGGCATATTGGGCTCCTCTTTTTGCTGATGACCATACATTCAGTTTTCTTTATGTTTATGCTCAGTTCTTTCTTCTTGATTTCTTTTGCTGCCTTCTGTAGAAGGTCCTGCATCTCCTTTCCGTGTCTGCTATCAGCACCGTGTTATCTGCATATTTTATACCACTGAGATTGTGGCTGCCAACGACAAATCCCGGTAAGGCTTTTATTTCTCTCATAATTGTTTTGTTTTACAGGTTGAATGGATACGATGAGAAAACACATCCTTGTTTATGCCCCTTTCTATTTTGTATACCTGCTGAGTTCAATTCCTATCCATACATAAGCGGTTTGCTGCCAGTATAGATCCTTGATTATCCTAATGTCTTTCTTTGAGGTTGTTGAGCATCTCTATCAAGTCTTTAGTGAAGTTCTAGTCCTCTGATGTGTTCATAAAATAAGCTTTATTGTAAAAGTCCAAAAAAATAGAAATATTTTTGATACACCCTAATATCTATAAAACAGGGAGGAAGCTAACATTACATACAAAGTTATATTACAGAAATAAATATGGTGAATTGATCATTCATAACAGCTAAGATTATATTTAGAAATTGGAAAACAAAAAAATAAAATAAAGAATATAAGCCTCTTCTAACCCTGGAATTTTGTGGTTCATTCCATTTGTGCTGGTTCCACCAGCAATGTTACCATTCTTATCAATAACCAACATTCCTATGGTGTCATGGTTGTCCTTGGAAATGCTTTTGTGGGAGGGTGAAGGCAATGTATGTCTTTTGATTGGTTTGTAGGGTCCACAACTTTTTGTATGATTTGGAAGGACATTCTGAAATTAAAGAAAAATATGTAATATAAAAAGTTATGAGAACTATTTTGTTAACCCATTATTCTACTGCATAAGATTAAAATGTTATCATATAAAATAAAATATTTAATTATATATCAAACTAGCAGTATAGCCAGGCATTGCTCAGATGTAATGAAAGCTTTAAAACTAATCCATGGGCCTGGAGCTCAGACTCTTTGGATGTTGGCACGAAAAACTAAAAAGCAATAGTTGTTTCCAGTTAAAGCAAAACCGTAGACTGAAAGAAAAATGAATGGATGTAAGTCAAATTTTGATTTCCTGGTATCAATATCAAATTAGTTTTTTCATTGTAAACTGAATTTTGAAGGCTAAATAAGTCCTCTGAGTAAATGGTATCATGGCTGAGACTAAGAACTACAATTATACCTACTTAGAGCCAAACCTGAAGCAAAAACTAAAATAAAAGGGCTGAAAAAAAAATACATACAGGCAGATAAACAGACACACACACACAAACATCTTGCCTTTTATATATATACTAGCAGTATAGCCCGGCATTGCTTGGGTGTAATGAAAGCTTTAAAACTAATCCATGGTCCTGGAGCTCAGACTCAGCCTAAAAAATATTTGTGTGAAGTTTGGTGAGAATCGGATAAAAATTGTGGATTTGTATAATAGACATACAGACAGATAAACAGTCACACACACAAACATCTTGCCTTTTATATATATATATATATATATTATCGATTTTCTGCACTATTGTAAGAACTGCAACCTTGAAACTTCTGAATATTGTTTCTTATGTCTTTGTCTATGAGTGTATCAAATTTGATTAAAATCGGACTACTCCTTCTATAACCTGATTTTTTCAATTATCGATTTTTGATATTTATCAGGGGTACTGATACACAAAACCTAGCTAAGAACACTCGCAGACGTTTATAGTACAACTGTGTAAATTTTCAAGAAATTGGTTCAGCCATTTCGGAGTTTATAGGTAACAAACACACACACACACACACAAAGTTCCATTTATAAATAAGTTTAGATAACTAATTGATTCATTCTAGCCACAAATCATTATGACTACACCGATGAAATTTTGGTTGAGGTGGTCACATTGCCATAACCTTTCATTAATTTTTTTTATTTAGTTCTTGCTACATATATTTGTGTGCATGTGTATCTGCGTTTGGTGTCTGTTTGTGCACGTATGTGCATGTATGTGTGTTTATTTAAGTTAGATTATTCTTTTATTATCATATGTTATATTCTTTATTTATTAAAGACCACCAACTTTAGTCTATAAACTTGACATCAGCTTATTCCTTATAAAATGTATAATTATTTTTAAATAAAGAGAGACTATTCTGTAATTGGCCAAACCCCAACATCCAAAGAGTCTGAGCTCCAGGACTATGGATTAGTTTTAAAGCTTTTATTACACCCGAGCAACGCCGGGCTATACTGCTAGTACTAAATAAATGAAAGTATGAGGATACAAAAAGTTAAGACAACTATAGCAGCAAAAAGAAACCAAATGAAACGGTTAATCAGAACGTATGAAACATATTGATTGAGATTAAAATATTTCTTATTTAAAAGTTTGTATACATAACAGAACCTTGGAATGACTGAGCAAGCCAAAATTATCCAAATTTTCCTATTCCCTCCAAATACATGTATTTGTCATTGCTTGAGCCTATTTCCAAAAATAAAGAAGTATATTTATGGATTTATCTAGCAGCAAAAGCTAGCCAGTGAAGAGCATCTGGTTTTTGTCAAGAGAATCTTATTTTTCTGAAGAAAAAAGTATGACAATTCCAGTGTCTGAAAACTATATATATAAAAAAAGAAATTACATATCCACAGACTGAGAAAGAATAAGTCAGTCTATAAAAATATGGAGCTACAATTCAATTAGAAGAACAAAGTTAAGTTAAAAAGGAAGCAACTGACTTAAAAAATGGAAATGAAAGAAGTTGCTACTATTGTTACACCAACCAAAAGACCCGAGAGGAAAGAAATCCTTGTGTATTGACTAGTACTTGCTACAAAGAAAAAGAAGACTTAATAGGTTAATAAAAAGTTATTTGTCAGTGTGGACTTGTAATTTAAATCCATTTTCAACTTAAAAATTTACCATGAGCCTGTCAAGTATCCAAATCAACAGATAAAATCAACACCAGCTGCAACATAGCAGCAAACAGATTGTGACATGGCTACTTACAACATAGAAACAGATTATGTTGATTGATTGATTAATTTGTTTTCCATGGCTTATCAACACTTTGCAGGTTATTTAAAGCCAGAAAATGTTTTTAGATTACAAGAATCTTTTTTTTGAGAGAATGATTTAGTAATACAAGTCTTACTAATTAATCTATAGCTGGGGAGACAGGCAGATTCATACTTTACTTAAGGGTATTTGCACGTAAGTTGATATAACAAACCCACTGGGAATTGGAACTCATCTCTCTGATTAACAATTCCTAGCTGTTATCCATTACACCATCTGCACATCCAAGCTTACAGCACCTGACATTCTCAAATAGTCATATATCTATTTACTGACTAAGCTCACTGTTGCTTAACTTCAGTAACTGTACATGCTGGTGTTTTCAACATGATGTAGCTGTAAGCCTTACCAACAGCACATCCAAGTATACAGCAGCTGGTATTCCCAAGTGGTCACCCATCTAATTACTGACCAAATTTGACATTGCTTAATTTTGATGATTGTACAGGAAATAATGTTTTCAACATGATGTGGCAATAAGCCAACAGGTTATGGTTGGTGTGGTAGCTTTCACCATTTGTCATTCCCCCAAAAACACTTGAAGCTTGCCACAGCTAAAGTGAAACCCGACAGTGACACATAACAAATAAAGAGTGTCTTGAATCATTGAGGCCTTTTTTGTCAATAATTAGTACCAATGGTTTGGCCTCACAAAAAAAATTTCAGAAGAGATTTCATGCCAGTTGCAGGCTTGTTAAAGACTAATGTGGTCAAACACGAGATAGGCAGTTTTATCTATAGCAGCTGTAAAAGAAAGTCAGACAACAAGAGTTCCTCTTTCCTGGACTTGTCTCTTGTCTGTAGATTGGAGCATTGGAAAGTCTTCAGGATTGTGCAGTGAAAGCTTTGAAGGTAGTGTGCAGTATCATGATGGAAATAAGTCCCAGAGTCACAGGCTTTCTATTAGCAGATGGCTGAACAGGCTTAAGAGGTCTGTTTTTGCTTAATAGAATTTTTTTTTTTAATCATTTCACCCCAAGCAAGGCATTTTACTGCCACTGTAGTGCAGGGGGTTACATAGGGGAAAGTAATGAGAAAGAGGGATTAGTTATAGGAAATGTTAGGAGGGGGTCTGTAATAGACGGATGAGAATACTGGTGTAATGGGGTTGGAGTGGATGGAGAAAAGAGCTTGAGAGAATGGATGCAAGTTAGTAAGATAGGAGGTGTCTATTGACTTTATATTTAAATACCTGGAGATTGTAGCTGTTGGGGAAGCAAGTATATGGAAGGGAATTCTACAGGTGGGAAGTGCAAGAAAAGAAGCTGTTAGAGTAGAAATTGCAGTTGCATTTTATCGGTTTCACTGTAAAAGGGTGGGACCTAGTTGCTAGTCTAGAAGCTCGTGTAAATTCATACATAGGGGTCACCAGTGAGCTAAGTTCATTGAAGTAGAAGCCATGAAAGTATTTGTAGAAGAGGCAGAGGAAAGCCACGTCTTGCCGGTGAGAGAGCGACTGCAGCCAAGCTGCCAAGTCGGTATCGATGACATTACAGATTCTGCGTTGGATTTTGTCAAGAACCCCAAGGTGAATAACAGGGGTACGCAACCAGATGTGGCACCAATATTCAATACATGGGCAGTTGGTAGATTTATATATATGCAGGATGGACTTAGATGGGAAAAACTTCCTGGCCCTGCACAATGAAACGACCTTCTTAACAGCAAATTTAGCTATGGATTTTATATAGTCATTCCACTTGAGGTCCGCTAAGAGTGTTATGCCAAGGAGGCATAGTGTTTTGCTCTCAGGGAGGCTAGCCTGATCCATGCTAATGGGGTGGGGGGTAGAAGTGATTGTCTATGATGGTTAATAGATAGCTGCTTTATTTTGGAAGTATTAAAATTTACGAGCCATTTCTTACCCAGTCCACCATGGATTAGAGGTCCTTCTTAAGCTCAGCAGCAAGGTTTGCTTTGTCAACCTCAGCAGATTTTTGATTGAGGTGAAAGTAAACGGTGGTGTCGTCAGTGTATATGCCTACTTGGGATCTTATTACATCGGGGAGATTGTTAATGTAGATCAGGAAAAGCATAGGACCTAGAATAGAGCCTTGAAGGTCACCCGCATTCGTATGGTAGTTTTGGGGGGGCATGTCCATTCAATACTAACTTCATTGTGCAATTTGAGAGGAATGACTGGATTATGTCAACAATTGTCCAGTTATACCATAGCTCCGTAACTTGCAAAAAGGGCCAGCATGCCAGACTCTGTCAAATGCTTTAGAAATATCCAGGGCAACAGTTCAAGCGTTGCGATTCTTGTCAAGAGCCTGGTATATATACTCAATGATGGTTGTTAGCATATCAGCAGTAGACCTGGTGAAGCGGAAACCATACTGTTTGTCTGGGAAGAGTCTGTGGGCTGTGAGATGTTGAACCACCTTGGCATTGACAATGGTTTCAAACACTTTGCCAAAGATCAGTAGGAGGCTGATAGGGTGGTAATTAGTGGGGTCCGAGGGTTCTCCAGTATTCTAGAATATAGGAACTACAGAGGAAGACTTCCAACAGGCAGGAAAGCAGGAAGTAGATAGGCAGTAGTTGTAGAGCTTAGAGAGGACAGAGGAGAGTTCAGGGGCACATTTCTTCAAAACTGTAATTGGGATTCCATCACCTCCACTTGCTTTATGAGGGTCAAGCTTTGAGATTATGTTAGAGATCAACAAGGGGGCAATGCAGACATTATTTAGTTGGGCCTCAGTTCTACATTGGAAGTCGGGTGTAGATACTCCAGACAAATCCAGTCTCGAATTGGTGGAGATTCTGCGAGCAAAGCATACAGCCTTATCTGCTAAAGAGGTGAAGACCTTAAATTCTTTGATTAGAGGAGGTATTGAGGTTTTACTGTTGTTAAGCACACTTTTACAGAGTTGCCAGTAGTTTTTTGTGCCGAACTTACAGGAAGCTATGCGCTGCTTCATTCTGGCAGCAAACAACATGTTAGCTTTATTAAATATCTTTTTGCACTCATTATGAGCAGAGGTAAAAGAGCACCTGTTATGGTCTAATGCATGGCTCCTATAAAGCCAGAAGAAGTAGGCAATGGCGGCTGAGCAAGTGGGTGAGAACCAGGGAGATGAATGGGATTTAAGCTGAAACTTCCTGGCTGGGATGAAAGCATCTATGCCAGCCTTAACCCAATAAGGGACCTCAGATGCACAGTCTTCAATGGGAAGACTAAAAACATTATTCCAAGGGACATCCATCACACAGGAAGTCACAGAACGAGTCCCAGTCTGCTCTTTGGTAGCAGTAGGATATTCTGCTAGTCTGAGTTTCTTCAGTGGAGTGGGAGTGGAGGGAGATGTTGACAGAAACCACTGCATGGTCAGGTTTTCCAAGAGGGCAGAGCTCCTTGACATTGCTAGAGTCAGGATGGAAGTGAAGCAGAGGTCTAGCAGTGAGTCACTTCCATTAGCATTATTCGAGAAACGCATGGGGAAATCCACCACTTGCATAAGGAACTAAGTGATTGAAAAATTCATGATGTGGACACCAACAAGATCTGTGACAGAGTTTTCCAACATCTTGGTGTGGTGGGCGTTAAAGTCACCAAACACAAATATATGGGCAGATGGATGAGAAGAAATGGCCTTATCAATATTATTAAAGATGTTATCAAGTACTGAACAGTCAGGAGATGAGGAGGAGTAGTAGAGAAAGAAAAGATAGCTAACCGAGCTTAGAAGTGAGAGACAGAAACACATGAAAGAATGATCTAGGGATTCAAGAGAGATCACCCTAGCTAGAAGGAGATGTTCACTGACATAAACACTAAGGCCATGCATATGGACATTAAAGTCCTTCTTGAAGAGGGGAAGGTAACCAGGAACGTAAAACTCAGAAGAGGGGGTAAAAGGTCAAGGTTAGTTTCACAGACAGCTAAGATGTCTGGTGAGTTGGTTTGAGGGAATGATTCTATGCTATAAAAGTTAGTACGTATACCTCATATGTTTGTGAAGGAAATGCTGACAGGTTCAACAATAAGTTTGCCTGGAGCTGATCATATGCTCTAAGACTTACTCTAAAGCTTACAACTAAACCAGAATTTCTATTCTATAAGATTTTAATTTTTAACTTCTTATCACAGAAATCCAATAACTAAAATTCATAGATCAATTGTCCAAACTCATCAGTGGAAACACAGTTATTTATCCAGAACAACTTTAAGCCCAAGTAGACCCAGGTAACTCTGCCCAGTGGACAAATTGTGCAAAAATGTTGGGGATAAACAAGGACATAGATGTTCCTGTAAAAAAGAAACAGCGGAAATTTTATACGCAAACAAGTATGGAACAATAAGTTTGTAGCCTGACACAGTAGCTGAATTTTGGGCTGACATTTTTACTGTATAATTTTCAATCAACGTGTTTAAGGGAAAAGATTGCATTGAAAAGAGAAGATTATGCTGAAAAATAAATGCTTTGAATAAAAACACATTTTCATCATGATTTACTGATTAGACACACACAGACACACACACACACAGACACACACACAAACACATATATAAAGAGAAAGGGAGAAAGTGAGAGAGAGACTGTGGAAATAGGAATTAACACTGCATAGTGATTGTAAGTCTCAGGTTTCATTGTGATCTTTAGAAGATAACACTGAAGTGTGAAACTGACAGTCACCATGCAGCATTGCTTCCTATGTCCACACTATATCTACAAATGCTCTATCTCTGATATTGAGCACTTCTCTCCAATATTAAGCAATATATATATATATATATATATATATATATATATATATGTGTGTGTGTGTGTGAATAAATATAGTTTAAGGTGTGCTATATTTATAGGATAAAGTGCTCAATATCAGAGATAGAGCATATGTAAATTTAAAAGAGTGAACACTGACGTCAACACTCAGGGGCAACAGAGTGTTTCATGCTAAGTGCAATCATCAGGCCACATGTGTTGAGTTTTTCCTTGGATATTTATATATACGTGTCAGTGGGGCATTGTGGGTAATTCCTCTAATGGTTATTTTCGTGGGAGTGGCTTGGTTATTTATTTATTCATTTCAGTAAATCTATTTGACTTGTTATTAATTTATTCTTTTGTTTTTCGATGATTAATTCATTTATTTGATGAATTAATCATTGAAAAACAAAAGAATAAACTAATGACAAGTCAAATAGATTTACTCAAATAAATAAATAAATAAATAACCAAGCCACTCTGTCAAAATAACCGTTAGAGGGATTACCCACAATGCCTCACTTATTATGGCAATAATTTTTTCCTTCAAAAATGTGTTATGGTAATAATCTTTTTCCTTCAAAAATATACTGTTGGCAATATTTTTCCTTCAAAAATGTATATTTTTCCTTCAAAAATGTATATTTTTCCTTCAAAAATGTATATTTTTCTATAAAAGTCTATTTTTATGTATATATTTCTATGAATGTGTGCTTTATACTTTCATAGTGTTTTGACACTAGTTTATGGGTTAACTATTTGCCCATAGCTGGGACCCTAACAGGTGCTACCACTCCAAGTCAGAGTGGACCTGGGAACAACAGCAATTAAGAGGTGGTTCCATGCTTGTCACAACCTCCCAATCAGAGGCCTTGCTGCCAAATACAATTTACCATCATACCCAGACCTTTCTTTATAGTTGGTTCACATATTTTAATAATTTAGTAAATGTTAATTAATTTATGAATAAAAATTTTTTTTCATATTTATTTCTTTAAAAATTGGTAAATGATAAGTATTGTATTAGTCATAATACAAGTGTATTAGACTTTCGAATGTTGTTCCAGTTACTATTGTGGCATGTAGGAAACAAGACATTTTTATCAAAATATATGGCAATGAGATAAAATGCAAAAATGTAGACACCTTTCCTGTGAGCATTAGTGCTAAGTTAAACTTAATATGTTTGATAGTTTTTTTTCCCATTATATTATTCTAAATTTTCTCACATAGACATTTGTATGTTTATGCATGTGTGTGAGAAAGAGTTTGTTGAGGATAAAATGGTTCAGTGAAAGAATAAAATCTAAACTTATTTATAAATGGAACTTTGTCTGTGTGTGTGTCTGTGTGTGTCTCCATTAACTATAGACTCTGAAATGGCTGAACCGATTTTCTTGAAAATTTGCACAGTTGTACTATAAGCGTCTGCAAGTGTTCTTAGCTAGGTTTTGTTTCGAGGTACCCCCAATAAATATCGAAAATCGATAATCGAAAAAATCGGGTTATAGAAGGAGTGGTCCGATTTTAATCAAATTTGATACACTCATAACCAAAGACATAAGAAACAATATTCAGAAGTTTCAAGGTTGCAGTTCTTACAATAGTGCAGAAAATTGATAATATATATATATATATATAAAAGGCAAGATGTCTGTGTGTGTGTGTCTGTTTATTTGCCTGTATGTCTGTATTTTTTTTTTCAGCTCTTTTTTTTAGTTTTTGCTTCAGGTTTTGCTCTAAGTAGGTATAATTGTAGTTCTTAGTCTCAGCCATGATACCATTTACTTAGAGGACTTATTTAGCCTTCAAAATTCAGTTTACGATGAAAAAAGCTTATTTGATATCAATACCAGGAAATCAAAATTTGACTTACATCCATTCATTTTTCTTTCAGTCTACGGTTTTGCTTTAACTGTAAACAGTAGTCTTTAAACTGTAGTCTTTCGTGCCAACGTCCAAAGAGTCTGAGTTCCAGGCCCATGGATTAGTTTTAAGGCTTTCATTACATCTGAGCAATGCTGGGCTATACTGCTAGTTAAAAAATAAATGTCATACTGTAAAAAATTAAAATATGGAAGACAACTAAAACTGACCTGCCAGTAGTTTGGTTGGCAATTATTGTGCAACCAGTCCCTCCATTCTTTGAGAGATTCATTCGTGGACAGTGATGTGACGGTAAAACCCATTTCCTGGGCAAACATTGTAGCTGGAACAAAGATCAATCACTCGATATTATGTATCCATAACTATCAACAGCTTTTGTTTAATATCAAAGTCAGAATCTTTTTTAAGATTTTATACAAACACCTGACATTTGATAGCACTGAAGGCCCACAATTTTCAATAGTGCAGTTTTGAGTAAACACAATTAGCAAATATTTTCATTAAAAAAATCTTTAAAACACTTTATGCTCTGTTCCACATTCAGTTGAAATTTATAAAATCTTTTACACTATTTAAATTGTTTGGACTGTTGTCCCCATCTTTATTGTCATATCCACAAAGTTTCAACCATTGTATGCTCCGGCCTTCTTCAGGTGATATATATTGGAATTTTGAACCAAACCATTTATTTAGTCCACAGCGGTAGATTGTTCTAGTTCCATGTGCCATGATTTTTTAGAAAAGACATGGTTTGAAATTCCATTGTATATCATCTGAAGAAGGTTGAAGCATACAACAGTTGAAATGTTGTGAATATGTCAATAAAGATGAGAACAACAATCAAAACAATATAAATAGAGTAAATAGCAAATTTCATCTCAGAAATATAGACAGATATAAAATCCTTCTTTTAAAACAAATTTTCAGGAAAATAGGCTTCTCAAGTTCACTGTTTTCACACTTTCTAACACTGATGGGAGTTTCCTTCCTAACCTTTTGTTTAAAGTTACGTGGAACATCAACATTTTGAGTATGTCCTTATTTTCTCTTCAAGTTACATATGCTATTTTAGTTGTTGAAAGTTCTCAAGTGGCGTGGTTCCTGTTATTTGGTATATTTCTTTGTGTCATCTAAATAGTAGCAATAATATGATTAGAGTAAAACTAGTAATAAAATAACAAGAGAAAAATTTTCATTTGAAAAGCAAAAACAGAGCAGTAAAAAGAACAATAGAATACTAGTGAAAATACTTCATTTGAAAATTTCCAAAATGTTAAAACTTATCTATTTCTTATAACTGTAAAAAAACCAAAAAACAAAAAAAAAAAAACCAAAGAAAATAACAAAAAGAATGATTCCCAAAATATAGGGCTTTAAAATCTAAGAGGCCTCCAGCCAAGGTGTATATTTTGGAAACTGTCATAGGCCTTTTTTACACGTGCTGTTTTAACGCATTGTAGATTCTAAATAACCCTTCAGTAATTTTAAACCTGTCGTCATCCTCGGCTTTACTCAAATTGTTTAAATTAATATTTTTCCATTCCTCTCTACTCAGAAGAATGGGTAATTTGAAGAGGCCTCACAAGTGGAGTAGCCTAGGACCCCTCTTCATCTAAAGCTGGCCCTAGCTGGAGCTATTCAATACTCTCTTTCCAGTCTTGATATAAAAGTATTTACATAGACTTGTATTATTTTCCATCCTATGATCTCTTTTCTACAGGCACAATGTCAAAAGCATATCCTCAAGTTCACAAACATTCTCAAGTTCCAAAACATAGAATCTATTTTGTACATTTATAAATCTACCATTCATCCATGCATTGAATATTGTTGCCATATCTGGTCAGGTGCTCCTGCTATTCAACTTGAGGTTCTCAACAAAATCCAACGGAATATTTGCAATATAATTGATCCTGACTTAAAATCCGCCTTCAGTCACTTTCTCACCAATGTGATGTGGCTTCCCTTTGTCTTTTCTACAAA
This sequence comes from Ascarosepion bandense, assembly GCA_037127315.1. Taxonomy (NCBI): domain Eukaryota; kingdom Metazoa; phylum Mollusca; class Cephalopoda; order Sepiida; family Sepiidae; genus Ascarosepion; species Ascarosepion bandense. The sequence continues at coordinate 5,901,900 of JBBBDQ010000900.1, forward strand.
TATTTTTATGGAAACTACTCTGACGAGCTTTTATCCCTGGTTCTCAACCACATGTATTTACTTGTGCTACTAGATTTGCATTGAGGTCCCACCCTTTTACCATCAAAATAGTTAAATGTAACCGCCTCTTCTATTCTAACAGTTTCTTTTCTTGCACTTTCCATTTGTGGAACTCCCTAGCGTTTACTTGCTTCCTAATAGCTACAATCTCCAAAAGTTTAAATGTAATCTACTTCTATCTACTTGATTCCCATCCATCTCTTATCTTTTCTCACATGTCCCCTGTACCTTGTTTTTTTCTCTCACTGTAACCCCCTGTGCAACAGTGGACGTCCTGCCTTGTTTGAAGCAAAATGATTATAAAAAAGAAAAATTGCTATTCAGTATCAAAAATATATTGCTACTCTATTGCTATTTCCATGGAAAAAGTTTGGGTATGTCTTATAAGAAACAATTGGATCATATGATGAGCTTTTTGCCCTGTGAATTTAACCATGTAAATTTAAGTGTTCTACTAGATTGGCATCTAGGTCCTACCCTTTTACCATTGAAATAATTAAATGTAACTGCCACTTCTACTTGAACAGTTTCTTTTCTCACATTTCTCCCTGTGGAACAGTCCTTCCATTTACTTGCTTCCCTGATAGTTACAATCTCCAAAAATTTAAATGCATCGTCAATTGCCATCTTCTGTCTTCTTGAATCCCATTCATCTTTTATCTTTTCTACAATACTCATTACCTAGACTTTTCTCTCATTGTAGCTCCCTGTTCACTAGTGGCATTGCCACATTGCTTGGGGTGAAATGATTAAAAAACTGTTGTAGCAAAATCTTCGTTGCCAAGTTGTTGTGGCCTGTTTGGGCCAGGAAGAAATACACAAAAACAAGAAGGTAGGTTCAAACAGTGTATTAGAATAACAGAACATATATACAAGTAAGAGGGTTAGTAGTAAGCAAATAGAAGTATATGCCCGAACTGATAGCCGACAATAACCCATTTTCAAAATGCGGAGCCTATTACTATATTAACTTATATTAATATGATAACATGTTATTTTATTAATATCTGAAATTAATATTATAATTTATTATTAATATATTAGATTAATTCATACAATGAATTATAACATGCATATATTTTCCTTTACAAATATATAACACTTCCTTTATATATCTGTTGAGGAGAAATCTTCATCACTAAATTGTTGTGGCCTGTTTCAGCCAGGAAGAAATACACAAAAACAAGAAGGTAGGTTCAAAGAGTGTATTAGAATAACAGAACATATATACAAATAAGAGGGTTAGTAATCAGTTCGACTGCCTCACGACTGTGTCACAGCTGTGTGGCCGGAAGTGACGCAGTATAGTACTTATTGACAAAGGAAGAGTCCATTCCTATAGATAGGGCACCACAACAAAAACAATCATCTTATTTTATTTTTTATTTTTTTCATGCAAACTTGTGGCAAGTCAATTTCTTTTTAAGTAAACTTCTGGTATATGAATTTTGTCCTGTATTTGCATAATAAATAATTTATTGCTGAAGAAGCAAGGTTTTTTCTTACTGAAAATGGCATATGACATACGTAATTTTTGGAGTTTTATTTGAATATATATATATATATATATATATATATATATATGCAAGGGGCAGTTGTCACTCCAGAAATGATTGCTTAAAGATGAAGTTATACTAAAAATACGATTCTAAAACGTTTCTGTGTGCCAAAAATGTTAAATTAATTATATTACAATTATATATATATATATATATATATAGATTCGTGTAAAATCCTTTGTAAAATAAAGACGGAAGCTGATGATGGTTCGCCTGAAATAGGCCTATACTTCCAATTTACCATGAAATAACATGTCTGCCTTAATTTTTCTTATATTTGCTCTATATGTATTTATATACATATATATTTAGAGCTCTCTTAGAGAGTTATCCTACCACTGTATATACAGGATACTCCTTTGGATTCTTCTATACCCACACTGCATGCTGATATATATATATATATATATATATATATATATATATGAGATAACAATATATATTTTTATACATCAAGATTAGTATCAGGAAAATTGTACGACACAGTAGAAAAAGTTTACCTATACATATAAAGTAATTTTAGTAGCAAGAGGCATACCAAGTACACAGTCTATACCAAACTGTACCTGGCAGGGAGTACCTCTTACTTTGATAAACAAAGAAATCTACCTTATGCTGTAATCAATACTCGCCCAACTTTATGCACTTGGCTAACAAGCTAATTAATATACAAGGAAATGCTGAAAATTTCTTCACCTACCCCACTCCCACATATGACCAAATATTAGATTCTTTTTAATCCTTACTTAGTCAGGCTGAAAACCTTTCAGCACCTCCTCATATGCCATCTTCCTCACTTTTCAGCAGTAGTATTTCTCAATGATTTGGACCTCCCGCTAAAATTCAGCAAAATTGATCTGCTTGTAAGAAAACAGGTATAACATTTTTGCACAATAATTTTTGTAAATTAACATTCATGAGATCTTCCACTACCCCTAATGGTTGTCAGAATAAAAAAGATATTAGTTTTTTTATCATTTTTAAAAAGTGGTTCATAATAAAATATAGTGTCAAATCAATAACTGACTTTTTAAAAGAATTAACTGTACTTTGTTTTTATTTACAAAGGTTGAATTTGAAATTTTGTTAACTTTATTAATAACTGTATACTGATGATATACTTTTTCCCAATTCATAATAATACACAATTATTAATGATGTTAACACAGTTTCAAACTTAACATTTGTAAATAATTCCTTAATTTCAAAATTTCTTTACTCCTACACTTAAGCTCATATTTACCATCATTTCCTACAAGCATTGTGTGTTGTGTATAATCCATGACAGCCCTGGCTACAGAAATGGCATTTTTCACTCGCTTCAGATTCCCAACAGAACCAACTCGGTGGCTTAGCCTAAAAAGAAAGTAAGTCAAAAATTTGTATCTAAATCTTTTAAAAAAGAAAATGATAATTTAATAGTTTCAGTTCCTTTATTTATTTGTAAATGAATGTAACAAAAATAAAAAAATATATGGCTCTATTCGAAAACATCAATGGGTCTATGCTTCAAGGTGTGCGAATCTAACTAAAGGTTAGTTACTTGAAAATTGTTACTGCTGTAGTAGATAGGAAATTAAGAATTAAAATCAACTTTCTTCTTCACTTTTACAAAAATTCACAATGACATATGAAATCCTGGTTTTTCCCAAATAGAAAAAGGATTGACCACGTGCTTAAAGAAAAAGTCAAAACCAGATTTCACGAGTAGATGTTAAATAGATTTTCTGACCAATGGAAGTGATTTGCAAGACCAAAAAGGACTTAGCAATCTAGTGTGAATAATCTAGATGACTATAAATGACTTCGATCAGCATCAGTCAGTCATATGGGAGCAGATGAGACGACATACTAAAATGTAAAGGGAGAAACTTCAGCCATGACCAGGACATAAAGTCACGTCACACCTTGTTCTCTTACTCCTTCTTTCTCGTGAGCTGATTCATTTTACTTCTTCTTCTCCATTCAAAGACATTTCTACCAAACAAACGCTTATACATACATATATACCCGTAAACTCTTTTCAATAAATTACTATTACAAACATTTTCTATAACTCTTGATACCCTTAACTCATTACTTGTTTCTTATCGAACATTCTTCTTCTTACACATTTATATTAATGTTCAGCAAACAAGATTCCACTTATTTTTCAACAACCTAATGATATCTTAAAATGCAGGGATTGTCAGCTATCTTTGGAAGTGGCCTTGTACCATGGCTGACGCACACTATAGCTTCACTGGTGACCCCCAATGGTTGAAAAGAAGACACACTCTACTTCTTCACTGCTAGATAACTAGGGTAGTCCTGTTGCAAACACCTGTTCAGGTACATCTAAATTTCTTAGCACCTGCAAAACCGACCTGTGGTTTATACTGTGATTATGTTGAGCAGACCTTGATGTACGGTTTTTCTGTATGGAGGGTTATCAGTTGAAGAGAAAGCAAAACATTGACACAGAGGAATAATCTTGGAGTGATTATTTACCCGTCCATAATCATGGCATCAAGAGTTGTCTCCCCTTTCTCATCCGGGTGTCCTCCGAATCCAACACTGTCACTGCACACATGCTGAATTTCGCATACAGAACATCCTTTTTCAACTGCATCCATACAGGATCCTCCATTACTGATCACACTCCAGGCTAGAAAATACACACAAAAAAAAAAATTAAAATAATACAGTCAAAAATCATTAAATTATCTTGCACGTAAAATTATTTTTTTAATGCTTCACTGATGTTTACATTGCTTGTATGAGCAAGACAAAACTTTATTGGGATTATAACTGTGATGAATACAAAATTAAAAGTAACTCTCTTCTTTTCACTGTTCACAAATTTCGCAATCCAGTGCGAAATCTAATTTTGACTAAGGTCCCACGTTCTTTCTGATCTACATTAATGATCTCCCAAATGCCATTAGATCCCAAGTAGGCATGTACGCCAATGACACTACAATTTACTCTCGCCTCGATCAAAAACCCGGCGTGGGTGAACCTCACTCCCGAGCTTGAAAAGGACCTCTAATCCATAGTGGACTGGTGTAGGAAATGGCTCATGAATTTCAATGCTTCCAAAACGAAGCTGCTATCAATTAACCATCATAGACAATCGCACATACCTCCCATTAGTATGGAACAGGCTTGCCTCCCCTGAGAGTAAAACGCTATGCCTCCCTGGCCTTACACTCTCGGCGGACCTCAAATGGAATGACTATGTTGAATCCATTGCTAAGTTCGCTGATATGAAGGTCAGTTCTCTGTGCAGGGCCTGGAAATTTTGGTCGGGTGCCCCTGCTACTCTCCTCAGGCTTCTTGACAAAATACAACGGAGAATCTGTAACCTGATCAATCCTGATTTGGCGGACTGGCTGCAACCACTCTCTCACTGGCGTGACGTGGCTTCCCTGTGCCTCTTCTATAAGTACTTTCATGGCTTCTACTCCAATGAACTTAAGTCATTGGTGCCGCCTAGGTACGAATTTACATGAGATACTAGATTAGCAACTAGGTCCCACCCTTTTACAGTGAAACAGATAAGATGTAACTGTAATTTCTACTCCAACAGCTTCTTTTCTTGCGCTTCCCACCTGTGGAATTCCCTTCCACATGGCTGCTTCCCCAACAGCTACAATCACCAGAAGTTTAAATGTAAGGTCAATAGACACCTCCTAACACACTAACTTGCATCTATTCTCTCAAACACTCTCACCATCTACCCAACCCTCATTCTCGGCACCCTTACCCGTCTATCACCCTCCTTCTGACATTTCCTATATCTAACCATCCTTTTCTCATCACTTCCCCGACCCTATGTAACCCCCTACACAATAGTGGCAGTGGAATGCCTTGCTCAGGGTGAAATGATTAAAACAAATAAAAAAAAATAAAGGATTGACTCTGTACTGAAGGAAAAAGACCAAAGCAAATTTTACAAGCCAGTGTGACTTATTTTCTAACCAATGAAATGGAGCAATTTATAAAACTGAGAGAATCTAGCAAGTCTGTGTGAAAAAGTTCTTTGACATATATATTGAGAAATAAAGTGGACTCAGTCACATAGGAGCAGAGATCAGATAAGACACCTTCACAATGTAAGGGAGAAATCTCAAGCTGCTGAACCAAACATGTCTTGATAACATATATTCCCTCTCCTTCTCCTTCTTGTGTTCTATTTTCCTTTATCTCTTCTTTGACCTCACCATTCTTGCCGCCAACAAAAAAGAAGAAAAAAACAACAGTAAGATATGTCAACTGACTCCTAAAAATTAACATCAATAAGTACAATTTGCCTTTATTGCTTTACCTTCTTTTTCACTTTCTTGCTGGCCACAAAAAAGAAAGAAAGAAACACAGACTTTATTACTACCCTGTTAATTTTTTTCTGCATACACACATTTCACTACAACTACGAACTCTGGATTCATTTAAATCCATACAACACTTTCTCTTTGAATATTTACACAGTTAATAGTTTCACTTCCTACAAACTGATGTTATTCTGTTCAGTAAATAAATATTCATTTAAACATACTAATGAAAAATTTATATTCTTTCAACCTTCTGATCTGGAGTAAATTGTGGGGAATTTGATTATGTTTGGTGCAAGGCCAGTTTAATAAACATGCTCAAGCTCATACTTCATAACTCTGAGCAAATAATCATACATTCTCCTAACATTTATATATATATATATATATATATATATATATATATATATTTTCTAAACATATACTGTTAAATATAAGAGACATTGAATGTCTATTATGTTTAATCATGAGCCATTCTAAACATTGTATTTTGGCTTTAAATTTAGGTGAAAATAAAGACAAAAATTCTCCAACATTTGGATAATTTTTTTATTAAGTTGGTTCTAAGCTTTTGGCTCACATGAGCCATCTTCAGAGAGGTTACAAGGATGTTAACATAAAAACATCCACCATCAGCGACGATTTTATCTTGTGTTGGCATAAAACTTTCCTAAGGAACGATAACTTTAGTCAACAATACAATAATCCTCACTCATACACACAGTAAAAAGAACCTTCAGATATTGGAGGCCATCTACATTAAATCCAAACAACCCACACTTAATAAAATTTTGTTTAAATCTGGTCATAGCACATTACATTGCATTTAAATATATGGTTCTGTTATCATTTCGAGCTCTCACGCGGTATGACATCATAGAACCACATTACAAATTTACAAACTGCATTTGCTATTTTTAGTAATTGTCATTGTTGCTTAGGAAAGTTTTATGTCAACACAAGATAAAATCGTCGCTGATAGTGGATGTTTTTATGTGAACGTCCTTGTAACCTCTCTGAAGATGGCTCATGTGGGCTGAAAGCTTAGAACCAACTTAATAAAAAATTATCCAAATGTTGGAGAATTTTTGTCTTTATTTTCACCTGAAATTAAAGCCAAAATACAATGTTTAGAACGGCACATGATTAAACATAATAGACATTCATTGTCTCTTATATTTAACAGTATATGTTTAGAAAATTATTTGCTGCCTCGATACACTATATATATATATATATATATATATATATATTCATAAAAATGAGAAATAGCCAAATGTAGAAACAACAAAATGAGTATTATTTATTATCTGGATGCTATGTGGTGTTTGAGAGAGTAACAATTAGTAAAATTGTGAGTTAGGAGTCAAATGCAGATCAAATACAGACCCCACAATCCAACAGAAGGATAATTTAAAGAATAAGTAAAGGATATACAGTCATTCTTCTTGTAAGTTTTTTTTTTATAAAAGTGTAGAATGGAATGTCAAGATAATTTAATTGGGAAAATACAAGAAGTGTCTGGGGTTTTCTTACCTCAGATTTTTGTTGAGAGCTAAGAGATGAATCTTACTAGTATGGACTGAAAAAGGAAGAAGTGCCAAAATTTTCATTGACGCATGTGTTGGCAGCCTGTCCTTGTGGACTGTTAATCCTTATGTCATGTGTTTGTGTAGAGGAGAAAAGTGGGGTCGATTCTCATTGGTTTAGAAAGATTGAATTAATAATAATTCTATTAGCAATTCTACTCCTGCAGCTTCTTCTCTTGCATTTCCCGCCTGTGGAACTCGCTCCCATATTCTTGCTTTCCTGACGGCTACAACCTCCAGGAATTTAAATGCAATGTCAATACTCATCTCTTAACCACATGACTCTAGTTCTTTCACCACCCCGTATATCCTTTCCTTTCTCTCCACCCTTGCAACTGTCATCACACCTGTATTCCCATCCTTCTCTTGCTCCTTTCTAACTAGTTCGTCTTCCTCTTCACTCTCTTCTACTTAATCTTTTTACTCTTATGTAGCCTCCTGTACATCAGTGGCATTACCGCCTTGCTCAGGGTGATACGATTAAAAAAAAAAAAAAAAAAAAAAAAAATTACAATTATTTGTGGCATTATAATTAATTTTTATAGACATGACACAGTGGAAGTATAATTAATTTTTTTTATTTGTGTATTTCTTTAAGGACACAACATGTTAATTTGTAAGGAGATTTTTAAAAAATTGAAATTCATATTCTTAGTTTTTCTCTAAGCCCCCCCCCCCCCAACCCTGTCCAATATATTACTATTGTTTAAGCACTCCAGGTTACTAATTAAAAAAAATGTATTCTTTTAATTACTTTGTTTTGGCTACTGAAGGAGGTTCAGTTTACATTACAATGAATTTACATAGCAATGTTAACTTTTATAAAATTTAATTTAACTTTTATTTATTTTTATTTATGTGATCTGGGGTGCTTAAAACATATTAATAGAAATAAATATTTCTGGTCTCAATGTCTATTATACGACTCAACCAAAAAAAGTTATATAAACACATGCATAGATCACCTCAAACAGGAGCAGGATTTAACAAATTTCAAAGATCATTATGATACTGAGGTCAGTCCTCATTGAGGGCTCCAGTGTTATAGCCTTGTGTCAGATTAAGCTGAGTTTATACCAAAGAATGTATGAACAATTATTCTTGAAAGAAAAATATTTGAAAATGCTTTATATAAAAGATACACTGAAAATTAGAACAATGGAGATTAACTAATTGAAAAATGCCTGATAAATAATTATATAAAGGCATAGCAAAAAGATCTACTGTAGGAATGAACTAAAATTATTTACTATAGAAAAGCAAAAGAGAAATTTATTATAGAAATGCATTATGAATAATTCATTATAAAAATGCATTGCAAATGAATTAATGTAGATACAAAGAGCAAATACTACTATAATTGATAATTATTTATTTTGTAAATCTACTTGAAATGACTTATCAGCATTCAGAGATTAATAGTAAAAATCCTTAAACTCAAAACAAGACAATAACAATCAGTCAAAAATTCACATACCTTTTTCTGTTGCTTTTTTGAAGGGCCAAGTATTAATAACAAGTGGAAGGCTGGTAGATTTAGTAACAGTAAGGCTGCTACTAATAACATTAATCACCATAATTAGCAATCGAAAGAGGTGAATAGCATTCATCTTCAAGGCTGCAAAAAATACTAGAAAAATAGGATACAGTAAAAACCAGTTTGTTTTTGCATAAAGATATAAATATAAAATGATACTTTATAACGGATGTCACATAAAATCTGATACCAAGTTGACTAGTGACCTTTGAAGTATATAAGTTATCAGCTGATGTGCAAGGTTTATCAAATTTTTTAAAAATTTTATTTTTAGAGCTGTTATATCAGGCATGGCACCATAAAATAAAATTTTGGGGTGGGGAGACTGATTAATTGATTTGTTTTTTACAGTTTATCAACCCTTTCTAGATTATTTACTGTAGGTTTGTTTTTTTTAGAGCTGTTGCATGGCACCATAAAATAAAATTTTAGGGTGGGGAGACTGATTAATTGATTTGTTTTTTACAGTTTATCAACCCTTTCTAGATTATTTACTGTAGGTTTGTTTTTTTTAGAGCTGTTGCATGGCACCATAAAATAAAATTTTAGGGTGGGGAGACTGATTAATTGATTTGTTTTTTACAGTTTATCAACCCTTTCTAGATTATTTACTGTAGGTTTGTTTTTTTTAGAGCTGTTGCATGGCACCATAAAATAAAATTTTGGGGTGGGGAGACTGATTAATTGATTTGTTTTTTTACAGTTTATCAACCCTTTCTAGATTATTTACTGTAGGTTTGTTTTTTTTAGAGCTGTTGCATGGCACCATAAAATAAAATTTTAGGGTGGGGAGACTGATTAATTGATTTGTTTTTTACAGTTTATCAACCCTTTCTAGATTATTTACTGTAGGTTTGTTTTTAACGGTTTATCAACCCTTTCTGGATTATTTAAAGCTGAAACATATCTTGGACTGTAAGGGTAATTTTTTTTTTGCAAATGAATATGGCTTTAACAATTTTTTTGAGAATAATGATTTTTCAAGATACAAGTCTTACTATTTGACCCATATCTTGAGGAGTGGGGTGATGGATTCATACCTTTCTAAAAGGTCCTGCTGTTACTGTCTTGTTTTGAATTATAGAGTTTAGGGATTTCTACTATTAATTTCCAAAGTGTATTTACAAATAAATGAATGTAACAAATCAACATGTCCTCAGCATGGTGTCGGGGGGGAATCATGTTAAAATTTGGGAGAAAGCTAAGTCAGATGATAAGTTTTGAAGATTCTTAATACTATATTTTTTTAGCTGATTTGTTCATAAAATAAAAATTTTATTTTCAGATCTATTATCTTACTGTAAAGATTTTTGTTTTGATTTTAAATACATACTATTTTGTTCATCTGTTTTTTTTTTTGTTGTTGTTTTTTTTTTACATTTTTCTAGTACAGGTCAAGAAGCCTTTATCTGAAATTCTTGGAACTGGAAATACTTCAGTTTTAAGCTTTTTCAAAATTTGGAATACAAGCTATTTAATTTGTATATAATATCTATAAAATGGGGCAGCTTGGGAATCATACATACAATGTTCTTTTATATTTAACTAGCAGTATAGCCCGGCATTGCTTGGGTGTAATGAAAGCTTATATATATATATTATCAATTTTCTGCACTATTGTAAGAACTGCAACCTTGAAACTTCTGAATATCGTTTCTTATGTCTTTGTCTTTGAGTGTATCAAATTTGATTAAAATCTAACCGCTCCTTCTATAACCCAATTTTTTCGATTATCGATATTTATTGGGGCTACCTCGACACAAAACCTAGCTAAGAACACTCGCAGATGCTTATAGTACAACTGTGTAAATTTTCAAGAAAATCGGTTCAGCCGTTTCGGAGTCTATAGGTAACGGCCACACACACACACACACACACACACAGACAGACAGAAACAAAGTTCCATTTATAAATAAGTTTAGATTTAGATAACATCTATACCGTGAAGGTAGTTTTATATAAAATCTAATAAATTTTGTGTGCATACAAATATAAATAATAACACTAGTACTGTAATGCTCATACAGATTTTTAAAGGGTGAAATTAAGATATTATGTACAAATGTTTGGTACTTTCTCTACTTGTACATAAAAGCATGATCCCTACTTTTTTTTCTTATAATTATTTCACCCCAAGCAAGTTCAGTACTGCCACTGGTGTGCAGGGGGTTACATAAGAGGTGAGTGATAAGAAAGAGTAACAAGTTACAAAGGGTGTCAGAGAATGGATAAGAGAATGATGAGAACACTGGTGTGAAGAGAGCTGCATGAAAGTAGAGTTGAAAGGGAGAAGAACATGATGATACAAGGGTTGTCAGGAAAGGATGTGAGTCAAAGAGATAAGAGATAGCAATTGACATTGCATTTAAATTCTTAGAGATTGTAACTGTTTGGGAGACATGTACATGGAAGGGAATTTCACAGGTTGGAAGTGCAAGAAAAGAAGCTGATAGAGTAGAATTTATAGTTACATTTGATTGGTTTTACTGTGAAAGGGTGGGACCTAGTTGCTAGTTTAGTAGTTCAAGTAAATTCATGCAGAGGGGACACCAGGGAGCTAAGCTCATCGGAGCAGAAGCCATAAAAGTATTTGTAGATGAGACAGAGGGAAGCCACATTACATTGGTGAGAAAGTGACTGGAGTGTAGCTACCAAGTCAGAATCAGTTACATTGCAGATTCTCCTTTGGATTTTTTGAAGAACCCTGAGAAAAAAATACATAAATACAGGATTTTTTGATTTTACTGAGCACAAAACACTTGGAAAGTAATCTATGAACAAAGGTGTTGCTGTGAAAGTCACTAACAAAAACTTATGCCAATGTAGGCTAGGTAGTTGGGCTGGGAAACCCTCCTTCAGGATAGATGAGGTCACTTACAACAGCTGTACATCACCTAGGAGCTGTCCCAGTATTTTCTGAAATTTTGAATTTCAGTCAGCACATTAAAAAACTTTCTGATTGTGGAATTTCAGATAAAGGATCCCCAACCTGAACTTATTTTCTGGGATAACACGTATAGATTTTTTCTGCATATGAGGCATACATTACCCGCCATAATTATTAAGCCACCTCAGTTTTTTTAAAAGAAATGATGTATTTCATACTATTTTTAGTGGATAATTCAAAATGAAAATAGAATAGTTCTTTTGTTATTATTACTCTGAAAAATTTTACAAGGGAAGGAAGCAAAGATGAACTTGTCACCCTAAATTTTCTTCATTCTTTCATTGATGAAACTGCAATATAGGTAATTATTGAATATTTATAAATTCATTTGATGCACATGTTGTTGTGCAATATTAACAAAAGAACCATTCTATTTTCATTTACAATTATTCATTTGGCAATAAATACTAAAAAAATAGTATGAAATACACCATTTTTTTAAAACACTGGGGTTGCCTAATAATTATGGCTGGTAGTGTATATCATAGTTTTAGAAGCTAATATTTTGGAAAAGTGGAAAATTAAATTTTCTGATTTATTTTGAAAACTAATGGCAGTTATGACTTGAGATAAATGATACAGACATGGCTCAATAGCCTTGTCACCTGTTGAGGTCAAAAGGACAAATTTAAACTTCTGTTTAGTTTTCTGTTCCAATTACCTAAACACAACTTTTGTAGGCACATTAAAAATTTTAGAAAAATAAATATTCTTAAAATTACTAGGGTTGTGTATGGGGGTTATAACACTGAGTAAATAATTATAAACCCTCCTCTAACATTGATATATACAAAAAAAAAACTTGTAAAAATTAGGAACAGAAAACAAATATTATTTATTATCTGGGTGTCATGTGGTGTTGAAGATATGAGAGACAGTAATACAGTGTACAATTGTGAGATTGGGGTCAAATGTAGATCAAATGTAGATCAAATGTAGATCAAATGTAGATCAAATATGGCTGGAATCAGACAAAAGGATAAGATAAATAAGTGGTGCTAGTATAATATGTGAAATTTTTTCACTGGTATAGCAATTGGCCAACCTTAAAAAGCATACTATAAGAAAGTATTATAACTGTCTGGTAAGGGTTAAGCAAAATAATTAATTTCAATAAATAGCTGAATACTTACATCGATAAATATACTCTCACTGAAGTAGGACATATTCAAACTGGGTAGGCCACATACTATACCAGAATCAAAGAGGTAGGCCACATACTATACCAAAATCAAAAAAGTAGGCCACATACTATACCGGAATCAAAGAGGTAGGCCACATACTATACCAGAATCAAAGAGGTAAACCATATACTATGCCGGAATCAAAGAGGTAGGCCACATACTATACCAGAATCAAAAAAGTAGGCCACATACTAAACTGGAATCAAAGAGGTAGGCTACATACTTTACCAGAATCAAAGAGGTAGGCCACATACTATACCAGAATCAAAAAAGTAGGCCACATACTATGCCAGAATCAAAGAGATAGGCCATGTACTATACCAGAATCAAAGTGGTAGGCCACATACAATACCAGGATTAAAGAGGTAGGCAACATACTATACCAGAATCAAAGTGGTAGGCCACATACTATAACTGAACTAAAGAGGTAGGCCTCATACTATACCAGAATCAAAGAGGTAGGCCACATAGTATACCAGAATCAAAGAGGTAGGCCACATACTATACCAGAACCAAAGCCGTATGCCACATACTATACCAGAATCAAAGAGGTAGGCCACATAGTATACCAGAATCAAAGTGGTAGGCCACATACTATACCAGAATTAAAAAGGTAGGTCACATACTATACCAGAATCAAAGCGGTAGGCCACATACTATACCAGAATTAAAGAGGTAGGCTACATACTATACCAGAATCAAAGAGGTAGGCTACATACTATACCAGAATCAAAACACTAGGCCTCATACTATACCAGAATCAAAGAGGTAGGCCCCATACTATACCAGAATCAAAGCAGTAGGCCACATACTGTACCAGAATTAAAGAGGTAGGCTACATACTATACTAGAATCAAAGAGGTAGGCCACATACTATACCAGAATCAAAAAAGTAGGCCACATACTATACCAGAATCAAAGAGGTAGGCCACATACTATACTAGAATCAAAGTGGTAGGCCACATACTATACCAGAATAAAAGAGATAGGCCACATACTATACCAGAATCAAAGAGGTAGACCACATACTATACCAGAATTAAAGAGGTAGGCCACATACTACACAAGAATCAAAGCGGTATGCCACATACTATACTAGAATCAAAGCGGTAGGCCACATACTATACCAGAATCAAATCGGTAGGCCTTATACGATATGAGAATTAAATAAGTAGGCCACATACTATACCAGAATCAAAGATGTAGGCCACATACTATACCAGAATTAATGCAGTAGGCCACATACTATACCAGAATTAAGGAGGTTGGTCACATTCTATACTGGCATTGAATAAGCAAAGTGTGTACAGTCTTTCTTGTATGTTTTTTATAGATGTGAGGAGTGGAGCATCCAGATAATTTAGTTGGAAAAATACAAAAAAATAATAACATAAATAAAAAAGGAAAACCATAAGATAATAAAAATAAAATTAAGAAAAAATTAAGAAAAAATTTTTTAATAATAACAATAATCCTAATAAAACTTTTCCTTTTCCTATTTTTAGACTTATTAATATCAGTTTCATTGTGGAGGGGTTTGTAAAATAATTCTTGTTTAAACCAACTTTTTTGAGGGCATAAATGATTTTATTATCATTAAATATTTTGCAATTGGAGAATAATTTATTTCTCCTAGCATTAACTGTAGTCGTTTGTTTAATTACTTAGTGGTAATGGTTAGAACTAACATTAATATATATATATATATATATATATAGGAGACTCACTATTTTTATGATAGGGCTTGAAAGTATTATTAGAGATATAAGGTAATATCCAGAAAATTAAATATTTTAAGATTTGAAGAAATATTTATTTTAAATCCAAGTAATTTAAAAGATTTTATAACTTTCTTTTGAATTTTAGAGGATAGGGTGTCATTACTATTCGCTGTCGTTGTCTTGCGGCCTTGGCCGAGATAGAACCCACTACACCCCTTCAGTATTCCCTGTGCATTTGGAACCCTGGCGCAATTTTAGCAAAATTCATAATCTTGTCAAATAGCTGAATACTTGATGCTTCGCCAGAACTACCAACGGTGTTTTTATTGTGACACCAACACTAGATGGGTTGCCACCAGGCCCCATCCCATTATTTAACCCATAACTGGAGGGAAGTGATGGATTAATACCTTTCTCAAGGGTACTAGTGCTTACGTGAATGCAGGGTACTCAACTGTAATTCGAACTTGGCTCACCGATTTCTCCTTCCAAGCTGACATCCACTGCACCACAATGCACATCCGTCACTGAACGCTTACAGCACCTGGTATTCCCAAGCAGTCACCCATCTAAGTACTGACCAGACTCATATTGCTCAACTTCGGTGATCGAACAAGAACCGGTGTATTCAACATGATATGCCGTAATGATATGTCACTTACAGCATATCATTACTATTACGTATGATAATAAGCCCATAATCTCTATACAATCTAATTTGTTCTAATTAACAATCTTACTAAGAATGTACAAAATATAAATGTTCACTAACTCTGCAATTTGAGTGGAATCAAATGCACCCATAGGGACATCAATATTGTCACAGTTACTTTTTAACCATGTAGAATTATTATTGGATAATACTGATATTCTAGATTCTAAGATAATTTTATAATCTTCAGTAATATCTATATATTGTTTAATGAAATTCAGACTATTCAACGATAGATTCTTAGAAATGGAAGGGTAGAAATCTATAATGTTGAATTGAATGAAAGTAGCTTTATTTTTATTTATAATGTTATTAAACCATTTAACTGTATCAGCCAAATCTTTCCACAGATTATTAAAGGAAGATCTTTCGATAGTGTTAGTTATATTTTTCATAATATTTTTAGAAATAAGCTCTAATTCAGTTTTTGAGGGGTTAATTAATCTAGTTTGAAGTTTATCATCAAAGTTAGGTTTATGGTCTTTTAAGAGTATATAAGCCTTTTTAAGGTAGATTTTCCTATTCTATTAATAACACTAAATTTACTAGCAAACTCAGCGATGTCTAGGTTAATTTTTGAGACACTTCCTTTATGTTCAATTTTCTTTCCTCCCAAAAATTTTAAAATCATTTCCCAGCAAAATGTGAGAACTAAGGATCTGACCTTACCCTAACCCCATCAAAAGTTTCTGACAACTTGTTTTGACTATTGTCGTCTTCAATTTTTACGGGGCAAAAATTAGCCTTAGAATACAATGGGGAAAATATATTTTTTCCTTTTTCCCCAATCTCCAGCCAATTTCTCCACCTTTCAGATTTTACAAGTATATAGTATCAAATATTTCTAAGCAAAGCACATATCGTGAATTACAATAAACTGCAAAATCAACAATACCCCTAATAATAATTTCTTTCGCTCCGTCGTATTAAACCAAGAAGGAATTTTTTTTTTATGTGAAAATAGGGTTACATACCAAGTTTGTTATGACTGATCCATATGCTGAGATATTTGCAAAACCAACCTCCTGAATATTTTATGATTTATTCAGGGTATGCACCATTAATGTTTTCATTCCAATTCCAGGTCATTTGTTCTAGTGTTTTTTAATAAATCCATTTTTTTAACAATACACCAGTTTCAGTTTTGTTGATTCAATCATATATTTTGGAGAAAAGATCAGATTTTTTTAAAAATATATTTCATTTGATCTAATGAAATTAATCACTTAGATAAAAAATATTAAAATGAAAATCTCCGGTCAAAATTAATACAATTGTTAAAATATAGTCAATGACAGAGTTACAATCCACTTGGGGCTAGCTTAAAATTCTATAGTTAGTTTCTCTTGTTCCCTATGGAAAATTGGGCAGTTAGTTTCTCTTGTTCACTATGGAAAATTGGGCAGTTAGATTCTCTTGTTCTCTATGGAAAATTGGGCAGTTAGTTTCTCTTGTTCCCTATTGAAAATTAGGCAGTTAGTTTCTCTTGTTCCCTATGGAAAATTAGGCAGTTAGATTCTCTTGTTCCCTATAGAAAATTAGGCAGTTAGATTCTCTTGTTCCCTATGGAAAATTAGGCAGTTAGTTTCTCTTGTTCCCCATGGAAAATTAGGCAGTTAGTTTCTCTTGTTCCCTATGGAAAATTAGGCAGTTAGTTTCTCTTGTTCCCTATGGAAAATTAGGCAGTTAGTTTCTCTTGTTCCCTATGGAAAATTGGGCAGTTAGATTCTCTTGTTCCCTATAGAAAATTGGGCAGTTAGATTCTCTTGTTCCCTATAGAAAATTGGGCAGTTAGATTCTCTTGTTCCCTATGGAAAATTGGGCAGTCAGTTTCTCTTGTTCCCTATGGAAAATTGGGCAGTTAGATTCTCTTGTTCCCTATGGAAAATTGGACAGTTAGTTTCTCTTGTTCCCTATAGAAAATTGGGCAGTTAGATTCTCTTGTTCCCTATAGAAAATTGGGCAGTTAGATTCTCTTGTTCCCCATGGAAAATTGGACAGCTAGTTTCTCTTGTTCCCTATAGAAAATTGGGCAGTTAGATTCTCTTGTTCCCTATAGAAAATTGGGCAGTTAGATTCTCTTGTTCCCCATGGAAAATTGGACAGTTAGTTTCTCTTGTTCCCTATAGAAAATTGGGCAGTTAGATTCTCTTGTTCCCTATGGAAAATTGGGCAGTTAGTTTCTCTTGTTCCCCATTGAAAATTGGGCAGTTAGTTTCTCTTGTCCCCTATGAAAAATGTGGCTCTATTTGATGCTGCAAGCAAACAAAAGCTGATTAAGCATAATAAAGGTTGTATTTATTCAGACATGAAAATAGCAGGAGTTTCAGTGAGAATTTGGAATTACAGGCAGTTCCCAGTTACATGTATGTGCACTTTTAGGATAGTGAAATCTGGTTTGAATTCAGTGTTTTCTTCTCTTAAACTGGCTACCACTTAATCTGTCCTGCTATTTCATCTATAGCTTGTGGGGAGTAGCAATGGGTTCTACCTTCCCCAAGCGTATTAAGCATGTCAGGCAAATGTAATGAACTCAATTCAAATTAGAACTTGGCTCTCTGATTTCTCAATCTGAGCCGCTAATCATTACTCTACTGTACCTTCATTATATTAGATTGTTCTGAAAAATTATGCTGATTTTTAGTCGTTCATGACTCAACACATTAGAACATGTAAAATTTATCAACAGATATAGTATGCTTACATTTATCTTTTGAGATAGAAAGTTTAAAATGACTTAATTTGTGCCAATTTTGCATCCCTAAAAAATGGAAGATTATAAGGTTCATTTTAGTTACTTGATGCTTTTTCATTACTGTGGACAAAATAAATGCCTTACAAGCAGCAAAAAAGATGTACCGTGAAGGTGCTTTAGCTGATAGAATTGTACTGAAGTGGTTCACAAATTTTAGAGTTGGTGATTGTAGCCTTTGATGAAGACCGCTCAAGCAGACCCTCCACTACAGATGACAGCCAAATCAAGACATTGGTTGAGAATAACCTGCATTACACAATGTGGGAATTGGCAGAAACATTAAATTTTTCCAAATCCACCATCCAGGAGCAATTAGTGAGTCTTGGGTACTCAAATTGCTATGATGTTTGAGTACCACATGATCTGAGTGAAAATAATCTTTTGGGTCAGATTTCTATCTATGATTTGCTGTATAAACACAATAAAAATGCAACCTTTTTTAATCAAATTTTGATGGGTAATGAGAAATTTATCATTTACATCAATGTTCTGTAAAAAGATTGTAGGGTAAGCAATATGAGCCAAATTTAGCCACCTTAGAGCAGATAGTTAACATAACAACTCTGTTATCAAAAATAAAATTGCAAATAAGAGAACCATGGTACTATTAGATAAGTATACTCCTGAAAACAAGATAAATTTCTTAAAAAGGATCGCTCACAACATTCATAACTTTTGATTAATTTGTGAAACTGCAATAATTTCAATTTGTTAAATGATTTTTAAGCAATGTTAATCTGTCATTGCATTTATAACAAAAATTAGCTTGTAATTTTTAGAAATTTTATTCCCTTTTCAAAAATTTGCAATTACTACCTATGCTTTTTAAAAAAATTATAGTAATGGTTGTTAAAGATTTTAAAAAATTATTTGAGTTATGCAATTATCCAGGGATGCATTTGTCTAGAGACACAAATGTCCTGGTACACAACTGTCCTAATACTGGTCAGTATACTGTGGTCACATTCTTAATTGATGTTACTAAAGGCTGTTTGGTTAGTGTTTTTTTTTTTATAGGAGCTTGCATTATTTTCTTAAGAGTTGCTAATTACAAACCAACTTTTAATTATTTTAAAAAAGCAAAAAAGATAGTTAACATAACAACTCTGTTATCAAAAATAAAATTGCAAATAAGAGAACCATGGTACTATTAGATAAGTATACTCCTGAAAACAAGATAAATTTCTTAAAAAGGATTGCTCACAACATTCATAACCTTTAGTTAATTTGTGAAACTGCAATAATTTTCAATCTTTGAAATATTTTTTAATCACTGTTAATCTGTCATTGTATTTATAACAAAGAATAAACTTGTAATTTTTAAAATAATTCTATTCCTTTTTAAAAATTTGCGATTACTACCTATGTCTTTTTTTAAATATATGTTAATTTTCTTCAAAAGCATGAAAAATGATCTGAGGTACACAATTGTCTAGTGATACAAATGTTCTGGGATACAATTGTCCGGTATGTAAATGTTCTACAAATTATAAAGCTAATGACGATTCCACTCATGAAGATATATCCAACCCAGCTGTCATTAGTGACAGACCCCCAAAGAGAGGCAAGTTAAACAAACATGTCAGGTTACATGAACGAATGAATTCAGTCTCCCATCACTGTTATACAATAATCTGAAACAAGCAAATGATCAGAACTTTTAGATCATGAGAAATTAAACCTTTTCTTAACTTATGTATATCTGTGGTGATACCAGGGACTGGATGTTTACCCTCAGAGGTCCAGATAGCAAATGACCAAAACTGGTCTTTGTGCATCTGGGCTCCATGCAGATGTTCTGGTGGAAAACCAAAAATAAAAAAATCTCAAATTCTTTTTACGGACCCTTTTTGCAAGCCGACATAAATTTTGTTTATCGTCCAATGGGAAGCCCAGAATTAAATCCGGGTGTGAATTCCCAAATGACTTGTTTAGAGCCCCAAAGACGAAATAAAAGGCTGACACAGGACTTGAGAAAATACAAGCATAATTAACACGTCTCTTGACTATGTCAAGTGATCGCATTATGCTTGCTTCCCCTTTCTCTCTCATCTTCTTCTTCATTGTTAACTGAGCCACTTACCCGAATGAACTGAGCGGAGACTTCAAAGACACTCCTAACAAACAAACGCTCATGCATATATATGCACAACCTCTTTTCAGCATTTACTGCTATGAACATTTTTAACGACCTTCGTACCAACCAAAAGACATTACTTTTATATATATATATATATATATATATATATATAAATGTTGTTTTTATACACAATTTGATTTTCTTGTTTTATACCCCTCTTATAGTGGGCTATCTACTAACAAGGTCAAATTCAGTTAATCTGTTTCAACACACAAATACACTTCACTATAATGGATAACTCACTATATATCAACAAAGTCTTATCCCCACTTGTTGTTTTGTCAATTCCATTTCTTTTCTTGTTATGGTAAGGTAGCCATTACAATCTCAAGAACCAGTTGCACAGCCTTGATAAAATTTTTAAAAAATCAATGCCACCTTATTGTACACATGCATGAACAGATACGTTGAAGAGGAGTATAATTGCATGTCTCCTGCAAAAAATAAGATTATTTATTACACTAAAATAGATTAATAAAAAAAAAAGTAAAGAATAACAAATTATATTGGTTATATAAAGTAAAAAAATTCGTTCAAAATGTAAATAACAAATTTTTGATTATTGTAATGTACTGCTGGTCATTCATACTTTAGGTTTTATTTTTACTTTTTCCCGCGCTTTTTCGAACAGTGAGAGTGTTTTGTTTTTTTTCTTCAACCTCGCAGGCTAGCTTACGTAAATAAAATGTTATTTTCATTCTCTTTTAAGTAAAATGTAAGCATTTCTTTAAAAAAAATCCTGTCAATTAATCTTTTCCTTAAAAGGCTTTGAGACACATCTCTAGGACAGATATTGAATTTTAAAGAGATTTTTTTGTTGCTTACATTTTTATTTTCGTATATAATGGCGGCTTGAAAAAAGTACTAATGCTTTAAAAATGCTTAAACAATTTATTTTTTTTTTTTTTTTTCATTTACTCTAGTCTAGAATTATTTTTGAGATACTGTTACATTTCTTTTTAATATTATATACCATTAGATGATTACTTTGTTGCACTTTTAACAGAGTTAATCAAAAATTAGAATTTTATCATTTTGGACCTCAAATCTCCACCAACTTATTGTTTTTTAGTTCTCGAATTTTTAAAGTGAAAGCCCGATTTTCATTGATTGATGTAATACTTAGTTTCCGGATGTTCAATTTATTTATGTCATAATTAATAAAATACAAATTTTAAAGGAAATAAATTTAAATTATTGCTTTCAACGTCGACCCATTGTTTATAAAAAAACAAAATGGTTTAACTTATAGGTCGATACTGTAAGTTTGCAATCAAAGCTAAAATCACCAATGAAGGAGAGAAATTTCTGATTTTGAAATGCGATTAAGGAGGCTGCCGATTTGCAAGCTGTTTGGAAAAGTGGAAAAAATTATCAACAAGTGTGTGAGATCTCAAGAGAAGTACATTTTTTTTTGTGATGATAGATTATTTTTCTCACATTTTAAAAATATTATTTTTAATTACCTTTGTGATCATACGTGTACTTATGGTGATTTTCTAAGCACCGCTTAGATGTGGCATAAGGCCGAGAATATGGGGTTCTCGTGAGGATCGAACTCACTACTCAATCAATTCAATTGTAATAATTTCAGTGACAGAAGCTCAACATTACCCCACGTCGAGGTGCCCTACATGTATGTACTTATGAAACGGGTAGAGTCTTCTTTTAGTGTTTCTAAAGAAATAAAATGAAAATCTATGTTTTTAAAGTTGTCGCTGAGCTCACATGACCTTTATACAACGTCACAATAACCGGTGATATGGAAATGATTTTCCAGCATAAAAGATTGCGCAAAACTTAAATTTTATTTTAGTTAAAAATATTTATTTAATTTTAAAAAGATATTAGGTTAATATTAAATGAAGTAACATGCTGTTGTTTATGCTAACTATCACTTACATTTTTCCCTGTTTGGTGCACTATAAACGTGACCTTGTGCCAAGCTAAACGAAACTCTCTTGTTTGGTAGCAAATTAATAAGAGTTATCTACCCTTGAAACAAAGTCGGCTTCATTGGCAATAAGTGTGAGACCTGTAATTTCTTCATTTTCGTTTTATATTGCTTCAATGAGTTTGAGAAAATAATTCAGGTGAGAATTATTAGCATTTTTTTCTTTAATTATTTTTTCTATTGAATAAAGCTTTTCTTTTTTTCTAGAATCAGTTTATTTGGTGTTTAAACGTTGTTGCAAACTCAAAGTACTGTGTTAAATGAACTGATCTCTTTTTCAAAGTATTTTTTCTTGTTTTAATTTATTCATGTTGTTAATTTTAATCTTTAAGACATTATTAAATGATGTGATTTTTTTCTTCTTTTCTTTTTGATAAGTTGTACACTTATCCTTAGAATGATCAACTTTGAAGAAAGAAAAATATGAATTTCGTTTACTTTGACCTTTACCTCCACTTGCTGAAAAACAGCATAAGTATGAAGATGAAAAAAGGCATTGAACTTAATAAAAATGAACTTTTTCCATCAAAATGTTTGTTATTGCAAAGAGGAAAAATCAAAGTATTTTTTAATCCTTTCCGACACGTTCAAAATTTTGGTAAAAATCGTATTTTTATCTTAGCGGGTAGCCAAATCGTTTACGACAGTTTAAAACGTTACGTAACTGTTTTTCCTGGTAAAAAAAAAACATTTAATTTGGAATTTCTTGCAAAAACAAACAAGTAATTGTCAGATGTTATTGAAACTTTCAGGACTTAAATTTTAAAATTATTTTTGAAATTATTATTTTAAAAACTCTTGGTAATATATACATTTAGATCTGTCCTTCCCCTCCAGATTTATGAAATTTCAAGAAATTAAATTTCGCAGGAAAAATAGGTTTTAACCGCATGACTCATTGGGGAATGTAAATTTTCTTTTTTTTTTTCTCTCAACCATTTGGCCCTTTTTTTTGAAAATATACTCCCAAATAAAAAAAATGCAATAAAACTATGACATTATTTAATTAAATATGCTTTTATTTGCTTTAATAAATAATATAAATTAAGTATCGGCACGGATGGATACAATGATGGTGGAGAAACTGGTAGCCTGGGCATGAGCAATCAATCATGGCATCCACTTGGCAGACACATTTGATAGCTCCACCTCCCAATTCAAGCAGCATTCTGTAACAAGTGTTCTGGTCTCAACCATGTTGCTAGAAACTGTAATCTAGAACAACTGGAAAGACCGGATGATCAAGTGCAGAGGTCACCATGCAGAGCCCAATGTTTTTGATGCAACCATTATGGACATCTTGCTTGAGAATGTGGGAGAGACTTTGGTAATGACATACCACCACCACATGGCACAGAAGAAATTAATGGTAGGCAGGTAACCTCAAGCTCACATTACAACAGCAACAAAATTGGCTATGTTCAAGATAAATACCAGGGAAATGCTTAAAGGAAGAAGATGTCAGCATTGGTCTTCTTCCCAGAGAAACCTGTAACCAGAAACTGGCTGCTGTGAGGGTGCTTGTCAATGGATCAGAGTGCCTGACTTTGGTGAACTTCAGATGCTTACAGACACTGGTGAGTAAAAATGTATGCCATTCTTGGAGGCAGAGGAGTGTGGGAGTACTAACAGCTGACGGGAGAACCTTGACTTGCTATGGGTTTGGAAGAATCAAATTGGATGTCAGACAGGTCAAACCTGTGGACACTGAGGTGCTGGTTGTCGATGGACAATTGTTAGGCTTTGACCCCCTTCTTGAGATTGACACAATTAAAAGGCCTGGAGGCATACGCATAACTGAATTAGGTGAAACATATTTTGAGGGAGTAAATAGATGTTGCTATATTTGATCAATGAGTCCGACTTTGGTGTGGTGTTCGATCAGGACAAGAAAGCTTGGACTGCATAGTGGAAGTGGGTAAATGACCGAACACATAATGGAATGAAGAATACAGAACAGCATTTATCAAGCAACAGGCTAACACGGCGACCAAAGGATGGGATGATGAAGTCAACAATCCCTCCCTTTGCAGCATGTTTAATGAAACTGAAACCAGAGTACTCAAATCAGATCCTATCGGCAGAAACTGGTGTGTAAACAGCAGCAAGATGAAGATCTAGGTAGCTGGAGTGGAATTGGAAGTGACTGGGAGCATTGTGGAGGATGCCTGACCAATGACACTAAACATATCAACCTGACCGAACTGAACGCAGCAATCAAAGGCATAAATCTAGCCCTTCAATGGTAAGCATCTGTGCTACATTTGGTCACTGATTTGGCTTGTCTACATCGCTGGATATCAGACACACTGACTGGAAAGGCACACATGAACTCAAAAGTGGCTGGTGAGGAGGCGTTTAGGAACGCTGAGTAAATTGGCAGAAGAATATGGAATAAAGATGGACATAACATTGGTGAAGTCTTGTGTAAACTCTACCAACTGCCTCACTAGAGTGCAGCAAAGAAATGTTTGGATGAAAGTCAAGTGGCCAACATTCACCAACAGAGTAGCCACCCAGGTATAAAAAGAATGTTGTATTTTGCTAAGTCCATCAACCCATTGCTATCTAAAAAAAAAAACGTTAATGCTGTTGTCAAAATTTGCAAAACCTGTCAGTTGATTGATCTGGCCCCAGTTCGATGGGAGAAAAGAAAACGAGATGTGAAAAATAAATGGAGCAGGCTGGCAATGGATGTAGCCCATTAGGGCAATGAGCATTTTTTGACCCTGATAGACTGCAGTACCTCTCGGTTTGCAATATGGTGACCACTACAACAAATAGATTACACCAATGTCATCTGTCCACTGGAATTAATTTTTTTATGAACGGGGCCCACCAACAAAAATATTGATGAACAATGACACTGCATTTACTAGCAAACAGTTCAAGAAATTCGCGAGTAGCTGGGGTGTGTACTTGAGGTTTCGGTGCACTTATGTACCGGCAGGGGATGGTATTGTGGAACAAAATCACCAGAGCATCAAAACTATTGCAGCCAGAAAGAACTGCTCTGTGTTAGTTTGGTTTGGTTGTTTTGTTTTATGGCATATCAACCTCGGCGGGTCATTTATTGCCAACTAAATTTTATTTATTTATTGCTGGTAATACCTTTTTCTTTCAACAATTTACAATTGATTGTTGTTTTTAATAAGTTTTGTGTCTAGTAATGCTCTGTGTTAGAGGTGGTGTACTGGTACAACATCATGCTGAAGGACAGCCTTTCATTTTCCACAGCACTGGTTGACAAACTGCATAAATATCACATCAGTGTAATTGGTATTGACACTACGCCTTCACCTGGACCTTGGATCAAGAACCAGAAATATGAAGAAGGTGACATTGTCTGGGTTCAAACTCCACAAAGTAGGTGCATGTCGAAGTTCAAGGTGGGACGTGTTACCAAGGTGGCTAGTCCTCAGTCAACATGTCACAACAAAGATTTGTACCCTTTTGTAGGGTCATCTCCATCGGCAAGCTGTGAAAGTGACATGGAAGAAAGTAAACAATTAGTTTACTTTGGGCCAGATTTTCCAGATGACTCTTCTGGCATTAGTAGTTTACTGTCAGATGCTGGACTACCTGACGAGTGGAAAGTAATGGACATAGAGGAAAGCCCATCGAAGGATGAGGCCTGCACTATCCCCCTTCAATGAAGTACCTGTCCAAATAGAGCTGCATCAGGGTGTATTGCTTGTGATAAGGAGATCAGGAGGAGTGTGGTGAACACATACCTCCCAGAAGAAGCAAGAGGCTCAGGGTTGCCTGCATCTTTTGTAACTGCAGACTGGGTGTAAGACGAGGCGAGCAACATGACTGCGAAGCCTGGAATGACTGTGTTCATGTGCAGGAGAACCGAAAAGAAGGCTTACACATGTGCAAATCATGGTCGGCCCAAAAGAGATAAATGGAGTCACAATTTGACATTCAAGCAGTCCTAATCTTATGTCTTGAAAAGGACAGATTGTTAGTGTGTTGAGACGAAGAAAGACAAGAAGTCTGTTCCTGTGCATAACACTCAACAAATACAGCTTTTCTTTTTTTTTTTTTAACTAGTAAAACGTCTCTGCGTTAGAACTAATTGTCAGGAAACAAATAGAAGACAAAAGACATTGATGTTAACCAAGAACTCTGCTGATATTGATATGTTAATAAATAAATACAATTAAAGTATTTCTTAAAAATAAAAATACTGAACATTTTCACTTCGATAAATTAACAACCAAGGTGGCCTGTTACTTTTAAAAGCAAATAAATATTTTAAAATTTATTTTCAGTCATGTGATGAATCCCAAATCCTCTTTAAGGTTAAAAAGGCACCACATTGTAATGCAGCCATAGTAGCAGAGGGTGTGTCTAGGGCAAAACATCCTGATCAGGTTCACAACTTATTCAGTCTGGTTTTTAATTCAGTTTTTCTTCCCCAAAACTGGTTTCCTTGTCAAAACTTATTTGGAAAAAAAAAACAAAAAAAAATAATAATAAAAATTAAAAATGCTGAACTCCATGATCAGTACACACAGAAACACATACTTGAAAAATTCACTTTAGCAAACTGGTGTATCTTTTTATAATTAGCATAAGTTATTTTTTAAGCATTAACTAATTTGCATAAACTAAAATCAAACAAACCCAATAATCATTGCAAAAAACTGGTGACAGTCAAACCTGATGGATAGTTGATGTCTAAACCAGCAGGACCTACCTTGCTTTGTGCAAGATTAATCCCAGTCCTGCCTTAACAAAAAAAAAAAAAAAAAAAACATGCCCATGATAATGATATTTACTTTTTAAGTATATTAGAATTTGTCCTGTATTTCATTGTACAAAAAAAAATTATAAAATTTCAGTCATTTAATTTGGGAACATGTAGTAGTAACCATTAAAAAATAAAAATATTTGAGATTGCAAAACATTTTCCCAACTGTCCCTCAAGCTATGGGTTAAATAGCATAATAGATTGGGTTCTCTAGTTTTGGTTGGCAACCAGTCTACTAGAAAAAGTAATGGCAACCTACTGTGGAAAAATTTTCTGCCCAGTCAGTCATGTCTCTTTTGAGACATGATCGCCCAAGTGTGTATCATGTATGGCACTTAACTGACTGATTAGATTGGTGGCAGTGTCATAATTTTCCAGTTGAAGTGGCTAAATATAACTAAGTTCCATGCTAACAGTTTCTTTTCTTGCACTTTTCAATTGTAAAACTCTTGATTTCTTGCTTCTCAGTCAACTTAAATCTTAAAAAATTTAAAAATGTCATTCATTATCTTCTGTTTCCTTAATACCTGTTCTTTCATTGTTCTATCTTAACTGTACGTTCACCTCCTCTTTTCTTTCTTGTAATTTCTCATACTGAGTAACCTCGTTGCATCTTAGTAACTATTGTTTTTCTTGCAATGAAATGATAACAAAAAAAATATAATTTAATTTCACTTAATTACATTTTTTTCTCCCCTTTTCTTTTCTAATTTTGAAGATTTTGTTTTGATTCTATTTTTATTGTAATGAAACTCTTGATGATAAATTTATCCTTGCTCATCTGAAAAAAAAAAAAAAAAACTACAGCATATATTTGTTGCAGAACTAGGAAGGAATACTTTTAGTTTTAGTGCCAGAGATATTTTTCCACCTGATTTTGTTTGTATCAATGTAAGATTTATTCTTTTTTTAGGTTCATAATGGCATCCCACCTAACAACATTTCTGAAAAAATACAAGGTTCTATTAATTATGCTTCCAACCCTTGCAGGAATTCATTACGGCTGGTATAAAATGCAGAAAAGTCCAATTTTTATGGAAGACGGGCAAACAACAAAGATTTTTGGAAAAAATCTTCAACCTGATTCACCTAAATAAAAGCTACGAGTAAAAACGGTCATTTTAAAATTGGTAAGTTGTGTAAAAATGTATTCACATATTAGCAAACATTTCATTTTTTTTTCTTTTTTATCTCAATTTGTGAAACAAAAGTTATTAGGCATTTTTAAATTGATATTTACATATCATCTGTAATTATAAGAAAATGGTAGCAAAACTTATAAATATTTTAAAAAAATTACTTTTGCATACTCTTGTGTCAGCTACTCTCCACCCCCCAAAAAAAACAACTAAAAAACTGGTCACTGTTGTTAATGGATAATTTTTCAACTTATTCACTGTCTACAGTCATGACTAATAAAGAAAAGGAATCTATGGATAGTCATTATCACCAAAGTCCTGAAGGGACATGGCTTTAAAAATGTCCAGATTACTCCCCGGTTATTTTCCGCTTTTTCCCATCCTGTTTCTTTATTTAAAACTTCTCTCCCTTTGTTTTTTTTGTTTAGTCCTAAAGACAAATTAATTTCAAATGAATTTTCCAGCTAACCCATTAATTTCAACCTTACTCACCCTTCTATTCCAGACTTATGAGCATGTAAAGAAATGAGGTAAAGAAATGAGGTAAAGAAATGAGGTAACAGCAAGTCAATGTAAATAGTGTAAATATTAGGTTGTCCCAAAAGTTCGTAAACACTTGCAAAAAATTGAAATTTTACTCGCCAAGTAATCTAAGGTTACCAAAAAACACTTGCAAAAAATTGAAATTTTACTTGCAAAAAAAAAATTATTGCCCAAAATAAAGACCATCATTTTCCAAGACTTTCTGCCATCGATCTGCAAGCTTTCGGATCTGCTCAAAGTACCATTCAGCCGGCTTCGAATCAAAGAATTCTTGACATGCTTCCTCGACTTCATCAAACGAGTCGAATCGGCGGCCCTTCAGAAAGTGTTTCATTGAGCCGAAAAGGCCGTAATCTGATGGAGCACAGTCAGGACTGTAGGCTGGATGTGGCAGAACCTCAACGCCATCCAGCTCTTCAAACTTGTCTTTGGTCTTCCTGGAGGTGTGTGGCTTGGCATTGTCCTTCTGCATCAAAGCACGCTTTTGGATGATCAGAGCCGGGTACTTTTGCTTCAACTTTTTGTAGACCCACTCAAGTTGCTGACAGTAAAGTTCGGCACTGATGGCACGACCATTCGGAACCAACTCAAAATACACGATTCCTTAAAAGTTCCACCAAACCCACAACATGACTTTCTTGCCGAATCGATCTTGTTTCGGAACTGACGGTGTCTCTTGCCCTTTCTGAACCCATCACTTGTCTCAATTGTGCTGGACCAGATAGACCCATTTTGCAAGTTTTTACAAACTTTTGGGAAAACCTAATAACTCCTCATTCCTGAAATTAAGACAGGTTTTAGTCTATTCTGGCTTCAATATATTTTTGTTAATTCTCTCTATTATAATAAAAACTGTTTTGTATTTGTGTGTGTATATATATATATATATACCTTTTGTCACACTTATGGAAAGAGACAATAAACTAACTTTATACTGCTTAAGTTTTAAAGATGTTTAAATTATTGCAATTGTTTTAAACTTTCTATAAAAAGTATTTCATAATGGTTATTTGTATGTTTTTGGAACTAGATTTCCAGTCTTCCTAGATTTCTATCCCAGTGTTTTGGTCATTCGACTATTTATCCTTCCTTGAGTGACTATTACATTTGGAACTTTGACTAAAACCTTTAATTTGATCATCAAGATATATTTCCTACTTACATTTGTCATATGATAAAGAAAACATTACAAAGGCAAGAATCAATGTATAATAGTAATTATTCAGTTATCTGCCTCTACAAATACTAAAAAATAAAGTCCAATTCATTTTTGATAATTTACATTATTTATATTCATACTATTGTCCTCATCTTTGTTGTTAGCACATTTTGGCTGTTGTGCCCTTCTGAGTTCCTCAGGTGTACATCGATCTACAGGGAATTCTGAATTGAACATTTTATTTAATCTGCGAATGTAAACTGAATTTGTTCCACTGCCCATATTTATGGATATCATCTAGTTCTAGTTTACTACTGCTCAGTTATTGTCCACTAGTTTCCACTAAGTCTATGTATACACTATCTGACCCAAGAATTAAACTCGCAATCACTATATCAAAGATGAGGACATAGCTGTAGCAAAAGGAAGCTCCAGTGATTGCAGTCAAGCATGAAAAGCAGCAGCAACACTCATCAGCAGGTAGGTTACGTTTAAGGCTCCAAGTTCTTCACACAGGAGATTAAAGTGTTGGTACCTGACTTTGGTAACATAATAATTATGAGTTTAATCCCCAGGCTGGGTAATGTGTGTTTGAACTTGGTGGAAAGGGGCAATAAGAACTAGAAACAATTAGAACTGGACGAGATATTGGCATTGGAGCAAGTCTACCTACTATAGATTAAATAAAGTGTTCAGTTCTGATGATGGCTGGAGGATACAACATCTGAAATGTGATAACAACAAAAAAGATGTTTAAAGGGTTTAAATGATTTTTTTTTAATCGTGTCGCCCCAATCAAGGCATTTTACTGCCACTGTTGTGCAGGAGGTTATATAGGAGGAACTTGAAAATAGAAGAATATTGCCAAGTCTGCTGAAAATTGGTTTACTGTGTTACACTAGACAATTTTCTAGCCAGAATCTATCTTACACATTTGTCCATTCTTTATATATTGCTGCCACTTCTGGTCCAGTACTTCTGTTAATTATTTAGAGATTCTTGATAAAATATAGTGTACAATGTTATTGGTCCTCACCTGGTATCTTCACTTGAGTCACTTTCACCACTGCTATAAACGTTCCTTTTCTATAAAATATTTTCTTGGTAACTATTCTGATGAGTTTTCCTCTAGGATGTGTGTTGTGGTGCAGTAAATATCGACTCTGATTGACAAATCGGGGAGCCAAGTTCGAATTCCAGTTGAATTCCTTGCATTCACTTATGCACAAATACCCTTGGGAAAGGTATTAATTCGTCTTGTCCCTCTAGTTATGGGTTAAATAATAGGACAGATTGGGTTTTATAGCCTTGGCTGGCAGCCAGTCTACCTCAGAAATCAATGGCAACTTCTGCCCAGTCAGTCATGTCTCTTTTGAGACATGATCACCCAAAGCATGTATCACATATGGCATTTAACTGACTGACCCAGAATCTATGAAGTTAATCTCACTACTAGATAGGTGGCAAGGTCACATTTTACAGTTGAAATAGCCAGTTGTAACCATAAGTTCTATGCTAACAGTTTCTTTTCTCATATTTCTCACTTGTAGGACTCTTCTGGTTTCTTTCTTTCTAGCCAAATTTGATCTTTAAAAATTTAAATGCAATGTCAATTATTATCTTCTGTCTTATTAATTCCTGTTCTTTTACTGCTCCCACCTCTTAAAGTTTTTTTCCTCATTCTCTCTCATGCAGTAATCCCTTGTCTTAGTGACTTTATTGCCTTGCTTGTGATGAAGTGATTAAAAAAAAAGGAAAGAAGTCATTTTTATAAGTCAAGTCTCTTTAAGAACAAACTATTTTTTATTTTTTTTCAGTAGAAAATTTCTTAAAACTATTTTTCCTTTTTTTTTGTCTCCATTCAGGACATAATTCTTGAAACATGGGTCTCCGAAGCTTATTTGCATCAGCATCAGCCTGGACATACAAGCATAAGTTTGTCTCCTTCATTTTAATCAGTGGGACTATGTACCTGGCCACATACCCGCTCTCATCTCCACCTGTATTAACACAAGCTGAAAGAAGTAAATCTTAGAAACTCTACCCCACCAGGTATGGCTATGTGTCTACACTATATGCTTGGTTAATTTTGAATCAAGTGCTTGTGTAGAATGAAGGCAAGATTTTATACTGTGGTAAATGAATTTCAGTCAGAAATATAGTGTTGTAAAAATGAAACAGTTTGTTGTAAGAATGAATTTTATTTAATAAAAAACTTTTTAGTGTTCAAAGGTTAATAGTTTGTGTTGTATATGTATTAGGACCTTAAATAAGTTATCACTAATTTTTCATGAAAAGTAATGTTTGTTTGACAAAAATTACTAAGAAACATGTCACTGAATGTATTGTCCATGGTTAGCTATTACTTTTCCCATCTTTTTTGGCAGCATTTGAATTCCATGTTGGAAACATGACACGTCTTTTGAGCCTAACCACATATTGACTCACTTTTTGGCATCTTCATAAGAATGAAAGTGTCACTCAGCCAGGCCATGTGTCATTAATTGGAACAAGTGATAATTGGATTGGGCAATGTCTGGTGAATATGGCAAGTGAGATAGGAATTCCCATTTAAGTGTTTTCAAGTAGTTTTTCATCCGTTTGCAATATGTAGCCTAGCATTTTTATGTTGCAAAATCACTTTGTTGCATCACTGCTCATGTAGCAGCCATTTTTTTTTTTTTTATGATGCATCAATTGTAGTTGATAGCAATCATCCATGATGGTTTCAGTTCACTTGCCTCCAATTTTTAGTCTTCAAACTTATTTGGTGTGCCAGAGCGTTCTTTCTCTTCAACATCAAATCGTTATTTTTGAAGCGTCTAAACCAATCTGTATGTTTCCGACAGCATGGTCACTGTAAATCTCAACAAGAATTCTGTGTGCTTCAGTTGCAGATTTCTTTTGAATAAAGTAGTGCAGTAAAACTCTCCACAAACTACACTTTCTTTGGCATGAAATCTGACATGTTCAACACTATGAAAAACCTTTACACTTAGGTGAAATGATATACACTGAATTTCAAGCATG
The DNA here is from genome assembly GCA_037127315.1 of Ascarosepion bandense. Classification (NCBI taxonomy): domain Eukaryota; kingdom Metazoa; phylum Mollusca; class Cephalopoda; order Sepiida; family Sepiidae; genus Ascarosepion; species Ascarosepion bandense. Next base: position 5,935,001 of record JBBBDQ010000900.1, read on the forward strand.
TTTATAATACTTCCGTACAGATGCATTACCAAATGAAACTACACACACCCAGTTCTAGGAACACCATCTGTTGGTAAACAGCGAGAACTTATTCAAGGTCCTAATATTAAATTTATAAATGATATGTAGAAAATGTAAACAGAATAACGTATTGAAAATATGTATTTTTTGTGTGAGAAATAATCCACTCTCATAAATATACACTACCAGCCATAATTATTAGCAACCTCAGTTTTTTAAAAGAAATGATGTATTTCATACTATTTTTAAGTGGATAATTGTAAATGAAAATAGAATAGTTCTTTTGTTATTATTACTTTGCAAAATTTTACAAGCAAAGATGAACTCATCTGAATGACCCGAAATTTTCTTCATTCTCTCATTGATGAAATTGCAATATAGGTAATTATTAAATATTTATAAATTTATTTGATGCACATGTTATTATGAAATTTTAACAAAAGAAAAAGAACCGTTCTATTTTCATTTACAATTATTCACTTGGCAATAAATACTAAAAAAATAGTATGAAATACATCATTTTAAAAACTGGGGTGGCGTAATAATTATGGCCGGTTATGTATATATGAACTGAAATAGCAAATCAACAGTGGACAGTTTCATCTTTCCTCATTTGTGGAAATGGACTCGGCTTGATGACATTTGTTTGATATATTAAGGTAAAAAGTAGTGTGGATGTGGCAGCAATGAGATACAGACCAGATTTAATACTTTTTTTATTCTTTAATGATTGTTATGGCAAAAAAAGATAAGGAGGTGCTCTCTATCTACAACATGTCAACTGCTCTAATTTTTTTTTGCTTATAGCAAGAATTTATTACCCGGCAAATAGAAATATTCCATCAGATGCATTCGACTTCAATGCTATTGCTGCTGACACAATTTACTGTCCAGTTTAGACTGCATTCTATACACTTTTTTATTTGTTACTAACATGGATACTGTTATTGACACCATGCCATGACCATTTTGATTATCAACGGCTGGTGCTGTTATCTGATAAAATAAATATTTCCAGCACTTTTGAGCAAACAGTTGTGTTTACGTGTGGCGATGGCTATGTGAGGCTAAAGATGCAGCCTATCAGCAGAGTGTTCTAGAAGGCATACATATGACAGAGAAACTTATAGCTACTTTAGATATCAAATCCTTATACACCAATGTACCTATTAACAAATTTAACAAATACCAGCGTTAGTGGTAAGTCTATAATTTTATTTATCATTGGGGAGAGATTAATTTTTGTACTACATGTACTGTTTTAATTTTTTTTTTTTTAATTCAAGCATTTGTTAACAGTTACATTAGAGGAAAGGGAATTTATATCTGAACTACCTATAAGCTTATCTGTCATATTTTTCATGACAGATAAGGTCAACAGAATTTTTAATATGTGAAAAGGCAAGAAGTGATATTAAAATGTTTGCTAATGTATGAGAAGTGCTACCAACTCCGGATATGATGTATCACATGAAATGCCTGCTTTGTCTGTTTTAGTAGACCATAAAATCTCGGTATTTTGTCAGCTCATTACAAACCAATGTAATTTCACTTTCAACAATGATTTGTACTGGATTGCCAGCTAGGTCTCATTTTATAGTTGAAATTACTAGATATAACCATAATTTCTGTGTTAGCAGTTCCTTCTTGCACTTATCATTCATTGGAGTATCTTCCTTTTGATTTCAAGCCAACTTCGATCTTAAAAAATTTGAATGCAATGTCAATTTGCTCTCTTTTATTTTTCTCCTTTATAATGTTTTTTTCTATTTCTAATTTATTTGCACTCAGTAACCCCATTGCATCTTAGTGGCTTTATTACTTTGCTTAGGGTGAAAATTAAAAAAAAATTCTATAGATAAAAATTTTGATTATTGATTGGCTTATCTCTTAGTAATGTTTTAGCTTGTCTTTTCTTGGAATTTTTAAGAACTGTTTCTTTTCAGAATATTTTACATAAATAATCAGCATTTTATTAATATATTGATGTTTCTTATTAATATGATCTGGTGCCTCTGTTATTTACCTTGAGCTACCTGATATAATCAACAGTAAAATCAGCAATATTATTGGTCCTGATCTGACAGCCTGGCTTCAGTCACTTTCCCATCGATCTAAGGTTGGCTCTTTGAGTCTTTTGTATACTTTCATGGTAATTGTTTGAATGAGCTCTTTGCTATAGTAACTACAGTAAAGAATTACCATGGACTGAAGTACATCCCATATAGTTGCATCCAAACTCCAGAGTTTTGTAGGCGAACCTGTCTGTCTACTCTTCAGGGCTTATCAGCAATTTACTGTTTATATTGTTTTTTTTTTTTTTTTTTTTCATTTTATCATGGGTGTAAAATTTTCCATATTGTATGTTTGTACATGTGTGGCCACGAGAGCACACCTACACAAATATACATCTGCCCAGATGTACGTCTGTGTATATGTGCGCTCATCTGCACTTGGGCATGTATGAGATAATGATGTATCAAAACTTATTTATAAATGGAACTTTGTCTGTGTGTGTATCCGTTACCTATAGACTCCGAAACGGCTGAACCAATTTTCTTGAAAATTTACACAGTTGTACTATAAGCGTCTGCGAGTGTTTTTAGCTAGGTTTTGTGTCAAGGTACCCTCAATAAATATCGAAAATCAATAATCGAAAAAATCGGGTTATAGAAGGAGTGGTCCGATTTTAATCACATTTGATACACTCATAGAAAAAGACATAAACGATATTCAGAAGTTTCAAGGTTGCAGTTCTTACAATAGTGCAGAAAAATTGATATCGATACCAGGAAACCAAAATTTGATTTACATCCATTCATTTTTCTTTCAGTCTATGGTTTCACTTTAACTTGAAACAACTATTGCTTTTTATTCTTTCATGCCAACGATCAAAAAGTCTGAGCACCAGGACCATGGATTAGTTTTAAAGCTTTCATTACACCCGAGCAACGCCGGGGGCTATACTGCTAGTATTTGTATATGTCAAAAACAACATTGGAGAAAAATATGACAATGTTTTTTCGTAACATGTTTTATTCTTTAGGACTTCATCAGACTAAATTTGTTATGTTAGCACAAGTACACATGTGCACAAACAAGGGATACTGAATAAAATAAAAAATTCCCAGCATTCCTCATTTGGGCGCAGGAATAGTTTCACCAACATAAAAAATTAGTCCAATGAACTAAGAAAACTTTTTCCAATTTGTCTCACATTTTTCCTTATATAACAAAAATTTTGTACCACAGAATTTAAGTATAGCTTTGAAAATGACAGAACACATTATTTTAAAGTGGGCCTGTTGCATTCATTCAGTTTAGAGATATCTTAATGTTTTCTATTAAATTGTCTAAATGATTCAATCCTTTCTAAAGCTATAAAGTGGTTCGTTTCCATTCTCAGATTGAAAAGAAAATAAGTAGAACAGGTTCCTAAAGATTATCTGCCTTTTAAAACTGGTTCCTAAAAATTTGGGATGCCGTTATTGGTTGCACGCCATAGTTTAGACTCTTTTTCGTATAAAAAATTCATTGGCATATGAAATGTAGATCATCATTTAGCCTCATGGGTTTGGGAGGAGAGGATAGTAGGTGAGACAGAATGATTGAAAACCAAGATTTAGAAACAGTATAAACAATTTCACATGCCAAAAATGAATATTTCAACATTTAAAATATTATTATGGATTGCTTGTAATTGAATGCATGAGTCCTAGTATAAATAGTTAGAAATAATTATTTTATCATTATGATATTTTGCATTATCTCAAGTATTAAGAATATAGTAACTTGTGTTTGCAAATTTGAGGAGAGCGTTGTCGATGATAATGTTCTGATTTTGAATCTGCGGTTATCTTCCTTTAACCCTCTCTTTTTTTTTTTTTTTTTTTTTTTTAAAATGCACTTTTATTCACATAAAATTTGGTGAAGTGCAAGCAAATTCATTCTGTCAGGCATTGATTGACATCACAAGCTTCTTCAATGTATCTAATGCTATCTCCCGCCAAGCAGCTTGTATTTGTTCCCAAAGTATGTCTTGCAAAGTAACATTAGATTTATCGAATTTTTAAAAATTTTTTTTTTTTATCCAAAGTATCCCATAGATTTTCAATAGAGTAGTTTCAAAATAACTTGTTTAATAGAAAATAGGAAAACTTAAATATAACTTCTTTTTAATAAATTTTTTTAAATAATCAATATTTATTAGCAATTTACTTGGCTTTTCACCCTGTATTTGAATTTCAGTGAGCTTTTTAAGGAAAGTATTAGGACAGGTGATTTACCTGTCCTAATACTTTTGAACACTACCGGTAGTGTGCAAAAGTGTTAGGACAGGGATGATTTTAAACTTAATTTTGATGCCTCATAAAAGATAAAATAGTTCTTGTCCTAACACTTTTGCACAATACTGTGTGTGTGTGTGTGTGTGTGTGATCTATGGTAATCAGTTAAATATTAATCTACAGAATGCATGCAGGGTACAAAATAATTTTTTTCCAGTGCAAGCAGTACATTCTACCTGCATATTTATTTCTCTAATTTTTAATCAGCATTATCATGTGTACATTTGAGAGGAAAAAAAACCTGGTATTTTGGTGATGTATAACAAAACTAATCTTTTTGGAAGGTGCCACCAAATTAATGTTTTGCTTTTTCACTAGTCAGTCAGTCAAGTGCCATACATGATACATGCTTGGGCGATCATGTCTCTAAATAGACATGACTCAGTGGGCAAATGATTTTCCTACAGTAGGTTGCTATTACTCTTTGCAGTATACTGGTTGCCATCCAAGGCTATAGAACCTAATCTGTTCTGCTACTTAACCCATAGATGGAGGAAGAATCGGATTTATACCTTTCCCAAGAGTATTTGTGTGTGTGTGTGAATACAACAAATTCAACTGGAATTGAAACTCTATCTCCAATTTCTCATTCTAAGCTGATATCCACTGCACTACAATGCAAATCTTTTCCACTAGAAGTGTTCATAAATTTCTACCTCATTCTCAAAAGGCAAAGGTAGTTTCTGGAGATTTTAATTTTTTTAATACTGTCAGAACTTTGTCAGTCATCTAATACAAAATCATTCTATCATTCTGTCAAAGCTATTAAAGCATTTTCAAAGACTTCTTCATGATACTAGTTTCAGAATTCTTTGTAGGATTGAGGTTTAATTAACTACCTCCTAAGTTTTTTTTTTTTTTTTTTTTTTTTGTCAAGTGGAAAAAAAATGCCTTTTCTCTATGGGTACTTCTGAAGGTAGCATACCCACACAATCAGTTTTTTCAAGTGAGTTAGCTATCAAACTGCATCAAAAGAGGCAATAAAGAGATATAAAATAAGGCAGTAAAGAGATATAAAAAGATTCTTGACAAAATTTAAAAAGGGGTCTGCAATGCAATCGATCCTGACCTGGCATCTCAACAGCAGTCACATTGCACCGACATGACATGGCTTCCCTCTGTCTTTTCCACAAACATTTTCACAGCAAGTGTTTTCATGAGTTACTCTCCTTAGTGCCTCAACTGCAAGAATTTAAGTGTGCTATTAGTGGTTGTGCGTTGTAGTGCAGTGGGTATTGGCTCAAATGAGAAATCGGAGAGTTGAGTTCTAATTTCAGTTGAATACATTGTATTCACATACATACAAATACTCTTGTGAAAGGTATGAATCCATCAATTCTCCCTCTAGCTATGGGTTAAATAGCAGGACAGATCGGGTTCTATAACTTTGGGTAGCAACCAGTCTACTGCAGAAAGTAATGGCAATCTTCTGCGGAAAATTTTTCGCCCAGTCAGTCATGTCTCTTTTGAGATATGATTGCCCAAATGTGTATCATGTATGACACTTAACTGACTGACTAGAGTGGCAACTTAGTATCACTATTTAACTAGTTAGATTCAACCACCAGTTTTGTTCTAATAATTTCCTTTTTTTCTCCTCATTCTCTGATGTGGAGCTCCCTTCTAATGTCTTGCTCCCCTACTACCTACAATCTTCAAAAATTCAAATACAATGTCAATCGCCATCTTCCTGAAGCCTGTTCCTTTGTTCTTTTCCTCACTTCTCACAAAAGTTTTCACATTCTCTTTCACTCCCTGTAACCTCCTGTGTCCTAGTGTTATTACTGCCTTGCTTGGAATGAAATGATTAAAAAAAATGTCCAAAAATCTGTATGATTTTTCAATGGCATCAGGATCCATCAAGTGGAGTGGATGGGAGTCATAACAGTAACTCATATCCCCAAAACTGGCTACACCTAAAAATGAAGTTAGAAAATCCAAGGGAGATAACTTTATATCTAAAAAAAAAAGGAAGAGAAAAGTGGAAAAAAGGTGAATTTAACAGTTTTCTTTCTTTTTTTTTTTTTAATCGTATCACGTAATAATGAAAAGATTGGAAAAGAGAAAGCCGGAAACCACATCCTAAACAGGGAACAAGGGATGAGCCTCTTAACCTGTTGTGCATAATCCTCTCTATTATAATAAAGACCTGTGTGTGTGTGTATGTATGTATATATATATATATATATATATATATATATATATATATTCAAAAGTTCTACAATATAATTGTATAGAACACTTTTTAATACAAATAATATATATATATTCCCTTCAGTCACGCTCAAGGGAGATAACCTATGGAAAACAGCTAATAATCCTGTCAAATATTTTGGTGTCATTTTTTTATGGCAGGGGTATACTTGTAGTTCATATTTGCACTGTACAGGTATAATATATATATATATATATATATATATATTTTTTTTTTTTAATCATATCACCCCAAGCAAGGCAGTAACGCCACTGATGTGCAGGGGGCTACGTAAGAGTGAAAAGATTGGAAATGAGAAAGCCGGAAACCACATCCTAAACAGGGAACAAGGGATGAGCCTCTTCATCTGTTCAATAGACGTGGCTGGAGTGTGAACCGGGCGATAGTTCAGCCTATCTACTCCAATTGAAAAAAGCAAAAACACAGAAAAGAGTAAAAAAGATTGGAAAAGAGAAAACTGGAAACCACATCCTAAACAGGGAACAAGGGATGAGCCTCTTCACTTGTTCAATAGACGTGGGTGGAGTGTGAACCGGGCGATAGTTCGGCTGAATTATACAGTGTCAGATTAGAGTGTGTGCTTGATTAAATGTTCATTAGTATGTTATTCCTCTTTTTTTGTTATGTTATTGTTGATATAAGCCACTAGAGACCTAGTTTTAGTAACTACAGACAATCAGAATTACCGTTAAAGCAAAGAATAAATCATTTAAAAATTTAATTCACTTGTTTATGATAATACCTTTTTCTCCTTAAACTTATTGCAGAAGTCTACGTTCAGGTAATACTGTTGCTTCATATTGGTTTTAATCTAAGAAAGTTTAAAAATAAGTAAAAAATGGCAAAAGAATTTAAAATATTTGTTCTGTTCAAAATATAATGGAATCTTGGGTCACAAATGTCTCATCATGAACAAGTATTTCGAACAAAACATGTCTTGAGTGACAAATGGTGTCTCAGTTGATGAAAGTGAAAGAAAACCTAGAAAGACGGTTACCTGATATTTTTCTTTTATGTACAGGAACTTCGCTTCTAAACAATAACACCTCCACTTCCTCACCACCTTCCACCTCCGTCATTAACTCTCCTCCATACAGGTATGTTAAAATTAAGTTTTCATCTGTATTTTAACTTACATTATTTACATTGTTCAGACTGTTGTCCTCATCTTTATTGCCATTATTATGATGTTTCAGCCATTGTATGCTCCGGACTTCTTCAGGTGGTAAGAATTTTGAACTGAACCCTTTGTTCGGATCACTACAATATGTTCTCATTCTATGTGTGATACTCTTTCAGATGTCATGTAGTTATATCAACTGGACCATGTGACATTGAAGACCTCTAGGATACATGGCCCAGTTGATAAAAGCGTTGGTTAGATCCCGTGACTTGACCCCAAAAGTTGTGAGTTCAATACCTGGCTACATCAGTGGTGAACAAATAAGAGAGTCGAGTTAAAGGGAGATAACGACATGGCACCCAGAACTCAGTGATCAGAATAAAGGGTTTGGTTCAAAATTCCTAGCACCTGAAGAAGACCGGAGTATACAACAGCCGAAATGTTGTAAACATGGCAATAAAAATGAGGACAACAGTCCAAACAATGTAAATATTACTTCATTTTAGAAGTATAGACAAATATATTTGATCTGTTTAGTATTATCATTATTTATTTATTTATTTTTTTGTTAGATTTAATTATTTTTATTGATTCTGTGTATGTTCTTTTGCTCAAAGTACTCTTATGTGCGTTGTGGTACAGTGGATATCAGCTCGGAACGAGAAACCTGGGAGCTGAGTTCGAATTCCAGTTGAATCCATTGTATTCACTTACGCACAAATACCCTTGGGAAAGGTATTAATTCGTCTCGTCCTTCCAGTTATGGGTTAAATAGCAGGACAGGTTGGGTTCTATAGCCTTGGTCGGCAACCAGTCTAACACAGAAAGCAATGGCAACCTACTGCGGGATAATCTTCTGCCCAGTCAGTCATGTCTCTTTCGAGACATGATCACCCAAGCGTGTATCACGTATGGCACTTAACTGACTGACTCTTGGGAAAGTTTAAATAAGCCATCATCTGTGGTCCTGGAATGAATTAATCCATTTTATATTGATTCCTATGGAAAAAATACTTTTGCTTTAAAAATCTTTAAGGTTACAAATGGCCTTCAGAAATTAATTAAATTCACAAACCAAGATTCCACTGTTCAGGTGTAAATAGATTAAATATTTCAATAACTACAAATATTTTCACGGCTTTTGCTTGGACAAGCTTCTTTTTCTAGTGTGCCAACCAAATGAATTTATTGGTGCCTATTAGATAGGCATCTAAGTTCTACCCTTTTACTGTCCAAATAGTCCAATGTAACTTCCCCTTCTACTCCATCAGTTTCTTTTCTCGCACTTCCCGACTGTTGACTTCCTTTCCATATACTTGCTTCCCTGATAGCTACAATCTTCAAAAGTTTAAATGCAACATCAATTACCATCTTCTATCTTCTTGAATCCCTTTCATCTTTTATCCTCTACCCACTGTACTCAGTTTTTCTCTCACTGTAACCTCTGCACACTACTAGTGGTGGTCCTGTCTTTCCGCGGTGGGGGTGAAATGATTTAAAAATAAATAAAAGCAACAATCAAATTATAATGGATGTTCTTTTTAAGGAAAGTAGTGGATATCGGCTCAGAACGAGAAATCAGGGAGCCGAGTTCGAATTCCAGTTGAATTCCTTGCATTCACCTACGCACAAAATACTCTTGGGAAAGGTATTAATCCATTTCTTCCCTCCAGTTATGGGTTAAATAATAGGACAGATTGGGTTCTATAGCCTTGGTCAGCAACCAGTCTACAGCAGAAAGCAATGGCAACCTACTGCGGGATAATCTTTTGCCCAGTCAGTCATGTCTCGAAAGTATGGCACTTAACTGACTGAACATTAAAATATGTTGTGGTGCAATGGATATCAGCTCAGGATGAGAAATTGTAGAGCCAAGTTCGAATTTCAGTTGAAGTCATTGCATTTTGGGAAAGGTATTAATCCCTCTTTTCCTTCCGGCTATGAATTAGATAACAGGACAGATTGGTTTCTATAACCTTGGTTGGCAACTAATCTACCACAAATTAATGGTAACCTACTGTTGGAAAATCTACGCAGTCAGTCATGTCTATTTCAAGACATGATCACCCGTGTGTATATTATGTGTAACACTTAACTGACTGAACATTGAAAGTTATCTCCCTTTAATTTTACTTTTTTTTTATCATTTAATAAAGTGAAGATTCAGTTTCGTGCTTTCAGTGAAACCAGTTTTCATTCAAGTGACATTCATTGTTATGAACCGGCTCCCCATTCATTAAGTATACACTCCTTTCAGTACAAACATCTATCTATTAAAAAATAGTGTTTTATCCTTTAAGTTAGTTGATTTTTGTTTTTTTTTATGAGGAAAAACTTCAGTTAATACCAAAACAGACCATCTTGAATAATATTGGAATAACTTATATAAAAACAGGTATAAACTCATTTATAATGTATATAAAAAGCAGATGTGTGGCTTTGTAACAGGTAATGGCTCAGAATTAGAAATCAGAGAGCTGTGTTCAAATTCTATGACCTTCAACTTATGTGCAAGTACCCTTTAGAAAGATATGGTGGTTTTCTAAGCATGGGCCAAAAGTGTGGATTAAATAAATCCTTTGGAAAGATAAGAATCCATCTCTTTTCCCCTAGCTATGTTTATGATCATATCATGTTGAAACATCGGTTCTTGTCCAATCACTGAATTTAAACAATGTTGAGACTGTTCAATATCTTGGGAATATCAGGTGCTGTAAAGCTGAATGTGTGGGTAGCATATGCTGAGTTTGAATTTTAGTTCAGTTCGTTACATTCAATTATGTTAAAATATCCTTGGAAAAAGTAGGGATTTATTCACTTCCATTTTATAGGTAAACTAGCAGTATAGCCCGGCATTGCTCGGGTGTAATGAAAGCTTTAAAACTAATCCATGGTCCTGGAGCTCAGACTCTTTGGACGTTGACACAAAAGACTAAAAAGCAATAGTTGTTTCCAGTTAAAGCGAAACCATAGACTGAAAGAAAAATGAATGGAAGTAAGTCAAATTTTGATTTCCTGGTATCGATATCAAATAAGTTTTTTTTTTTTTCGTCGTAAACTGAATTTTGAAGGCTAAATAAGTCCTCTGAGTAAATGATATCATGGCTGAGACTAAGAACTACAATTATACCTACTTAGAGCCAAACCTGAAGCAAAAACTAAAATAAAAGGGCCGAAAAAATACAGACATACAGGAAGATAAACAGACACACACACAAATATCTTGCCTTTTATATATATATATATATATATATATTATCAATTTTCTGCACGATTGTAAAAACTGCAACCTTGAAACTTCTGAATATCGTTTCTTATGTCTTTATGAGTGTATCAAAATCAGACCACTCCTTCTATAACCTAATTTTTTCGATTATCGATTTTCAATATTTATCGGTGGTACCTCTACACAAAACCTAGCTAAGAACACTCACAGATGCTTATAGTACAACTGTGTAAATTTTAAAGAAAATCAGTTCAGCCATTTCAGAGCCTATAGGTAACGGACACACACACACACACACACACACACACACACACAGACAAAGTTCCATTTATAAATAAGTTTAGATTCAGAAAATAACATAGCCTTGGGTGGCAAACAGTCTAATAGAAAGAAAATTCTGATTTCAAACCAACCTGGAGAGGGTTGACCTCCATTAGGCTATCTTGCCCAAGACACACTACTGCTGCTGTGGCTGCAGTACATGTGTTACCCTTATGACTATAATGAATTACTGGACTTATGTTTCTATAGAAAAACTAGTGACCAATGTTTTTCCTGGTCTTTGGTTTGTTTTTTTTTTGTAAAACCCATTCATCTATCTGAAATGGGTTACTTTTTCAAGTACCTTGTCTCCTGAAATTAAAAAAAACGAAACAAAAAAACAATCTTTTCAAACAATATCTTTGCATGAATGTTTTCTGGTCTGCAATGTGTGTATCTTTTTTTTATTTTTTATTTGTAGAATGGCCTCACAGGAAAATTTGCAGATCCAATGTAGAAAACTTACAGACAAGCACACCACTCAATCCTTATGCGTCTTTTCAGACTTGGTTGCCACCACAATGGGCCCTCATGGCAGAATCAAACTTTTGGGCAATGCTTGTGGAGGTCATCTCTCTCTCACAACTCTTTCTACCCGGCTGCTCAATACTCTGACTCCAACTTGCCCCCTTGTGAAACTGATTCTCACAGCTGCTGACCAACAGGTTTGCAGTTATGGTGATGCTGGTCTTTTTACAGCTCGTTTGGCTTTGGACCTTGTAGCTAATGGCATCCGCACACAGATCAACCCAAAGCTCCTAAGGGAATCAAATTCAGCCTTATTCAGTATTTTATCTGACTACTTAGAGTCAGCTGATTTCCCATGTAAGATGTTAGTGGATATTGCAGATGTCAAGTCCTGGATTTGTGTGGCTCATACAATGCTTTCGGCAAAACCTCTTTGTGAATTGGACTCAGAAGAAATCAATTTGATCGCCCAATTATTACTTGAAGCTTTTGTTATCAAATTACCGCCTGCAGACACTGGACAAAAACAGTTGTATACAATGAATGATGTACACATTGTCGGGGTGCTAGGTCATAGTTCAGATCAATCATTTTGCTGTCAAGGCTTATTGCTAGAATTGAACAACCTGTTTGAGGTAAAAGACTGGCTCAACAAATATTATTTACACAATAATTTTACCTCTGCTATTAAAACTGTATTTGTGAATATTTCTATGGCTGGTAATTCTGAAGAGTTTTGGGAATTTACCTTTGAAGGAAGCAACCTGGAAAGTCTGGAAGAAACTTTTCTTAACTATATTGAGGAATTTTGTCAACAGCTGGCCATGTTGGGCATTCAGATAGTTTTCTGCCAAAAAGTCATCCATCCTCGCATCAAAGAACTACTGAGAGGCAAACACATTCTTTCTGTTGATCGTTTGGGCTCAGAACTCTGCCCTAGAGTTCTAAGTGTAACAGGTAATTTTGATATTCATTATTTTGTGTGCATTCTAAAAAAAGTATCCTTGTTAGTGAAATTCAAAACGAAAAGCAAACAAAGAATAGTTGTATTTCTAGTAAAATGCTGCAATATGTATGAGAATTATTGCAGTTTGAAGTTAACAATAAGGCTGGTTTTATTGGCACTACTTAATTAGCCTGGTCCACTCACAAAAATAATAATATGGGTAATAATTTTTTGGATTTATATTCAATTGGTCTTTTCCCAAATTTTTCTGAGCTGCATTTTTGGAATGAAAATTTGATCACTCCTAAACCAAATAGAAGTCCCAGTAAAAAGGCAAAGAAGGTCCGGAAAGAGGTTTAAGGAGATAACTCTAGATATCAAATCAGAACATTATCACTGATAACACTCCTCCAATTTGCAGACTCAAGTTACTATATTCTTAATACTTGATATAATGCAAAAATATCACAATGATAAAATCTGTCAATAATTATTTATAACTATATTGGAATTCATGCATGCAATTACAAGTAATCCATAATAATATTTTAAATTTTGAAATCATGTTTATTTTTGGCACATTAATTTTTGAAAACATTTTTTAAAATCATTCTGCCTTGCCTGCTATCCTCTTCCACTGCACTGTTTGGGAACCACTGCCTTAAACCTTCCTCAAACCATGACATTTGTCAATTATAAAATAGTGATTTCAAAAAAATTTTTAAAGCATTTATATTCATTTTTTAGACATTGAATTGTATCACTTTGTGTTGCTCATATTTGGCCTGATGTTTCAGTTAACCTTATATGATCATGAATATTTTTTTTTTAATCATATCACCCCAAGCAAGGCGATAACGCCACTGATGCGCAGGGGGCTACGTAAGAGTAAGATTGGAAAAGAGAAAACCGGAAACCGCATCCTAAACAGGGAACAAGGGATGAGCCTCTACACCTGTTCAATAGACGTGGGTGGAGTGTGAATATTTATAAGCTTTCCTAAACGTAAAAATTTTAAAACTGATAACATTTTTGCTCTTGTATATAAGTACTTATTACAAAATAAAATCCTTACATTTCCCTTGAAGTCCTACAGAGGACGAAATGCATTAGCTAGGATAAGTCATTCCCTTTGTCTTTATTCATATGCATGTATGTTGAACAAAGTATATTTATGTCAAATCTTGGTTTTGAACATGTTTTACTTGGCAACTCTTGGTTTTGAACATGTTTTACATAGCAACCCTTGGTTTTAAACATGTTTTATTTAATAAAATAAACAAAAAATGTCTGTTAAGCTTTGAGCTGAGTTTCTCTAGATATTAAGTCATCTGATCTTGTTTGAAAACTTACCAAAATTGTATGAGGTGTTCGTGTACTTTCAACTATTAATGTGGTTTATACATCATACAAATCGGCCCGTGCCATAAAAAAATGACAGCAAAATATTTATAATGGTAAACCGCCTAAAATAATGGCAACATATATATTGACATTCCTACTATTGTGTATCTTACATTAAGACATAAAAAATAAAAATCCCCTCCCCCACCTGAGCATGATAGGAGGGATATTCACACACACACATAATGGTCCTTATTATACTAGAGAGGATATATATAGTCTTCTCTACTTGACAACATAATTATTGCATAAAAAAAAGACACATAAACATAACATAAGACACTGTTAAAGAGCAAACATGCAGCAAGAGGTTTAAAAACTGGTAGTAAAGAGAATGAATTGAGCTGATGCTGCGTCGCTATTGTCCCTCTCTCTCTCTCCATGAGTGTGGCAGAAGGGAAACATATACATACACAACAGCCTTTGTTATAGTAGTGAGGATTCTCCCACAACTTTAAACTTCAGCAGTGGTTATATAACCCTGGCAAGTCACATACTGTACAGCCTTTGTAAGATTATAAAATTCACAGTTAACTGTGGTGTGGATTCATGGCTATGATCTTGACTGAGGTTGAATGAAGGAAACAAAAGCCTGAAGTCACTGGGAGACAAATCTGGACGGGAGGGTTTCTTGACAGATCTGGAAGATGCAATGTTCTGCCAGAAAAACCTCTGCTTGAAACTTGAGAAATCTATTCACTTGATCATTGTGAATGGAACAATCACACAGTGTATGCAAACTCGTTCCTCAGTACTAACTGAGAGAGTCTGTCACTCATTGGAGAGTCTGTTCACACACACACACACTGTAAGATACTCTTTAATGGATACCTTGAGGTTGTGTATGCCATTATTGAGATACTTAAGATTGCTGAATACTTTCTTGGAAGGCTTCATCAATGATCTTCTTGATGTAATCATTTCTCAATTAGACATCTATACAGATGACACCACCATCTCAATAATGAATCTACCAAGTCTGACAAAGTAAACCTGGCTGCTCCTTTTCAAAAAGACCTCCAAAACAAAGATGCGTCTCTTTCATCACCATAGAGAAACTTTCTTAACTACCATCAGAATGGAAGACACTAGTCTTCTAGAGAGCAACAGCAACACACTGCACCTCCTTGGCTTCACTCTATCAACTGACCTCAAATGGAAAGACTATATTGAATTTATAGTTACATCTGCTACTAGGAATGTTGGGTCACTGTGTCAAGCCAGGAAGTTTTTCTCGTCAGAATTCATTTTATACATTTATAAATCTATCATTCATTTGTGCATTGAATACTGTTGCCATCTCTGGTCGGATGCTGCTGCTGTTCAACTTGTGGTTCTTGTCCGAATCCATCTTGCGCACTTATAAATCTACCATTCATTTGTGCATTGAATACTGTTGCCATATCTGGTCGGATGCTGCTGCTGTTCACCTTGTGGTTCTTGTCAGAATCCATCTTGCGCACTTATAAATCTACCATTCATTTGTGCATTGAATACTGTTGCCATATCTGGTCGGATGCTGCTGCTGTTCACCTTGTGGTTCTTGTCAGAATCCATCTTGCACACTTATAAATCTACCATTCATTTGTGCATTGAATACTGTTGCCATATCTGGTCGGATGCTGCTGCTGTTCACCTTGTGGTTCTTGTTAGAATCCATCTTGCACATTTATAAATCTACCATTCATTTGTGCATTGAATACTGTTGCCATATCTGGTCGGGAACTCCTGGTATTCATCTTGAGGTTCTCACCAAATCCAAAGAAGGATCTGCAATGTAATCAATCCTGACTTTTTAGCTTGCCTTCAGTCACTTTCTCACTGATGTGATGTAGCTTCCCTATGTCTTTTCTACAAGTATTTTAATGGCTTCTGCTCTGATGAGCTTCTTTTCCTGGTGCCCTGACCACACGTATTTATGCATGCTCCTAGATTAGTGTCAAGGTCCCACCCTTTTACTGTTGAAATAGTTAAATGCAACTTTTACTTCTACTGTCACAGTTTCTTTTCTCACACTTCCTGCCTGTTTTTGTGGAATTCCTTTCCATTTGTTAGTTTCCCTGAAAGCTACTACCTCCAAAAGTTTAAATGCAACGTTAATTGCTATCTTCTATCTCCTTGATTCCCATCCTTCTCTTATCCTTTCTTTGACATCCTTTGTACCTTGTTTTTTTTCTCACTGTAACTTTTTGCACACAAGTGGTGGTCCTGTCCTGCCTGGTTGCCAGCCAAGGCTATAGAACCCAATCTGTCATATTATTTAACCCATTGGAAGGAATAGATGGATTAATACCTTTCCCAAGAGTATTTGTGCGTAAGTGAATGCAGGATATTGAACTGGAATTCGAACTTGGCTCCCCGATTTCTCTTTCCGAGCCGATATTCACTGCGCCACAACGCACATCCTTTGGGGTGAAATGATTATAAAAAACAACAATTAAAAAAGCTTTGTATTTTGAAAGTGAGTAAAAAGAAATTGATGTTTTTAAAAGAACATTCTAGTAATTTTTATCAGCCCCAACTCCTCCTTACATTCAAGTTTGTTTGATCTGCTGACTGTGATATTTTTTTTTTCTGTTGTTCAGGTGCCAGTCCTGTTAGCTCTTTTTCTGCTTCAGTCACTGCTGACCAAGTAGGCAGTGTTGACCATCTATCCATCATGAATGTGAACAGGAAATCTTTCCTTCACATGAAACAAAACTCAGCAACTATGGCCACATTGGTTCTATCTGCTTACATGGAAGAACAACTTGAAGAACTGAAGGTTCGTGAACATTAGTCATTGATTATTTATGATTTTATTTAGTCATTGATTATATATATTTATATATATATATATATATATATATATATATATATATTACGGAAATTAACGAAGATTAACAAAACTTGGTTATAAACAACCAACAATTTGAAATGATTTGTTTGATCATTATTTTTGATCGATACTCAAATTTAAGTAGATATTCTGTTTTTAATTAAACAGTATTATATATTTATATCTACTGGCCTGATTATTTACAATAAATTTTTATTACGAAAATAATATAAAGAGGTCTAAGACGTTGCCAGATCAAATGATAGCTTCCCCTATGTGGATAGGGGTCGCAGGTTCGAATCCTGCCGAATGACACACATTTTCGTAATAATAATTTATTGTAAATAATCAGGCCAGTAGATATAAATATATAATACTGTTTAATTAAAAACAGAATATCTACTTAAATACGAGTATCAATCAAAAATAATGTTCAAACAAATCATTTCATATATATATATGTATGGAAGGTGTATTTTAGTAACAATAATTCCATTAAACAGTTTTAGTTGAATAATATCAAAAAATTCTGTCTACCAAATTAGTTTTTTTTATTTACACTATTTACATTGTTCTGACTGTTGTCCTCATCTTTGTTTTCATATTCATGACATTTCAGTTGTTGTATTTCAGCCTTCTTCAGGTGATTGGAATTTCAAACTGAACGCTTTATTTAATTCACTGGGGTAAATTGTTCTAGCTCCACGAGTCATGCCTCTTCTTGATGTGTCATTATCAGTTATCTCCCTTTAATTCAACTCTCAAAGTTTTGTTCACCTCTGCTGTAGCCAGGTATTGAACTAACAACTCTTTGGGTCAAGTCACTGGATACAACCAATGCTTTTATCCACTGGGCCATGTGAGATTAACAAAAACTATAGAAATTTCATTGTACACTCCATCCTTCTTCAGATGCTAGGAATTTCTAACTGAACCCTTTATTTCAAACACAGGGGTATATTATTCCCATTTCATTTGCGATTCCACTTCTGAAATGTTATAAACATGGCAATAAAGATGAGGACAACAGTCTGAACAATGTAATTGTTCTTTTGGATGTTCACAAAGTTATTCAGTTTGACTACGATAGAATCATGAACTTTTATGCAAATAGGAATCCACAAAAATTAACTTTAGTAAATCTTCTTTCATAAACACTATATAATCACGTTTGGAAATCTAAAATTTTGAATTTGCAATTTTACATATCAGATAAATAAAAGAAAATGCAATTTAAATCTCTGCTTATTTCTATAACCCAATATACAGTGAGTCCCCACCTATTTATCTTTCAGCATTTGCGACTTCACATATTTGCAGAATTTTTTCCAAAAGAATATCTACGACTGGTACCTTAAAACTGGCACAACAATTGTGCGTATGCATATGTTTACTCCAATACTTTAATGCTATTGGCTGGTGATTGAATGGTGATATAAGACCAGCACCCATTGCTCAGAAGCTGTAGACCTGACTAGTTCATTAGTGTATTGTTCTATGAATCTTTGTGAATTTAAGTTTGTGTTTTTCTTTTTACATATTCCCTAAGATGCTGCCTTAATGCCCTGCTAATGCCTCTTCTAAGGTTTCCAGCAAGAAGCCTAAGTGGTAGAATTATGAGTGTGTTTTTTGTTTTTATCTCTTACTACTGTACACATATGTGTAAAAGAAAACATTTATTGTACACATGGAAGAAAATCTGTTTAGTCTGAGGCCACCATCACAGTACTGTTATTAGAAAATGTTTCAAACATTGAAAACCGTATTTTATGTCTTGTTACACATATTTTATACAGTATTTTCAATAGTTGTATCGATCTAGGCATAATTAAAAATGGTTATTGTATGTATGAAAGAAAATTTACGCTAAGTGTTTGGTTACCAATACAGTATTATTTTCCCAAAATGTTTTTAAAAGGGTATGAAATGTTTCTAAAGTGTTTAGGATGAAAATTTAAGGCATATGGATGGAGTTAACAATCAAAATGGGTATTTATAAGCACTTTTAGGGGGTGGTTACAAGTATTCATGGATTTTAATTATTTGCGGCCAGTTCTGGTCCCTGACCCTCACAAATAGGGGAGGTGCGCACAGAATTTAAAAATTTGATTTGACATTTTTACTGAGGAACATGTTCCCTCTTACTAAAAATGCTGGATCTGCTCTTGTTGATAATTTTGTTGTCAGTTTTCAAGCAAAAACAAAATGTATAAATTAAGTTATATATGTTTGGGTGTTATTTAAACTCTAGAAATAGCTTTTAAAAACAATAAAAATTACCAAAGGGAATACAGTAATAATGATATCAGGAGTTAACTTGTTTGTTTGGTGAGTGGCAAGTATGTACATTAAACTTTACTGTAATTTCATTAGAAAAAGCAGAAAACTATTAACGAGAAACACAACAGGGTTGGTACTTAATTCAATGTTGTTACTAGAATTAATTGAAGTGCTACTTATATGCTTATAATTGGAGTTAATGCCAGGTATTTCTCCTCAGGGATTAAGAGCAACCCCATAAGTTGGTTTGAAAAAAAAAATGTGTTTTTAGGGATTTCTATTTGTGGCTTACTTTCAGGCAATCAGCAATAATGTCCTCATTGTGTTTGCTCATCTTCTTCGGAATCCGTCTATACTTTTTGGGGGAGGATGTTGGCAATTCACAGTCACCAACTATCTCAGAACAAAGGTGAATATCTTTTATTTTTTTCTTTCCCCAGTAACTTTTACTCGTGTTTCTATCCACCACACACACACTCGTATTTTTAGGGAAAACTGTGACAATGTAAAAAGATTTCATGTAATATGTTTCGTACTTTAAGACTTCTTCAGACTAAAGTTATGCTTATGGTGATGCAGTCATTTACTTCTTTCCAAAAATTTGAACAATTAAAATTTAAAAGTGACAACATGTCTAGAAAAAAATGGAAAGCAAATAGCAACAAATAGCAACAATTAAAAGAGGAAAAAGAAATGAGAAGAAAGGTTAAAGAGGAGATGTAAAGTGGAGGGTAAATAAGGACAAATAATCACGACACCCTACACGTACGTACAGCTGTGCAGATGGGAGCACACACACACACACACACACACACACACACACACACACTCT
>JBBBDQ010000900.1:5960000-5975000 GCA_037127315.1 Ascarosepion bandense
TGTTGTCTTTTTCACATTTTGACCTCTTTACTGTCAAGCCTTAACCAAGTCTCCCAAGAATATTGACAGCAATTCTGTGGATCAAGAAAGGGTTTCATTTGGCATTCACAGAAGCTTACCAAATGTGACAGATACCCAAAGAAGGCAAGTGCTCAAAACTTAGGTATTAAAAACAACAAATAAAAAAAGCCTGTTCTATACACAAAAAATTCTGTAGTGGATAATTTTCACATTCTCATGAATGCTAAGTATAACTGTCATGTGTTTCTTTTAAAGCTAAAAAATTATTGTAATATATAGCAATGCAATTTTATGGTTAATTTGTTACTATAACTTGGACTCTTGAAGATGATCTGAGAAGATTATAAGTACTTTGGAACTTGAGAAATGGAAAATAAAAGCATCTTTAAAAGTTACAGCATATTTCTCACATCTTTCAATTATAATACACAAGAGATTGTTTGTGAGTATGAACATATTTTTATTAAAAATAAGCAGACATAATGTTTGTAATATATATGCATCCATTCCTGCAGTTTTTAAGGTTCTTTAAAAATAAAGTACTACTGAATCATAGAGATGAATTAACGGCTTTATGTGGGTACCTCAACTAAATCACTAAAAAAACAGCATAGTATGAATAAAAAAGGCCCTAAACTTAGTAAAAACGAACTTTCTCCATCAAAATGTTTATATTATTAAGAGGAAAGATCAAAGTAATATTTATTATTTTTCAAAATTTTTTAATCCCTTCTAACAATTTCAAAATTTTAGTAGAAAATCTTGTTTTGATTTGAGTTAGCAGGTAACCAAATCATTACGAGGATTTACAATGGAAAACATTACATAACTCACTTTTTTCCAGTGACAAACACATGAATTTAGAAATTCTTGCAAAAATCAAATAATTGTCAGATTTTAATGAAACTTTCAGTACTCATTCACAAATGAATGAAATTATTTTTGAAATTATAATTTTTAAAAAATCTTGGTAAAAAATATATTTTTTTTTTACATCTGTTACTCCCCATCCAGGTAAATCCATGAAATTTTAATAAATTACTTTGTTGCGGTAAATGGTTTTATTAGTTAAACGCAGGACTCATTGGAGAATATAAATCATCTTTGTTTTTTTTAAATTTGGCATTTGTATCCAAAAATCTGCTCCAAAGATTAAAATAAAAAATGCAATAGAACTCTGATATTATTTAATTTGATAAGCTTTTAATTGCTTGAATAAATAATAAAAATTAAGGACATTATAGTCTAAAGAAAAAAAAATTTTGATTACTAATGAAATTTTAAAAGAATTATTTCCATTTTTTTTTCAATTATAATAATTTATAAAGTTTCAAAAATATTTTAAAAATAGTTTAAAGATTTGTTGCAGTTAGATTTTTAAGTTAATAATTGAAGATTATATTACCTATCGAAAATTGAAAAGTTTAATACAAATCGTTTAGCCTTCATATTTTAAAAATATATTAATATTTTTTTTCGTGTGTATTTGAAGTTGTTTTTTTGTATGGTAATCTCTATGTGCAAATTAAAAGGTCAAAGTTTTCTCCCTTACCAGAAAAATTTGTACAATTTTGTCACTTGTGAATGTCATGCACGTTTATCTTATCCCTAATCCACAACCTGTCAACATGTTTGATACATGGCGGACAGGTCAAAAAGTTCAAATCTGTGATTAATAAATAGTTTTATTCTAAATTTCAAGCTATAAATAAGTAACACTTGTGTAAATCAGATTAATCTAACATAAAATTTGCTAATTTTCCAAAAATAATGTGTCACAGATGTATATTTTATTTTTGTAAGATTTTTAAAATCGAGAATTAACTTTTGTTTACAAATGTGTCAATCACTTAAAAATGGTGGCTAAATTAAAAAATTGAAAAAGAATCTGAAACTTTTATATTCCAATCAATATAATTTCTGTTTGAAACAAACTAGAATATTTTGCTTACTGGAAACAGTAAATTTAATCATTTAGCTTTCAATTAAAACTAAAATAAAAGTTTCAAGAAAACTTTCATTTTTAAATATTCAGCTTAATAGTTAGAGATTGAAAATGACTTTAAGTACCTAGTTTTATGAAAACATCGAAAATATTTTTCTTTAAAATATAATTACAATGTTTCATTGATAACTTGTCCTCTCATATAACTAAAAAATTAATAATTATTTTAATAAAATAAATGACCCACACAATAGTTATTTGGTTTACTTAACTATAATATATTTTAGCATACCATAATTATTTAATTCTAATTCTAACCTAAATATTCCAGTCCTTTTACTCATGAGGTAGTACAAAATCAAATTAAAAAAATAAATGAAAATTCTCATTTTTGATTGAAAAATATTGACATACCTACAAGCATATTCTCCAACTACCACCCCTTCATTTTCTAAATAACCATGAATTCATCTTATATTTTCTAAATAAATCATTTTCACCATTTATTTTAAAATATCACCTGAAGAAGAACAGTATTGTTCTGAAACATGAAAATTTTTGTGGAATGATATGTTTTTATAAACTATTTATAATAACAACATTTACAATATAAAGCTCTACTTTGTATTGAGCACTCTTTATAAAAGTAAATGCAAGAACTGTGGGTTTTAATCTACTTACTCTTTTCACTTCCTTTTATATATATATATATATATATATATATATATATATATATATATATATAAAAATCATTTGGGATCTCATCTATAGGCCAAAGAAT
Source organism: Ascarosepion bandense (assembly GCA_037127315.1). Classification (NCBI taxonomy): domain Eukaryota; kingdom Metazoa; phylum Mollusca; class Cephalopoda; order Sepiida; family Sepiidae; genus Ascarosepion; species Ascarosepion bandense. The sequence goes on from JBBBDQ010000900.1 coordinate 5,962,748, forward strand.
TTATTCCCATTTTAAAACAGAAGTACCAAAAACAGTACATTGAGGCTAAAATGTCTTACATTTACTAAAATTAAGAACAGTAATTATGCCCAAGTATAACCATACCAACAAATACCTACTAGGATCATACAACCATTGATGAAAATTTTCTAAGATCTTTAAGTAACTTCTAATTTTGAAAATTGGACGTTCATAAAAGATCCCTGTTATGTGAGCATTTTAAAAAAACAATAAAATAAATTTTTGTAAATCACCTGAAGACACCAAAAGGTAGAAACCTGGGTCATGAAATAACTCATTTTCAAATTAAAAATATTCAAGAGTTATACAATATAATTGTATTGAACACTTTAATGTATGTGTTTAATTTAATTATGACCCAAAACTAACTAATTAATATATATATATATATATATATATATATATTTTTTTTTTTTTTCATTTGTAAATGAGTTATGTGACCTAGGTTTCTACCATCTTTTGTCTTCAGGCAATTCGCAATAACTGATTTTACCGTTTTTTTTTTTAAGAACGCTCATGTAACAGTGGATTTTTTTGAACACTCACATGGCGGGGAATTTTTGAATGCGCAATTTTTAAAATTACATGAAATTATAACATCATCCCTGGTTGTATGAACCTAATAGGTATTTTTTAGTATGGTTGCACTTAGTCATAATTTCTGTTCTTTCATTCAATAGTTCATTTTTGTTTGGGAATAGCATAATTGCTAACTTTTCTTTCTGGCACAGTCTACATATTTTGCCACCGTTGTAAGGCTTGGCTCTTTTCACTATACTCCACATTATGTCTGGGTCTTTTCCATATTTTGATTTCAATTTCCACACGTGGCTAGCCAATTTTGTACAGTTTTTTAGTTTTCATGGGTATCACATGATCTGAGTGAAAAGAATCTTTCGGATTCATTTATATTTTGGATTTGCTGTATAAACACAATGAAAATGCACCCTTTTTTTAAGCAAATTGTGATGAGAAATGCATTGTTTAAATCAATGATCAACAAAAAAAATCCTGGGGTCAGCAGCATGATGCAACTATAGCCACTCCAAAAGCAGATTTCATCCTAAGGATGTCATACTGTGCACCTGGTGGAATTGGAAAGGAATCTTCTTTGATGAGCTTCTGCCAATTAACCAGTCAATTGATTCTGAAAAGTACTGCTCACAACTGGGCAAATTAAAAGCAGTAATTCAGGAAAAATGCCCAGAATTGGCAAACAGGAGGAGTGTTGTTTTTATTCAGGATAATGCAGATCTCACGTTTCTTTGGTGACCTAGCAAAAACTGTTGCAGCTTGGCTGGGATGTATTACCCCACCCGCCATATTCACCAGACATTGCGCCTTCGGATTTTGATTTCTTCAGGTCCTTGCAAAATAATGTTAATTGTAAAAGTTTTAATTGTTTAGATGACATAAAGAAAACGCCTTAATGAGTTCTTTGCCAGCAAACCACCGATATTCTGAGAAGATGAAATCTGAGTTGAAAGAAAAATGAAGAAAGTTTATACAACAAAATGGTTCATATTTAGTTGAATAAATATTTAATAGCATCATTTTGTTTTGTGTTTTAATTTCCTTTAACTTGATTTTTCTGGACAACTATATATACACTACCAGCCATAATTATTTGTCCACCCCAGTTTTTTAAAAGAAATTATATATTTCATACTATTTTTAGTATTTCTTGCCAAGTGGTTAATTCTAAATGAAAATAGAATTGTTCTTTGTTAATACGGCAAAATACATGGGCATCAAATGAATTGTTCTGGTGTCCAGTTTTTGTGCTCTCTTCCCCATACTAGTCTCTTCGTATTGGCTAGTGGAAACAAAGGCTTCCTGACTACCTTGTAAAATTTTGCAAGGTAATAATAACAAAAGCACCATTCTATTTTCATTTAGAATTATCCACTTACCAATAAATACTAAAAATAGTATGAATATATATATATATATGTTCCTCTCCATTTGATGCAACTCTAAGTTTCATGCACATAGTCGTCGTCAGTCACAAATTAAAAACTGACCATTGTAAGCCTACTGGTTATACAGGGAAACTGTCAATAGATGTGATGTATGAATAGTTATGATTGCAAGTAAGTATTTGAAAGTCATTAAATGACCCATAAGTGTGTTGATATGCCATTAAACTCTTTATTAGAACAAAATTTTTAACTTTTCAATTCCTCACTAAAAAAGACATTTTCTCTGTGGGATGTTAAAAAGCTCTTGATCTTACCAAAAAGTGAATTTTTAAAAATTTTGATGATTAGTCATTTAGCCAGGTTTGAGAAGTGGTTTGAGCCGAAACATGTTCAGGATTTTAGTTTTATCAGTTCTAGAATTATAAGATATTGATATTTCAGTAAAGTATATTGTGTTTTTTTAATATAATTAACAATAATAAAAGAAATATAATTAAATGTCCATTGGTGTTAAGTATGAAATAATAATAATAATAATTCTCTTTACCCACTCCCCCTTCAAATTGCAGTGAGTAAAAAAATAATAACTCCCCTTACCTCAGTTAAGTGCTACACGTGATACACACTTGGGTGATCATGTCTTGAAAGAGCCATGACTGACTGTGTAGAAGATTTTTCCAGAGTAGGGTGCCATTATTTTTTACGGTAGACTGGTTACCAACCAAGGCTATAAAATATAATCTGTCCTGCAACTGGAATTTAAACTCAGCTCTCTGATTTCTTGTTCTGAGCTGATATCCACTGCACCACAATGCACAACCCTTTATCTACTCCCTTCAAATTGTAGTGAGTATGAAATAACAATAACTCTTTACACACTTCCTTCAAATACAGGTCAACTGAGGAAAAAGATGGAAAGAAGTTCGCAAGCCTATTCGAAATTTTATTAGGACCAATGAAAACCTTGCCTTCACAGAGATTGTTCTGCAAGTTGAGAAAAAGACTAAAACAAATTTGCAAGCCTATGTGAAAATCTTCATGGACCAATGAAAACCTTGTTTTCACAGGAATTAGCTGTTTAACCTAGAAAAAGAAAGAGTAGAAAATAGCCTATGTGAAATCTCTTTTTTTTTTATATTAAATAAGGAAAAAAATGAACTCAGCAAGAGAAGAAGGTCATGAGAAAAGTTTCATTTTTATCGTTCGCCAGTGTCATATTATTTGCTAATTATATTATCAACCTTAACCAAGCAATTGACATTTCATAGGACTTTATTTCAATAATCCAAGAAAGCTAAGTATTTTAAACTATCTCTCTTTGTCTACTTTTGAATGCATGCAACCATATAAACTTTTTGTGAATAACAAACTCTCTTACCTTTGTTTTAACATGGTTTTAATATTATTTTGTGTCAGTCATTTAATCTGTTGTATGAACATTTTCCTATTCATGACAATTCATCTAAACTACTTAAAAAAATTCTTATTTTCCTGAAATGAGATACTGACATAAGTTTAGTTCATAAATAAACTCCTTATTTTGTTTTGTTAAAATTTCCCATGTATTTCTTCGTTATTATTCTCCATCAATGTAACACTGTAAGTGTTCTTTATGCACCCACGTTAAAATAGCATCGACGGACCATGGATTTGAACTTGGGAATAAATAGTTGAAGAATATCTCGGTATGTTTACATTTGTCTTTTTCTTGGGAAGAGCTAAGAAAGAGAAAAAGAGAGGAATAGGCGCTTTTGGGTGGCAAGAGAGAGAGAGAGAGAGAGAGAGAGAGAGAGAGGCGAGACACAAGGCACCCACGAAATTACATTCATATATATGACAGCAATCAATGACAAACCAGGCGGAAGTTTGCCGCGCCAGGGACAGAGAACTCATTTTCTTTCTTTTTTTTATTATTTTCTCTCCCTTTCTTCTCAGGGAAGCAATAGAAGCCGAACGAGGTTGAATTATTGGCCGACTTCGAAAAGGACTACCCACGTGATGAGAGGAATTATAATTATCGCTGGCATGTGAATGTACAAAATCGACAACCATTGTCTCTAAGGCTTCAGGTCGGCAGATATCAGCGCGAAATCGTAAACGGGCGATTAAAGCCAGATACACGAAATTGACATTAGACTTTTGGAGAAAAACACCCCGATTGCCAACCAACTCCGCCCCATATCGAAGCTTTCTTAACAAAAAGGCAGAACAAATTTAGAAAACAAGACACGCTCAAGACACAGTGGAGAGCTATTCGGCCCAGACAGTTAAGACGAGAAATTCTCTCTCACGCTAAAAGACACGCCCACCGCCACCAAGCAGAGAAAGGGAAGGAGTAGCATAAAGAGTCGGCGACTGTCTTACCTCTAATGACGACTAAACATAGTGGCAGCAGTAGTTTGTGGAAAAGTTAAATTGTTGTTTCTTTTTAAATTTTTATTAATTATTTTTTTCTCTCTTTTGCCGTACAAAGAGTTACAAATACAATCATTAGACCACAGACTGGCTTTTTTTGCTTCTGTCTCTATTTTCTTTTCTTGTCTGTTTTTCCATATCCCTGAATCGTGCACCCACCCCACCTCTTCATTTGCAGTCGTCGCCGAGTGCAGCACAAAGACGACCCCCCCGAGTCCTCAGCTAGCTTTGGAATCAGAAATCACAACGTGGCGGGGGTGGGGGATTTCGACAGTTCATTAACACTTTCGATCACACTGGGATGGAACGGCAGTCGACTGGCTGCAGCCTCAGGTGCGGCTAACTTACCACCAGTTAACACACGCAAAACACATATACGCAAACCTGAGAGTTGGGGGCACTGGTGTGGGAGGTTACATCATAAAATCTTCTTGGCTTGGGTAATTCAACTGTTCATTTAACCGCAAAGCACCATGCCACTGTAGTGTACAGTGTACTGTACAATCCATAAAACTTCGCTATTTTTTACGTAACAGAAAAAAGGTATGGAAATATTGTTTTCTATTTCAAATATCACATTTTTCAGAGTTATCATTCAACCCTTACACCACAAAAGTCAATACTGACGAGAATAATGTCTAAATCACAAAACGCAATTGACGGCAATATTATCTTTCCCGTTCCCTAATTCAAACGGGTGTAAGGGAGATAACTCTGTGGACTTAAAATATAAAATATTTATGCTGAATCAAAATAAAATTTTAAAAAATCAATAAAACTAAGACATTATTTAATTAGAAATAAATGCATTAAACCTAATACATTTAATTAAAAAAGCTTTTATAAAATATATTATGGACACTATTGTTTATAAAAAGCCGATGAACAATAAATTTTTACAAGAATTGTTTTCATTTGTTAAAAATGTTATTTATAATTATTTATAAAGTTTTAAATCTTTTAAAATTCTGTATTAATTTGTAGCTGTTAGATGATATTGTTATTGATGAAAAACTAGATTTACTGATCATAAATGAAAAAGCTTACTACAATTTAGCGACATTCAGTATTTTAAAAAGTATTTTGATTTTGTGTGTGTGTGTGTGTAAGAAACGCTCCAATTTTGTATATATAGACGTATATAACATTATCAGAAAATATGAGCGATAACTACAGTAAATTTTAAATTTATTGATAATTTTCTAACATTTGCTGAACGAGAGTCTCCGTAAGTATAAAGCTTTGTAGTGGGATAAGAAATTAAGAATTAAATCAACTCTTCTTTACTTTTACAAAAATTCACAATGACGTGTGAAATCCTGTTTTTTTTTTTTTCCAAATAGAAAAAGGATTGACCATCTGCTTAACGAAAAAGTCGAAACCAGATTTCGCAAGTAGTTGTAAAATTCATTTTTGACTAATGGGAGCGACTTGCAAGACTTGTAGACTTCGTAAGTCAGTGCCAAAATCTGAATACTATAAAAGGCCCCGGTCAGCGTCAATCACAGTCAGTCAGGGATGGAAGTAGCAAAGACGACAAGCTAAAATGTAACGAGAGACGCTTCAAGCTGACCTGGACATTCGTTCTCTTTCTCTTTCCTTCTCGTGTGTTGATTTCTTTTACTTCTTTTTCTCCACTTAAGACATTCCTACTGAATACATACATACATACATACATACATACATACATACATACTCTTTCAACAATTACTACTACGAACATTTTCTACAAATCTTGATACCCTTAATTCAGTACTTGTTTCTCATTGAACATTAATATCTACGAATTCTTGCTATTCTATTCTTCTAATGAATTTCTATTTTAAAATTCAAAATGTATATTTTATTCTTACACTATTCCACACGATTCCACATATTCCCACCTGACGACAACCAACCTTCTGATGAAACCTTCTGATGACAATGAAAATAACCTTCTGATGATTCTGATGATGATAATTCTGCATAAAACTTGTAAGCTGTAGGGATTTCGGTTATGTATGACACAAGGCCGAATCGAAGAGACATTAATCCGCTCCCTATAGCCACTGCTTAAATACCTAAAATTCAATAAAATTAGATTGCCTGGAATATTTAACTAAATGTTAAAGATTACTGAGCAGTTAAAAATTATATAAAAAGGCGTTCACGTTGTATTCATTAAGTAAATTTTACAGTTATGTTTCCTTTTACTGAAAAGATACCAAAGATTAAGCTATCGATAAATCTCATAAAAAACATTCACCTCCGTGTAAAAAGAAATAAATACGTTTCTGTAATATTTTAAATCAAAAGTAAGTAATATTTATTTTCATTCCGATTGATTAAACTTTAAATCAGTTAATCTTCTTCAAACGAAGTTTCTGATTTATCAAAATTCACCATCCATGAGAACTTAGTGAAGGTTGGGTAATCAAATCGTGATGATGTTTGGGTATCCCATGATCTGAGTGAAAAGAATCTTTTCGGTTGCACTTATATTTGTGATTTGCTGTGTAAACGCAATGAAAATGTATCCTATTAAGCAAATTCTGATGGGCGATGAAAAATGTATCGTTTACATCAATGTTTAGCAAAAAAAAAAATAAATAAAAAATGAGGTAAGTAGCATGATCCAAATATAACCACCCCAAAAGCAGGTTTTCATCCTAAGAATGTCATACTGTGCACCTGGTGGAATTGGAAAGGAATCTTCTTTGATGAGCTTCTGCCAATTAACCAGTCAATTGATTCTGAAAAGTACTGCTCACAACTGGGCAAATTAAAAGCAGTAATTCAGGAAAAATGCCCAGAATTGTCAAACAGGAGGGTTGTTGTTTTTATTCAGGATAATGCAGATCTCACGTTTCTTTGGTGACCCAGCAAAAACTGTTGCAGCTTGACTGGGATGCATTACCCCACCCGCCATATTCACCAGACATTGCGCCTTCGGATTTTTATTTCTTCAGGTCCTTGTAAAATAATGTCAATTGTAAATGTTTTAATTGTTTGGATGACATAAAGAAAACACCTTAATGAGTTCTTTGCTGGCAAACCACCGATATTCTGAGGAGTAGGAATCTGAGTTGAAAGAAAAATGGAGAAAGTTTATACAACAACATGGTTCATATTTAGTTGAATAAATATGGGCATCAAATGAATTGTTCTGGTGTTCAGTTTTTGTGCTCTCTTCCCCATGCTAGTCTCTTCTTTTTATTGGATGGCCGAAACAAAGGCTTCCTGGCTACCTTATAAAATTTTGTAAAGTAATAATAACAAAAGAACCATTCTATTTTCATTTAGAATTATCCACTTACCAATAAATACTAAAAATAGTATAAATATATATATGTGTTTTTCTCCATTTGATGCAACTCTGAGTTTCATGCACATAGTCATCGTCAGTCACAAATTAAAAACTGACCATTGTAATGCACCAGTATTTATAGCCTATAGGTAAGATAGGGAAGCAGTCGATTTACTTATGAGAAAAATAAATTGATAAAAAATGCACGCCTAAATTTTTTAAGCTACGCCATTCAAACTTCCTTGGGACACATATCTACAGGGAAGCCAGGTCGACACATGCTTTTTGAGTTTAAGTTCAGCAATTTTCCCTTTCGCACTTTTTGAGCAATGGAGCGGATTGTTTACATTTGCTCCGAGCCCTACTACTAAAATATTCTGAGTTGCACGGGCAACGCCAGGCTATGATGCTCGGATATATATATATATATATATATATATATATATATATATATATATATATATAGTCATCCGCAGACAGATCTGTTTCGCTGTATCACAGCTCATCAGTACGGTTAGACTCCGATTGCTTCTAACCCAGGGTTGAAATGTTAGTGTATCGAGGCAGCAAATAATTTTCTAAACGTATAGTGTTCTACACTTAGAACTTAATATTAATAACAAAATCCCATTCCTTGATGTATTCATTGATTCTAGCACACATAGATTTACTACTTCTCTATATAGGAAACCAACTAGAATAAACTCGTGTCTTCTTAATTATAATAGTGAATACCCCCAACGATATAAGTTAGCTGTTATAAAAAACTTAATTCAACGCACACAAATGATATCTTCTTCCAAATCTATAATTTATAAAGAATTACACAACATTAAGCAAACACTTGTCAATAATGGATTTCCTAACTCCGTTATTGATCAACAAAGTAAAATGTATTTCAACAAAATTAACAATAGCTGTAACAATATTGATAATATTAATAATAATGGTTTACATCAAAATAAACATAACACTATTAACTTATACTATTGCAACCAAATACATAATAATTATAAACAAGATGAAAAAACTCTCAAAAATATAATATGTAGAAATGTTAAACCAGTGGATATTAATAATCAAATTAAACTCATTATATATTATAAAAAATTCAAAGCAATTGACCTCATAATCTCTAATAACCCTACAAGCACTAAACTAAATTCTCTACAAAAAACCAATGTAGTGTACCAATTTACATGCCCATTCAGAGATTGCATCTCTGATACTAATAAAAAAACCCAATACATATATTGGTTTTACTACAACCACGCTTTCCCGTAGACTTACATGTCACCTTTCTGATCAGAGTACAATTAAACAACATTTCTCAGAAAAAACATAAACATGCAGGTAATATCAGACAGATTTTAGTAAACAATAAATAATCCTCACTCATACACACAGTAAAAAGAACCTTCAGATATTGGAGGCCATGTACATTAAATCCAAACAACCCACACTTAATAAAATCACCTTTAAATCCGGTCATAACACGTTACATTGCATTTGAATACATGGTTCTGTTGTCATTTCGCGCTATCACGCGGTGTGACGTCATAGAATCGCATTGCAAATTTGCGAATTGCATTTGTTATTTTTGGTAACTATTGCCGTTGCTTAGCGGAGTTTTATGTCAACACAAAATAAAATCGTCGGTGATGGTGGATGTTACTGTATTACCGTCTTAACCTCTCTGAAAGCTTAGAACTAAATTAATAAAAAAGTAAATCCAAATGTTGGAGAATTTTTGTCTTTATTTTCAACTGAAATTAAGGCCAAAATACGACGTTTAGAACGGCTCATGATTAAACATAATAGACATTCATTGTCTCTTATATTTAACAGTATATGTTTAGAATATATATATATAGCCCTACATTACCTCGGTTTTAAGGTTGAAGTTAATTCTAATCTTAAAATTGTAAACTATCTAGATATCACCCTTAATTTACACGATGAATCCCACCAGCCTTTTCTCAAAGAAAATAGTTTTCCCACTTATATTAATATTTTATCCAATCACCCCAAAAATATTATAAAACAGATACTTAATATAGTAAATAATAGGATTAACCATTTATCATCTAACATTAAAACTTTCAATGCAAGTAAATATATTTACAACAAGGCCCTTCAAAAAAGCGGATTTAAGAACAAATTAACGTATAATAAACCTACAATAGACCCCGAATCAACTAATACTAAAAATAAAAATAGCCGTAGAAAAAGAAAGATAATTTGGTTTAACCTTGCATACTGCAAACTAACAAATATCAATATTGGTAAATATTTTCTCAAATTAGTAGACAAACATTTTAATAACAACAATCCTCTACGAAAAATCTTTAATAGGAACACTCTAAAAATCAGCTACTCTTGTACATCAAATATAGACAACATTATAAATTCTCATAATAGGCAAATTCTATAGAATTTATGTAATACTGACTCAGTCCGGAATTTTAAATGAATGCAATTGTAGCTCCCTGGATGCTTTCTGTTTTGTTTAACCCACTTCTCAATCAATCACCACTTCCTATTCCATCCGTTAACCCCTTTCCCTTTGTAAAACTAGACAAAGCCAAATTTTCAAATTTTTTTACTTACAACTCAATCTAAAAGTAAAATTGTCTAAAATCTAAAAATAGACATTGATTGCTAACCGATTTTTGTGACGTAAATTTTTTACTTCCGCCGGTGAACTCTTAACCTTCAAATTTTTTAAATTTCTTTTTTATTTAATTTTGAAATGTGGTAGTTGCCGATGAGATGTGAAATCTCTCTTAGGGATTTCATGTTGAAATGATCATTCAACAGTTTTGAACATCGAAATTTATTTTATTATATATATATATATATATATATATATATATATATATATATATATATATATATCAACTTAGGTCGCGTAATAACTCGTTTAAAAATGGAAAATATTCAAAAGTTCTACGATATAATTGTATTGAACACTTTTTAATACAAATGTGCACTGGTCTACTTTTATTATGAACAAAAACTAAGTAATTAAACAATATATATATATGATTTTTTTCTATGATTTATTGCAGGTATATGTTTACCAATTTGTCAATAATTTTATCATAAGCACAGGAAAAAGGAATGAATTTCGCGAGCTGATGTGAAATTTTTGGGTTTTACAGAAATTGGTGAGCTGAGAAGAAAAAAGAAATCAATTTATGAGCCCATGTGAAATTGTTTTTGAACTAATGAAAACCTTGCCTTCGCAGAAATTAACCGGTTAACCAAGAAAAAGGAAAGATAGTAGCAAGCCTTTGCGAAATTTAGATCTTTGGAGTAGATAGATCTATCTATCGCCCGGTTCACACTCCACCCACGTCTATTGAACAGGTTAAGAGGCTCATCTCTTGTTCCCTGTTTAGGATGTGGTTTCCGGCTTTCTCTTTTCCAATCTTCTCACTTTTTTTTTTTCAATTGGAGCAGATAGATCTATCTATCGCCCGGTTCACACTCCAGCCACGTCTATTGAACAGGTTAAGAGGCTCATCCCTTGTTCCTTGTTTAGGATGTGGTTTCCGACTTTCTCTTTTCCAATCTTTTCACAATTACGTAGCCCCCTGCACATCAGTGGTGTTACCGCCTTGCTCGGGGTGATACGATTAAAAAAAAAAAATTATTTTCTTCTTATCAGTTCACCGGTTAACTTCTGTGAACGGCAAGGTTTTCTTCGGTACCAAACAATTTCACATAGGCTCAAGAATTTCATCGTATTCCTCTGTCCTCCGAATTTGTAGGAAGTGGGTGAAAGTATTATTTTGCATTCACTACAGAGTCGTGACCTTTCGCAGAAAAGGAAGCTGTGAATAATCAGGCTAGCCTGTTTCAAAAGAACGTGGCATTAAAAAATAGAAAAAAATTAAATAAAATTTAGGGAATTTTCCCTTATATAGTACATGTTTCATTCATCAAAATAAAAATCTTTATTAACTTAAAAGCTGACCTTTACTTTCCTGATCAAATCTCGTTTTAAATCTCGTTTGAATTTCTGAGAGACACAGCTGTCATTTTTAATTTTAGTATCAATTAATTGTCACTAATTAATTTTGACTATTTTTTTTTTCAGTTTTATTCTTGTTGCTTTTTACGGCAAACCTAATCACTAAGAAACTGTCTATGTCAAACAGGTTTCCAAAGATACGAGATACAAGTTCAAATCTCGTCTGAAATGTCTTCTTCATTTCTTATCTTTGTTGCTTGTTTTGTAATCATAGAATATGAAAGGGAATGTGACAAAAAATGTAAGAAAAGTAAAAATGCAAAGAAAACTCGTAAAAAAATTGATAATGCTAAATTTTATTTGATATTCTTATTGTGTTTTTGATTTTGTGTAACTGACTTTGATTTGAAATGTTTTGAATTTTTAACAAAAGTGTTGCTGGATCAACACTATCAGTTATTCAATCAAACAACCACAGTCGTCTCTTAATCGTCTCTATAGATTTTTCATTCGCTTTTTATTCTCCTCGGTTTCATTTAGCGTAACTATTCTTTCTTTCTTTCTCTTAAACGTTTTTTTTCTTTTTACCGTGTTCATCTTCTTTTTTTTTGTTTTCTTTCTTTCTCTCAT
>JBBBDQ010000900.1:5980000-5990000 GCA_037127315.1 Ascarosepion bandense
GTTTCTTTGCCAGGGTGTTTCGTTTTCTGAAGTACTTTATCAAGTTTAATGTAGAGACTTTATTTTGCAACTTCCTCAGGGGACGAAACGTGTTGGCAAAGAAATTTTTTTCATCGTTATTCATATTGTTGTATATTTTATTTTTATCTGAATTTTCACACACACACACACACACACACACACACACACACACACACACACATATATATATATATATATATATATATATATATATTGTAATAGTTGTTACAATGGTTTATAAATTCATAATATCACTACACAAACATTTTCGCGTTTCGAAGCTAGCCATGTGTCTAGGCTGCTTCATTCTTCAGGTGATCTAGTTGATATGAAAATTATCTAGTTGAAAAGACCGTTTATTTGTGTTGGATTTGTTTTTTTTTTTTTAGGTGGTAGTGGGGTTGGGCTGTAATTTGAATTCTGTTGACCTTTTTAACGTCTTAGGGTTAAGTGTTTGGGGGGGGGGCTAAGTTCAGGATAGGTTTTCCTATTTATCTTGTCTGGTGTCGCCGTGGGTGTTGTTATTTGGTTTAGGGGTTGGTAGGTGTTGTTTTGCTTTTGGGCTGGTTGCTTCTTCCTTAATTTTGCTTATTTTGTATTGGGGTATGAGTTTTTTTTTTGTTTTTTAGTTTTTTAGTGTCGATATTTTCTTTTATTTTCCTACTATTTTACTGTATCTGAACTTTTTTGCTGGAATGTATGGGGTTTGTTGTCTTTTATTTCTACGTTTTTTTTTGTTCTGTTTATTAATAGGGTAGGTTATATGTATGTTTTCATTTTGGGGGGTTCGTGGGTGGGGTGTTTATTTGTTTATTTAAATTTTAGCGAGAAATATTTGCGATGTTTGCATAGTACTGCTAATTCATCTCTACGGTTTAATAGGTCGCTACTGTTGAGGTACTGTAGAATGTGTAGCTTTTCACTTAGACATAAAGGGCAGATGTCGTCAAGTGAGTTGCAAGTTCTAGTTTTTTCTAGGATTTTCCATTTTACTTTAGCTTTCTGTTTTGAATCCTTTAGCTTCCAAAAGTATGTAGAAAGGGATGTTTGGTTTCGGTATAAGCTGTTTTTAAATGAGGTTAGGTGCGTGCGCTGCTTAAAAGTGTTCTTAGTTGATCCGATATATACTTTATTTATAGTTGGATTTTCAATAGATGTTATGTTGCATTGATAGATAATTGAGTTTGTTTTACATTTATTTTGTAGTGGGCAGTTACTAGGGTTTCTACAATTGCACATGTTTACGTTATTGTGTTTGATTGTATTTTGGTTGTCGGTTTTATTTTGATCTACGTGTTGATTTAGGATATATTTGTTGTGGTTTGTTATAATTTTTTCTAGGTTGTTTGTGCAACTGTAGCTTAGTTTAAGTGTATTTTTGTTGAAGATTTTACTGAGAGGGTTATTTGTGGGGAAATGTTTTTTAATTAAGTTCAGGAACTTTTGTCCTAGCTTGGTGTTGATCATTTGGTTGAAAGGGGGGGTGTACCAAATGATTTTTCTGTTTCTATTTTTCTTGTTGTGGTTATTGTTTGTTATGTATTGGATGTCTTGGTTTCTGTAGCCGCTTTTTTTTAATGACTTGTTGTAGAGACTTTTGTGTTTATTGAATATTTCTTTGTTGGACGAGTTTTGGCTGATTTTATGTTCTATGGATGAGGGTATATGTTTGATTATACTAGGGGGTGGTTTGACTTTGGGTGGATGTATAGTGGGTATTCATTGGGTTTTATGTATGGTTGGTAATTGTTGTTAACTATATATATATATATATATATATATATATATATATATATATAAAACTTGTCTTTACTAACACGTTTCATCCCCTGAGAGACTTTATAAAGGTAAAGATTTTATTCAGCAACTTTAAAATTTTCCGGGAGACGAGACACCTTGCCAAATAAAAAAGACTCCATTTGTTTTTGTACATTACTAAACTGTGCCATCTACAGGTGAAATGAATTGTTTGAATAAAATTATAATGCAATATTTACTAGTTGATAGTAAATACCACCGCAAAGACATACCTCAAAATCTCGTTTTTTTTTTGCTTTTTGTGAGATAGTGATATCGATACATTTTATAATGTATAATATATTTATAATTACAATTCTCTTGCACACTAATAAATTTTCCCAAAATAAATTATCTAATTATTAATAATAGAATAATAACATAACAGTATTCAAGCAATATAATATTATTACAGAGTTTATGGTATATTATACAAGTGTATAATAAAAGTGTATAATATAAACCATATGTATTTCAAAAGAAATGGATTTATTTTTAATCCGACATTTTTATTGCTTCAAACGCAATTTTAAAAGATACCCGTGTTTGAAATAGACAAACTGTTTTTTATTATTTGAAACATTTTGTATTGCGTCTATGTGTCTCGAGAAATCTTCATAAAGAAAATATGCTCTCCATCATAGCATGAACCTATATTTCTCTTTGCAGAAGAAACCACCGTTTGATCCGGCATACATTAGATCGCTCAGCTACAGAGAGTAGCCAGTAAATTTCACAGCCGAAGTGCATATTTTCTTTATTAAGATTTCGGGGCGTCTATTTCAAACACGGGTACCCATTAAAAATAACGTTTTAAGTAATAATAATAATAAAAAAAATATAGAAATATATATGAGACTGGAAAAGTTAAAGATTTCAACAGAGAAGACATTCTTCCAAACGACTTTTACAATCCGGATATAAGTTAAAATATGTTCTCTTCTATTGCTGTAAAAAAAAGTTTGTAAAGAAATTTAGAGTAATCACAAGGTCCACGGACGTCAATGAATTACTTTGGTAAAAAGATAAAATTCGGTTCCAAATTTGAAAAGTATCAATTCTTATTAACCACTTTACGAAAAGTTTCGTCAGTAGATAGATAGATTTGTAATTTCCAGGATTGGAATCGTGTTATTTTTTTTTTTTTTAATGACAGCGTAGGTATCAACGTAACTTTGTATGATAGAGTTTATCACATGTTAAGGAGAACGGCGCTGGCTGCTGCTGATTACGTCATTGGCTGTTGATGACGTCATTGCTAAAAGTCTGATTCGAAGTCAATTTGTGAACAACAAAGTCAGTTTGAGTAAAGAGTTTTCCATTTTTTTTTGTATTTTTAATTTTTATTTCTTTAATCAGAAAACGAGCTCTGCTGTATATGTTCGCAACATTGAAGCATCAGAGTTTGCCAACCCGTCTTGGTCCCATTGATATCTTTGATAGGACAAAAATTAGTCGGTAAATTTGTGTTTTGCATATTCTAGTCACGTTTTCTATAGAGAATAAAAGAAATGTTTGCGCTCATTCACACACACACACACATCGTATAATTCGATTTCAATGTACAACATAATCGGAAATTGGTAAATAAATTAAAGACAGACTTTGTTGGTTGAATCTTTGCAAAACTAGTTTATATATAGGTCAGTTAAGTGCCATACGTGATAAACGCTTGTAGGTTGCCATTACTTTCTGCGTTAGACTGATTGCCAACCAAAGCTATAGAACCCTAGCTGGAGGGGGGACTGACGTATTAATACCTTTCTATTTGCGCGTAAGTGAATGCAACCAATTCAACTGAAATTCGAACTCGCTTTCCCAATTTCACGTTCCGAGTCGATATCCATAACACCACAACGCACTAAGCAATATAGCTCGTCAAAACACATGCCATGGAAATAGCGTTAGACCAGCGAAATGAATTCTAAGTCTTCTTAATCGGAAGTATAGGCCTGTATTTTCTTATATTTGCTCTATATGTATTCATATACATATATATTTTGGTCTCTCTTAGAGAGTTATCCTACCATATATTCACACACAAATACATCATAGGTATGTACGTACATATGTAATCATATCAGCAAAATAAATGTGAATAGGCTTCTTATATACATTCACTATACATATCTAACCATACTTGCAAATGTGTCCATGAATTTATATCTAATTCAGGTGAAAATATGTTACATGTACCGACTTGGTATGCAACTGAATGCGTACACACGCGCAAGCATACATACACATCTTTCATGCTATAGTTTAAACTTGCTATACTTATAGGAGGTGAGTTCTTAATATCAGAGACAGGGCGTTTTTAGATATAAACACTGCGGTCAGAAATTCCCACTGTAGGGAGTCAACATGCAATGTTCATTTCTACGATTATGCTGTTTCTATATATGGATGGATTCTCACGTTGAGAACGACGGATGAGGTTTAATTTAATCATTTTTTTTTTCACTCAGTATGAGGAATAGGAGTCACTCAAAGTAGAGATGTTACTGTGTAGTGTCGTATAAGCGTATGAAAAGACAAGAAGTGGAGTTCATGAGGTTATGCAATACAGATACCGGTTAACCTCTAGGTTTGAATAGGTCAAGATTTTATAGGCGGGGAAAACACAACATGCTGTCTTGTGTTTGTTTCACAAAATAACAGTTGTTGGCCAAATGCTGTTCGGATGGAACTTACTTCTTACAAACGGAATATGAAAAGAATTGGGTTGATTCAGTCTCGTGTACGCGGCATTGTGGATCCCGGTTGCAAAGGTTGTGAGATTAATGAATATCAATCAGTTAAGTGCCATACGTGATACGCATTTGGGTGATCATGACTCAAAAGAGACGAGAAGAGCAAGTGAAGAAATTGTTAGCATAGAACTTACGGTTACATCTAGCCAATCCAACTGTAAATTGATGAGACCTTGTTGTTGATCTTGTCAGCCAGTAAATTGCCAAACGTGATACACACTTGGGCGATCATGTCTCTTTCGAGACGTAACTGACTAGGCAGAAGATTTTTCCGCAGTAGGTTGCCATTACTTTCTGCGGTAGACTGGTTGCCAACCAAGGCTATATAACCCAATTTGTTCCGCTATTTAACCCATATCTGGAAGAGAAGTGACGAATTAATATCTTTCCCAAGGGTATTTGCTCGTAAGTGAATGCAACAATTTCAAATGGAAATCGAACTCGGCTCACCAATTTCTCGTTCCGAGTTGACATCCACTACACCACAACGCACTAAGGAATATAGCTCGTCAAAAAACATGCCATGGATAGGAGCGAGGTGCTCACAACGTTTCGTCTGTTAGAAAAGGTTTATTAAATTCTAATTTTTTTTTTTTTTTTTACCGAACAACCTGCACAAGTGATTGTTTAAAATAGTCAGTTGCTTTATTCCCTATGATGCACATACTCTTCATCATAACACCGTCTCCTGTATCGGTGCACTGTGTGCCAAAAGCCAGATGATGCTACAGTGGCGGGCTTTTTTGGACATGAATTCTCCAATTTCTACCTGTATCTTGGTCGTTCGCTTCTATAAGAAGCTTGTCCGACTTGTGCCTATCCTCTCCAGGCTGGTTTAAATAGAGAGTTTTCCTTCTCCTAGACCAAATCTATATAACCTTGTCCGTCCGGATATTTATATGTTTTATCCATATTTTCTTCTCTTATTAACTGTTGGGGTAGAGAAGAGATGGATTCATATCTTTCTCAAAGGTATTTGCGCATAAGTGATTGTAACGAAACCTACTGGAATTCGAACTCGACTCTCCGACTTCTCATTCCGAGCGGTTATCCATTGTATCAATAGCGGTTATCCATCTACGCTTACAGCATCTGGTATTCCCAAGCGATCACCTATCTAGGTACTGACCAGATTTGACATTGCTTAACTTCGGTGATCAGGCAAGAACTGGTGTTTCAACTTGAAATTGGCACACACACACACACACACACACACACACACACACACACACACACACACACACACACACACATGCGTGTATATGTGTTTGTAACAAAGAGTGAAGAGAGAGAGAGAGAGAGAGAGAGAGAAAGAGAATGAAAGATAAGAAAGTATTGTACTGCAGTTTTAAGAATGGGAATACGTAATTTCGAGAGGTAGATGGCCAAACTCAATAAACACACCATGTCTATACTATTTAATAAGACATGTTTGAAGAAACAATTGCTGTTTAAGTATATATATATGTCAACACAAAATAAAATCGTCAGTGATGGTGGATGTTATTATATTTCAGCCTAAATAACCTCTCTGAAGATGGCTCATGTGAGCCGAAAGCTTAGAAGCAAATCAATAAATAATTACCCAAATGTTGGAGAATTTTTGTCTTTATTTTCAACTGAAATTAAAGCCAAAATACGACGTTTAGAACGGCTCATGATTAAACATAATAGACATTCATTGTCTCTTATATTTAACAGCATATGTTTAGAAAATTATTTGCTGCCTCGATATACTATATATATATATATATATATATATAGATAGATAGATAGATAGATAGATAGATATGAAGACTGAGATAGATAGATTGATGAACATATAGATAATAACAAAAGTACTAACAATGATAAATAATATTAATGATAGTATTATCGCTTTCTCTCTTACAAAAACTTATTCCAATATATTATTATATTTCCTTGTTATTCAAATTTTATATCATGTAAAGAGCATTTAAATATTGTTATTATATATATATATATATGTGTGTGTGTGTGTGTGTGTGTGTGTGTGTGTGTGTGTGTGTGTGTGTGTATAATATACTTTTATGGTATGCTATATTATGGTTAAAAATTTTCAATATCAGAGCGTATGTAGATATAAAAGTCGACAGTGAGTTCCACACCGATTGACGAAATCCTGTTTCATGCTTGACCGCAATCTTCAGGCCATGCATGTTGTGTGTGTGTATATATATATATGTATTGATTCTTTGGTCAGACTCCTGTCTTTTTGATTGCCTAAGTGGATAAGGTTGTCAAGGAGTTCTAATAAGTTAGCGTGGCATGCGCAAGCGAATATTAAATTTTTTATACTATTAAATGGTAGTAAATATAAAAACAACGGTCAAGATTGGAAACAGGTTCACCGTTTTCAATAAGTCATTCCGTGTGTGTGTGTGTGTGTGTGTGTGTGTGTGTGTGTGTGTGTGTGTGTGTGTGTGTGATACGAAAAATATTTTTTTAATCATTTCACCCCAAGCAAAGCAGTACTGCCACTGGTGCGCAGGGGGGCTACATAAAAGGAGAGTCAAGGGATACATCAGAGGAGAGCGAAGAGAAAGAGGAACCGAAGACGATCTGGTTTCAGTGGGTGTCAGAGAATGGGCAAGAGAAGGATGGGAAGACTAATGTGAAGAGAGTTGGATGATAGTAGAGTGAAAAAGGGAGAACAAGATTCAGTGGGTGTTGTGGGGGGGGGGAGAATAAGAGAATATTTTAAAAAGTTTATTCAGTATGTATACTGAGAATCAATCTCCCTCTTTCTTTGTTCTTCTGTTACACACATTCACTGTCCTCCCATCTTTCTCTCTCTTTGTTCTGCTACCAATCTGTTTCTCTACTTTGTTCTATCACCATATCCATCTCACTCTTTTTCTTCCTTTCTCCTTCTATCACCCACTCTCGCCTTTCCTTTTCTATCACTCTCTATTTCTCTTCTGTCTCCTTTCTAACCCTCTCTCCATTTCCTTATTTCCTTTTTTGGAGAGCGTAATCCAAATAGATCTAATATAAATTATTAAAGAGATAGATCCATACAGAGAGCTCAATGAGGTTTTTTGTGGGCATATATGTATATACGTTTGTGTGCATGTTTGTGTATATGTGTTTTAACTTTTATATGTGTGTATGATGGTGTATATATTACAAATATTAAAAAATATATCGCTTTCTACGTCACGTGATGTAAACATCTCTCGACGAACGCTCTCGCGATGGATTCTTCTATTTTAAATTTTAAAATCATTTGTTTCTGATAAAAGGCTGAGGCCGGTCTAAAATATCAAATATATATATATAATAATAGAAATAAATAAATACTGTCAAAAAAATACATTTTTAAACTTACAACTTTTTAGTAGTTTTATATATATATATATATATATATATATATATATATATATATATATATATATATATAATATTTATATATATATATGCAGGTTTCATTAAAAATAACAGACAGGTTTGATGGTTAACTTTTTTTATGTATTTTTTCATGTGATTTTATAATTTCTTTCTTTTGAGGACATAAATTATATAAAAATTGTTCAAATGTTTTGTTTATCGAGCGCTTTTGGCTATACTTTTTCGACAACACAAATATCATAGCATCATCCACTTGCAAAAAAAAAATGAAAAAAAATAAAATAAAAAATAAAATAAAAAACTAAAAGTAATGGAGGCCTTATTAATAAAAACGAAAAAAACCAACACTAAATAACATCAACTACGAACACACAAACAACATGCTTACGGTGTTCGGTACATAACACAAACCACTACTCTTCATTATACATAACACAACTTACATTCTGTTACAAATAAATAACATTCATCCTAGAAAATGGCTAAAAGTATATCCGAAAGCGCACGGATAAACAAAACATTTGGAGAACTTTATGATTTATGCCCACAAAAAAATAAAACAAATCATAAGATCACTTGGAAAATTATATATATATATATATATATATTTGGGAAGCAATCTCTCTCTCTCTCTTTCTATATATCTATCTATATATATATATATATATATATGTGTGTGTGTGTGTGTGTGTGTGTGTGTGTGTGTGTGTTGTATATATATATATATATATATATATATATATATATATATATATATATATATATATATATAGTGATGTTGGTATGTATCTTGATTTTGTCGTTGACATGTTCCTCTAATCGCTACACTTAACCTGTAAAATATTAACCTTTCCTCCTTTTTATAACACCTAGGAAAATTTTTTTTTTCTGAGTCATGCCGCTTAACTTCATATTTAAAAATTTTTTTTTATAAAATTAAACCATTTTTAATTTGCGGATTAATGAGATGGTTAACAAAAACCAGTCAAAATAAATTATAGTTTGTAACCGCTGTAGTTGATGCGTTGAGTTTTTCCTTTATGTATATATATATACAAGTATTGTTGGAATAATATTCCTTGTCAAAAGAAACACTATTTTTAAGAAAGTGCTCAATACAAAAGTAGAGCTAATAATATATATATATATATATATATATATATATATATATTAATTCAGATACTTCAATCCAAAGGAAAAAAGCAGGAAGGTAAATTCCAAAAAACCCGATCCTAATTAATATTAAAAATTTATTTTAATATTAAAAAATGATACAGGAAGAGAGCTCCATGTAATAAAATATTACAGAGCAAATATATATATTAAAAAAGGATTAATTCAAAGATGTTGAATGGCCATTTCGATATGACGATCCCCACGGGGAGCGACACATCACCTCAGCAACAGAAAAAAACCTTTCAGAAACTGGAATCTATTTAATCTATTTAAAAAGGAAAAGTAGACTAATTTTTCTCCAGTTTCTGAAAGGTTTTTTTCTGTTGCTGAGGTGATGTGTCGCTCCCCGTGGGGATCGTCATATCGAAATGGCCATTCAACATCTTTGAATTAATCCTTTTTTAATATATATATATATATATATATATATATATATATATATATATATATATTAAACATATACTGTTAAATATAAGAGACAATGAATGTCTATTATGTTTAATCATGAGCCGTTCTAAACGTCGTATTTTGGCTTTAATTTCAGTTGAAAATAAAGACAAAAATTCTCCAAGGTTAATGAAGTTGTCATTGATGTTTGGTAAAAGTATTTTTCCTTTATATTTGTTTAGCTTTTCTTGGATGACTTGTTTATGGGATTCATGTTCCTTTTGTGTTGTATTGCCTCAATACACTATATATATATTATTAATTTGGAATTTATAACATAAATATGTTATAACATCATTACAAAAATATAGGTATAGATGGAATTAAATTCTGTATAAAAAAAAAACACTATTTTTAAGAAAGTGTTCAATATAAAGTATAATGGATAATATTAATTTAGAATTTATAACATAAATTATAACATAATTTAAAAC